>CM023618.1:7537161-7877161 GCA_013358685.1 Antennarius maculatus
TGAACGTCCCCATTAAAGAAATAGGATTAGGGCAGCAAATCTGGGCGTGATATATCACCATGTTTCCTTGCTCTTTACTAAAGCGAGGGTTGTAACCCATACAACAAAAGCATTGAGATAGATGGAGGTGTAAAAGGGAAAAGACAGAGGCCAGAAAAACACTGCCCACGATAACACGATTAGTTTTGTATCCAATGTGCAGGACTGAAAAAAGAATTCATCATAATGCAGAAGACTGTCTGTCACCTTCGTTGAATGGTTTTTGACAAGAAAATAAATCTTTGGGTTGTTTAATATATTTTATATTTTCTTTATTTCGGTGCTAATAGAAAAACCAAATTAAATGTCCACCAGCGAGACAGAAATGCAAAGATCGATGATCCTGCCCCTACTGTCCAATCACCCCTATTTAATTGACTGTATTTTCAGGGTAATTGAACTGCTTGTTGTAAATTGAGGATTTTATAGAAACGACATGAAAACTACATTTACTGACATTCATCGCATCTTTGACATTGATTATCTGATCAGCGCCGTGTCATGCTAACCTCCAATTCTTCATTACACACTGTTTATGAGCTGTTACAGAACAACTTGCTTGTTCCAGAGTGATTGATTGCCTTATTAACGCGTGTTCTTGTAAGTGTGACCGGACTGATTACGATGCATATGTTTAGAATAATGTTTCATTTAGCTGACTGCGAGTAATACAGGGTGACAGCTGCTGCGGGAGGACAAAAAAAACCCCTAAACTACAGGGAGCAAGCGTGGCCAAAACGCATTTAAGGTGGAACTAGAAGACAGCGCAGACCCCTGATTGCTGAAAGTCGCTCAACAGCGGATGAAGGACTGGGAGCTCAGCAGTGCTGTGGGCGAGGCAAGAGAAGACTGAAACATGACTAAAATCACTATATGTATCGTTTTAAAGCAGAAATGTGAAATTACACTCCAAAACAGCTCAGCCCCGTTCTTAAAACATATTGTTCCCACATTTGAATCTGGTGCAGTACAGTATTTACAACTGGCATACCAGCTGTTACATCAAAACATTCAAATCAATCAAATCTCACTGAACACTCACTTCACACTTATCCCACTCAGGTTACAATTTTTGTTTTTTACCTGGAATATTCCCCAAAGAATGTAAGGAAAGAGCAACATGAACTGCAGTCTGATGAGATTTATTCTGCCATTATACTTCTAAAGTAGTCCCTGCTCTGTTTGTCTCAAATCATTGCCTCTGTTCAAATGTTACTTTCATATATTACATGACATTAATTCAACTATAGCTCATTAAGACGGAATGAAATGGTTAAATTAACTTATCAACTCATAATGATGATGAATGAGGTATTAATTCAGATACAAGCTGGGCAATTTGCAATTTTGCGCGTTTTGATGGGTCTCAAATAACATTTAATATAACGGGTCATCCCCTCAATCAATTACACGAGCATATGAGTCGGTGGTATGGAAAATCCTTTTTATGCATATGTATTGAAACATGTTCTCAATTATCTTTGGAAATTGCTTTTATTGGTTTAAAGACTAATTATTGTAGCGGTCCTAAACTCTGGTTAAGGTGGTGCGCTGAACTGCTGTTCTTCTGACGCTGCTACAAAAACAGAAGTTTATGTTTCATATAAAATGCTGCTTAAATTGAGAAACATAGAGTAAACTAGGTCAGTGTTAGGGAAGTCCATAAAGTATTTATTTATTTATTTATTTATTTATTTATTTATTTATTTATTTATTTATTTATTTATTCATTCATTCATTCATTCATTCATTCATTCATTCATTTATTTGCTTATACCTTCAGGATAATTTATCTGTTTCACATCAAAAATGTGATTTGGGGGATTGTTTTTGAACATTTTCTTTGCAAAGATTGCAGGGGCAACAATAATAATAACAGCCCAATTGTCACTTTGAAGGACCTTTAAACTTGACAAAACACTGAAGTAATTAGAGACTGAAAAACACCAAATGACAGTGTTGTCATAAAGATTCCAAACTGTCCTCATATTGTTGAAATTAATTAAAACATCTAGATGAAAAAAAAAGGTGTTTTCCATCCCTGAAAGATTTCCTTGTACAGCTATTATATTTCAATGCATGCTCAAGACAATGGTTGCAGGTTATGTCTCAAAGAAATTTATTTTCAAACAAAGGTCAGAGTGATTTAAGGTGAGATTTCATCATTTGATTATATTGATCAGCATTTTTTGCTCCTTAGATTTTCAGACACTTGCTAGCATAAATAATTTTCATCACTGTTGTCATGATGTGGACTTGTCTCTGGTGTAATTCTTTAATGATTCCAGGTCCCAAGAGGATTCTTGTGTCACATTTTAGTTTGATTAAGTGAGCAGCTGTAGTGTTACTTTGTGAGGCTTATAAAACCATATAAAATGTACAAATGATTTCCTCAGCAATAAGAATCAAATTGACAAAATTTTGATCTGTCTGAAGTTTGTGTTTAAATGTCTTTGACAATAAGCACATTCACGAAGGTTGAAGGACTCTCCTGCAGCTCATCTTTATTTCTTTTCACACAAGATTCTGTCAAATCTCCAGTGTTGGTTCTTCCTGGTTTCTCACAACGCTGGGAGAGAGCTTCAAAATGACATGATCCCCTTATGCATATCTGCAGAATCCTTTCTTACGAATTAATCATGTTGAAAATTAATAATCTGTATCTGGAGGGCAGAGATACAAACCAGAAAACAAAAATAATGAAACAAAACAGCAATACTACTACTACTACTACTACTACTAACAACAACAACAACAACAACAACAACAACAACAACAACAACAACAACAACAACAATAATAATAATAACAATAATAATAATAATAATAATAATAATTTATAGGAGCAGAGGAGCTCTAAGTTTGAAATTTTTTTAGAGAAATAAATATAAAATTATGCTGTGTCAATACTGAAGAAAAATTCACAAATAAAGTTTCATTAAACCATACAGTTCTAGGATACAAGAACAATTTGTTCATGGGGGATCATCCTATTCTCTAAACAAGGTATAAAGATTTACCTGCTCCATGCACATAATAAAGAAAAGTAGCATACCATACTTTTGAAAGGTGGCTGTGAAAATGGGTTTCTCCCCCTTGTATTGAGCCATTAACAGCGGGATTGTAGTAGAATTAATTATTTAGCACTCTTGATTGATCTGATTACTTGTATGTACTGTACTTAAAAATCTGTCAGTTCACCCCTGACACTATGATGTGTCTCCACATGCATTTAAATGCCCTTGTAATGCCTACTTAGTATGCAAATAAATACAAACATCGTTGATTAGCAAACAGACACAATGTTTCCAACTTTATGTTGGAATGTTCCATTTGGAGCATTTACGAAAAGGCCTAAATAAAAGAATGAAGAAAGTATTAAAGACAGTACATAGCATTATTAATAATGTTTTTCCACAAAACACTAAACTGCCCTGAACCGAGTGGTGGACAATAAATCACCGGATCTTATTCACCATAGATAATGTAACCATATGGGATTAAATATCTGAATTGAACACCAAAATCATATTCAATTATAAACTCAGTTCTGTCTAAAACCTCACTCAGAAACATAAACTTAAATCACTTCTTATAGTTCTCTGATTTTTACTACAACGTGACAAATCCAGTAAGTCAGTTGTTTTTAGGCAACTGTTCCACTTGTTCCCTTAACATGTTATCTGTCTTCAAAAAGGATATCTTCTTCCTCTTTTCCTTTCAGCTTTTCCCTTCCAATTGAGCCCAACAGAGCACATAGTGCCTCAAAGGTCTAACAGTCCCTTTTAATTAAATGAAACCCCAATTCCAAGAAGATGGGTGCCATGATTTTTCTAATTTGAGCAAAAGAAAAAAAAATGGAATGGGAATATTTATACCAACCTACTAGAAAATTCACTATTTGCTTTTTATTTTGAAGCATATGCTTCACTGTCAAACCAACTTTCAGGAAAATCCGTCCTTTATGTGCATTGTTAAAAGCAGTGAGATCGGCCCCTTTATGTTAATACACTATATATATGTGATTCCACCAATCACCAAATCATCATGAGTATGTGATTGACAGAAATGGTTAAGAAAGTCCGATCTTGCAAAATTCAAGGAAAAACAATCCTAACCAGCTTTTTACCTGGATCAACTCCAAGATCTTATTTGTCTACCACATGTCACTGAAACCTGTGAGGATTATTTAATGCAAGACTAATGAGAGACTTACTTCCGCTATGAATCAGTCGTTTTGACTTCTTCATTAATCCTGCTAATTCAGCCAAATCATTTAAAAGTTAATAACCACCTGAACAAAAGTACCTGTTTAAAATAGGCTTGGGATAAAGACACTGCTGTTGAGTGGTTGTGATACATCTTAGAATGCTTTGTGTACACGGCACAGAGTTTGAACTGGGATGATGTCACTTCCTGTTTGGTTCACACCCTGTACTGCTTTTTTCAGACATGTGTCCATTTGGTTCCACATGAGCACATTGAGATTTGCTCATCACAGGAGAAGTGGTGAACACTTAGCAAGAAAAACACAGACTAGGATTGCCTAATGGTGACAATAAGTGGCCACATGACCAGAAATCAGGTCTTCCATAACACATACAAAAGAAAATGCTCTAAAAAGGATTGATGGAGTTATTCGCAATAGAGAAGCGACAGGCTAACAGTAAACAGTGACAGCCACTTGCTCACAATGTTGCGGCATCGGTGGGAGATGACATACCCTTCACTGAGGTTATATTACTGACTGTGGGTCGAGCACAGAAACATCTGTTTTCTATGACTATAGCTGTGACTATAGCTGTAGCAGTGGTTACAACATTGCAGAACATGAATGAATGGCAACTCTACACAAACCCATCATACCAATACTGGTTAGTAAAAATAAGCTCACAGAACAACAATTAAGTGGACCTAAGAATAAAAGTAACAATAGCTCCACAGCAAATTAACTCAGCTGTATTATTTGTGATAGCGTTAACTGCAATGCTACACTTTTGGGCTAACAACAATGATATTCCTTTTTCGACCACTAAATCAGAGCAACAGTGAAAACTACTGTAAACCATAGATGATAAAATAGAGTGAATTAATTGTGATATGGTGAATGGGAGAAATATTGAACCTACACTGATTTCTGAACTTGTAATTAAATTGAAACCATGTGTTAAGGTCAATCTTAAAATAATCAATAACAGTGGTTGAAACAGAATCCATACTGCTTTTTATAAAGAGGTGCGTGTGTGTGTGTGTACGTGTGTGTGTGTGTGTGTGTGTGTATGTGTGTAACTGTAGCTGTTTGAGATACGCTGAAACCTCAGCTAGACCTCAGCATGACATGCTCTTTATATGTGATTATAAATAGATCTTTGATTCCTTTCAGTAGCACACACATTACCAAAGACTAAATAATAGTCAGGCAAGAATACATTTAAAGTTACATATATGTAATAATTACAAAACTAGTCAGAGCAAATAAATAAATTTTAAAATTGAGCATCTCCTCAACATGATGTAAATCCAGATAACTCAAGAGGAAAATGCAGCATGTGAAAGCAGTCCTGTATCTCAATCATATGAAATATGAAAATACAAACACTGATATAAGATAGTATAACAGTTTTTCAGCAGCAAATATAACCTGCAATTCTGGTCTGTGTGGTTTGCTTATACATCCCCATCTCCATCTTTAAAATAAGACCTATAATGAACCAATTTTCCACTGAGACCAATGCAAACTGTGTGTTGTGGACTCAGCAAGAGGCTGTAGCTCCTGTTAGAACCTGATCCTACTCTGACAATGTCAATAAGACACGGAGTTTAAAAAAGAAAGATGAACTGACTTTATGAAAAATATACCATATGATGCATCTTTCAAAAATGTAACTTCATATCTTAATGTGTTACATACATTTGTGGAAGTCCCTGTTACTCTTCACCTCAAGCGGTGAAGCAACCAGTCATTGTAACTTGACAGAACAGTGATTACAAGTATACTTGAGGATAAGAATTTGCTTATTTCTTATGTGGGAATGAATTGCATTTGTATGTGTAGTAAAACAACATGGAGAAGAGCACCAATCACCAAAGAGGCATTCAATCTTTACATAGCTTGGCAGCAGGCACACCTGCCAGGGACCGAACCAAAGCACCAATGGGGGAGCTTTACTATATGCTTATGCGTTAAAAATGAATAGAAAATACAGTATAATGAAATATCGTTGAATAATAACACAGGCAAATATATATCTTTGGGCAAAAAACCTCAAACTCAAAAAGGGTACTTCTCACACATAGCAAAACCAAGAAGTATTAATCAATATTAAAAACTTTTTTTTGAGCCTTAAAGAAATTTCCATGGGTACCAGAAAGCTAATTGGTAATAGGATAACACATGTATGGATATTTGACATCTGACAAGTTGATTGGGTGCTTAGCATACCACAACTTTATAGACTATTTTCTTTTTGTTACTGCTCCAAGGTGTATGCTTAATACAGTTCAGGACAGTTTCCACAGCTGCCAAGAGCTGCACCCAGAAGCATATGATTTATACAAGACCAGATCCTGGCCAAAAGTCCACTTCTTCCCACTGATGCCCTGAACATTTAGAGATTTTTGTGTGCCAGTTGACTGAATCACTAGCCTGCTGGGTTACAGACTGCCAACACATTTTCATCAGGTGCTTAAAATTGACTTAATCTCTTGAGACCATATAGTGGATTTACACCTTTCAGTTTGGGGGGGGTTGTAAGGCTATACTGCAGCTTGACCTAAAGCACAGGTTTCCTTGTAGGCTACGACATAGATCACCTGACAACTTGGATCTGGTCATTAGGAGGTTCTGGGAGGAAGCAGATAGCCAATGTAGTCGCCATGAGATGCAGGTGCCGTGTCTACTATAGAGGGAATAGTTATTAATAGACATTACCACACAGGGATGTGTTACATACCTAGACTAGACATCTGTAGTATCGTTGTACATAGACGACTTCATCAAATAAATCTTTGAAATCTGTATGTCTGTTTGTGTTTTATGTGACTAAATTATAAATACATCTGGTGACTTGCTGAGGGGCCATACCATGTAAAGTGCAAAGACCATGCTTTCCAGAGAGAGATTTTGCACCCCACCCCCAATCCCCAGTCATGTACTTTCTGACAGATTATTTGCAAGAAGTGGATTATGAGTCTCTGGCACGACTTCACCTACTTTCAAGCAGAGAGAGGGAATGTTCTAAAAGATTAAAATAACTACACGAACCAGTGCAGTCACAGACTCCAACATCCTGCGACACCAATGAATTCAAAATTCTACCCTGACCTACTTGCATAGGTCAAAGATCAAGGCTAATGCTCTGACCTACTGTCACTGATCAAAGCACTATCTTTGAACTACGGTCTTACTCACACTGGCCTTCTCCCTCGTCTTTTTATCTTATCCAGTTCCTGAGTGTACAAAAGTTAAAAATTGACCTTGACCTAGTTTTCTCAATGTCAAGGTCATAATCTCATTTTCATCCCCTTTGCCGCCCATGTAATGTGCATTTTGTTTCCTTTTTTTATCTGCAACGGTTGCAAAGATATTTGGTGGACTAACGAACGGGCAAACACATGAACACTGACAATTACACTACATCACCGCTTTGAAGCGGGATGCAATAGAAGAACACTGACAGTATCCACAGCCACCACTCCTCCCACTGTTACTATTAATCCAAGCATCCCAGCTAGGTGGTCCATGATCATCAACAAAAAAGACTGAACTTCCTCCTTTCCTTTCCTCTGGAGGACATTACTTTGCTGCCTACTTTTTAAATGCGTGTGAATTAAACGCGTCTTAACACGAGGTGGGTCGGGCTGGAGTCACGTGACGACCTCTAGCCCTCCCCGGTGCGCTGGCGGACACGCCCCCATGTTCACTCGCCAACACTCCGTCTAAAGTTAGGAGCGCTGCCGCCCTGCTACAGGTTGTTCAGACGGTGCCACTATTGCTACAAGGTAAACACATTTCTGCTTTTTAACCACTATTCTGTCACACTTTTATGTCTTTATTGCATAAAAAGTCCGTACTGATCTGCCACAGCTCTAGCTTGTTATCGTGATAAAGTAAACGCGTCATTAGTTCTTAGCCCGGCTAGCTTAGCAACGACATGCAAATAGAACAGCTGAGGCTAACGAGGTAGCAGCTGCTTTATGCACGAAGTGGGTTAAAAAAACCAACGCTAACTGTGAATAGCAACATGAAAAACAAGCTCTGTGGGGTCACTGGTGTTGTCACTTTACTTTTTATTTTGTTCACGTTGTTCTGAAATCACTTTCGCCTCCGATAGAACAGTGGAGCTGTAAGTTTTGCAGCTAGCAACAGATGACATACTGAGACGATGAAATGTGCAATTAATCAAAATACTGCGTGCAGCTGTCAGGAGTCACACTAAAATCATGAAGGTTTGTTTTGTAGCAGTGTGAACGACTCCTGATGTATCTTACAGTCACACCTTGAGATGCAATAACGTTCTAATATATAGTTGATGTTTAAACAGTTTGTGAGATGATTGGTTTATCAATTGAATGCACTCCACAGGCATAGTTATATTTTTGGGCATTGTTTTGTGTTAAATTGTTCTGTTCATTCTAATAGTAATCTTAATAATAATAAACTGATCTTAATAGTAGTCCTCTTTAGATAGAGATTAGAAACAATATGCTTTACATGTTGGAACATTGCAGTGTTTATAATAGTATTGACCATATTCCATCAGTCATACAATAAAAGCCTGAAGCAGTAAATTGTGTATTGAAGGCCATCACTTGTTTCCAGGTGCAGAGATTAGCTCGAAGAGATAGCCAGAAGGTCCCAGAGACAGAAATCCCTCATTAGAAACATGGGGGCCATCATCTCACGGTGGAAGGTTTGTTTTCTCACATTTACTCATAATGTCTTTAAATTTTGTGCTGCTGTAGAGTCAAATTACACTAATGTGCCTGTAGTTTATTGTGTTGTATTCATTTAACATTTAAAGGCTTCCAGTTTAACAGTAACTGAACTTGATTTCAGTGCATGAAGTGATCAAAGCTCAGATTCATAATGTAAAGATAAGAAACGGGAACTTTCATCCTCCAGTTCAAAATGTTATTGCTCAAACTATGCTGTTGTTGTGACTTGAGTTACCATTTCCTCTCTCTGACTGTTGGTTTCCTAATGTGTGCATAACAGGCTAAACCATCTACTGTGGAGGTTTTGGAAGGAATCGATAAGGTATGATTAACCTAATGATTTATCTGGTAGATTGCAAGAAGGGCTGTTTAGAAATCTCTAAATTACATGTGATAGTGTAGAGAATGTAGCATTTTTGGTACTTGATATCCTTTTGGAGATTAATCTGTTAATTAATTCTGAAAGGTGTTGTAAATGACACATAACATTATCAAAGAGGGATAAAGTATCTCATGTTCTCATTTTTTCCCTCTTGAATCCTTTTTACATTCATGTCAAGGAAAATTAAATACTATATGTCTTGTGATGATGGTTCATCTAAATGATTCATCTAAACTTGCTTAAGGGCCCTGCTCTAAGTAAAATTAGTAAATACAGTACAGGAAACATCAGTAAAATGAATGTAAGACTTTTGTCAAAGCTCGTGATTTGGCTGAAGTTTGTGAGGTTCGACAGTACTCGTAGGTTCTGCAGATACACTGCATTGACGTAGTAAGATTTTAACTCACACTACCTCTTCAATGTAGTCTGGTCCACATGGGGATTTGTTCACAACATGTCTGGTCATTTGGCTTCTTAGTAATCATTGTGGCTTTTTGTGATGTAACAATATTCTCTTGAGTTATTTTTCTATTGTTTTAACTAATGGATCCATTGTCGAAAGCTTTTATAACCTGCATCTCTTAAATACTGTTTTTGTTAACAAACTCTGTGGAAGACATGTTGGTGGGGCTTTAGTGTTCTTCTACAGCTAAGCTTCTGTTGGACTATTTTCAGCATCTGCCCTTGCAACAAGAGACTCTACACATAGACTGAAGAGGTCAGGTGCAATTGAAATGTTGACCTAATGTTTTTTTTCTATAAAAGTGGTTCAATCAGCTTTAGAGTCATTTTAGTGTTGTTCATTTTTCATGTGTAGGATTTCACCATATACATGTTGTTGTACCGCTGAACATGAGATCAGTGTAACCTGTTCTTAGAGTGACAAACACACAAGATATGGTTGAAGCATAGTGAGCAGCATGGATCCCCGTCTGCGAGTAGCAGTTATTTTGGGATGGGGCTGGCAGCGCTTGAATGCAGCGGTGTAATATTTCTAACATGAAAATGATGAATGAGCCATTTGTTGATTGTAAAATTATCATGCTTTGTGTAAGTAATTGTTTTCTCTGCTTAATCAGAACCATGATCTGATCAAAGTGATTGATTTATGCGTCCAAATCTTTACTTTCACTGCCAGTATGATATGATAGATTATATGGTATGCTGCAGGTTTACCTTCAGATTTGCTGTCATGCTAAAGATCATTTTGTATATTAACTTCAATTAATTATGGTTGAACGGTTTTGAATAAAATTGACAATACTTTTGTTTTAAACTTTTTATTGAGATTTAAAAAATAACCCACATAAATACATTTTCACACAAGCAGTTTTCTACTCATTTACACATACACAGTTAAAAGACATGGCATCAAAAGACTGTCTTCTGCACAGTTCAAGAAAAATTAAACTGTTGAAATAATCTGGGTTCAGTTTGCCCTGATGCACATTATCCCAAAGCCAAAGCAAACAGGCAGAAAGAAGACACAGTGAAGGACCATGACCACGGGACATGGCTGCTAACAATTTTGCATATTTAACATTTTAAAAATAAACTGGAGTTAAGTTTCAAAACGTCTAGTGACAATAGAGCTTCAGTTTCTACTAAGAGTTTGTAGAGTTTCTATAAGTGCACTCCGTGTTGAGAAACGTGTTCCTCACATGCCTAAATGCTGATCTCATTTTCCCTTGCAGGATATACAGATTCTTGATGAGTACAGTGAGAAGTATCAAAAGCAGTTGAAGACATGGGTCTGGCGACTTCTCCTGTACTCGTGTCTTGTCTACTTGATCACATGTGTGGTTGTGTATTTCTGGTACCTGCCTGAACAGTTGATGGGGCGGCTCATATTGTCTCTTCCCTTCATAGTATTTCCGTTATTGTAAGTTTGTAAGATTGTTGATTTCAGTTTGTCCAAACTGTAACCACAGAATTACCATTAAGCTTTTTTCCCTTTTCTTTGTAGAATTTGGTTACTTCGGAAAATACTTATTATCATTTTTACACGAAGAACTGAAAAAAATAGTAAGATTATTTTGGTCATTAATACATAACTTCCAGATAAGCTTATTGATTTGTTATTCTTCAAGTTCCATTGTGTTTTCTTCTCCAGACAACAAATTACAGGATTTGAAAGCACAGAAAAGGAAAATAGTAAGTGACAATTTGAGTGGTTGATCTCTGATTTTCTTGTTCTATAAAAGATTAAAACAACCTGGCATTGTCCTGCTAACCAAACAATATTTTCTGAAGGCATGGAAGGAGTTGACCCAAAAAGCAAAGCAATAAAAATTTTTGATGGGACGTACTAGAGATATTAACAACGCAACAATTTCAGCAACACAGTGATTGTAATGCACTTTATATCTGTAACTGTTACTAAACAATTACCCAAACTCTCATCAGTCATTTAGTCAAAGCAGTCATTCAAAGTAAAATGAGACTTTCTCCTTTTTTCGTGTTTGTTTTTCTCTGTCATTCAGTGCAGCATTATTAGGTCTAAGGCCAGTACAAAAACATTGATGGTGATTTTCAGCTCGATAAGCTCCAACAGATTTTCCCTCTGTTTCTGAAATCAGCCCTGTGAGATTGAGAGATGAGAAACTGACATTTCATTGAAAGACGCTCTTCATACCTCTGTGGCATGCACTGTGGTCAGATAAGTTAGGAAGACATATGGAGCTTTTATTCTCTGCAGGAGGCTTTACATTTTGAAGTGGTCTCAAGTTAACTGAGCATTCCTTCTGTACATTAAGCAATGAGCCTCACGGTACTTCTCTCATTGACATTTTGCAGTAAGAGAACTTTCTAATCTAATATTGGTACAGACGGCGTTTGATTGGTACAGTGACTTAACCCAGTAAACCACTCTGCCTCTGTCAGTTTAATTAATAGCATTTATTTCAGGAAAGAAATAAATCTGAGAAATTACTTGTCATCCTCTGTCAAGTCTAATAACTTTCAATAATTAGGGCTGATGGATTTTCACACTCTCCATTATCGAAGTAGTGAATGTAATTATTCTTCATATTATATGTAAACATTAAGAAATGTTTGGTACTTATTTAAATGAAGATGTACAATTTAGTGATGTAACTTCCTGTTGCCATTTGTCAGTCACATTTACTCATAATGTTATGGTACGTGATTCCAATTTATTAATGTGTGTTTATCAAACATCTATTAATATATCAGATGATCATCAAATAATTACTCAGGAATAGAGCTATTACTCCAGAAGTGATTGGTTTATACAATGTATTGAGAAAATTATAGAGCCATTAAATTTTTGATGTTTTGTTTTTTCCAGCTTGAAGAAGTCATGGAAACTGAGACGTATAAAAATGCTAAATTGATTCTGGAGAGATTTGATCCTGATTCCAAGAAGAAAATGGTGGGTTGTTTTGTTTTCACTCTGAAACATAAATCGCCCTGTTTGTGTTCTACGTTAAAATTGTGCCCTCACTCTCTGTGTAAAGGAGTTTGAATCCACTCCTACTGGGCTTCACATGACCCCCAGACCTGGACAAGGTAGTATTGAGTTCTTATGCAGTCAGCACCATATCTTCTATTTTTACATATTTTAAATCAGCAACATTTCTGTGGTAGAGCTCCGTCAGCGCAATGTCATTCCAAAGACCCCACCAGTGGTGGGTAATCCTGCAAATGGAGCTGCTGCACGCCCTCCTCTCGCCACTGGGCCCACCTATCCTGCACGATCTTCCCATTCTGCTCCAGGTGGACCCCCAGAGAGGAACCTGTCCGCTGTAGCTGCTCAGCAGAGCTTGATGAGGAAACCTGTGACCCCTGGAACACCTGTTCCAGGTTTTGGTGAGTTACCTGCACACAGGGGGACCACATCATAATGTGGTCGATTAAGGTGTGATTTACTCTTCCCTGGCTCCGTGTCCCCAGTTGCTCAAAGCTCTGGTGTGTATTGTCAGAAAGGGTAGAGTGTGTTACACAGTAGTTCTAATGGGTAATTATGTGAATGTAGTTTTACCACTAAAAGGTCCAACCTTTCTCAAACAAGTCTGTAATTGTGAACTTAAGTTTAAAAATAACTTTTAATGTAGTCAGTTTTCTGTTTTTTAATTTTGTTTGCTTTTGAAAATTTCAAAGCCAACACAAATAAAGAAGATGAAAAAGCTTGTATTCCATCCAGGTTTGGCTGAGTGAAAGGTTTCATCCAGTTATTTAAGTAAAACCTGCTAAAGAAAACCTCTCAAGGGATCCTGAACCAATGAAATGTGGTCATCTTTGAAAGGCTGTTTGAAAAACCGAATTGGCCAGAACACTTCTGAGAAGATCGATTGACATCAGCTAATAAGCAATAATTAAGTTGGAGAAACGCAAGTACTGAGCTATCAACAAATCCATCGCGTTCCAACATGGTCGCTTTTGTTGTTCAGTTAACATGCGTTTTGGGGGAGGGGTGATTACAAAGGTCAACGGCAAAAGTTCAATCCTCTTGCAGGATTAGCTTACACTCTACTACAATGGTACCCAGCATGCTGTGTGAGACTTTATAACATCACCATGGGACTTATAACAGCAGGGCAAATGGATTGATTACAAATAAGAAATATAAATTCCAAACTGTGGAATATTTTTGCAATTATTTGGCGGTTCCAAGTTTGAGTCCCGCTCTATGCGGAGTTTGCATATTCTCCCCGAGTCTGCGTGGGTTCTCTCTGGGTTCCCTGGCTTCCTCCCACCTCCAAAAATGCGCTTCAGGTTAATTGGCCGTTCCAAATTGCCCGTAGGTATGAGTGTGTGTGCGTGTTTGTTTGTCTTTGTGTGACTCCCCAGTGAACTGGCGTCACGCCCGGAGTTTCCCCCGCCTCACGCCCTTAACATTTGCCGAACCTGTTGTATTTTAACCATATGTAAGCAAAGCCTTCACAAAACATGCCATGGTAACGGTATGAGCCGTAGGCTGAAATGCAAATACTTTCTGTGAGGTTGTTGTAAATGGAAGACAGCTGTGTACTGTGGAAGTATTGAATATTCAGTTTAAACAATTTCCAAGCAATAAACAACTGAAGATGCAAATAAGCGCAAACAGTAATGAAAATGTGTTCCTGGAGGAAGCTGCATGCTGTAATTGCCATGTGGAATGCCAACTGTGAAGAATGCATGAAACAGGATTACAATAACTATGATTAATTAGCCAGACCGTCATTTGTTCTCTGGGCAGTGGTGGATTCTCAGTAAATGTCTTTTAACACTTGGTGAAATTGCCTTTGGCATTGGGAACACCTCACAAATGGTTTACATGACTTGATGTTATCACCTGCTTCAGTGGAAAATTGAAAGTGAAAAGCAATTTGATAGAAGGAGTCACCACAGAGTTTCCATATGTTGGTAAATTAATAACCAGCAGGATGCTGAGACTCTGCCAAGTCTCGCAGAAATGACCAGTCATCGTCCTATGATTGCTCTTGATGTTAGATTATATTAATTACTACTCACCAACACAGCAGGGATTCTGGACGTGATTTGCAAATGAGATCCGGTGTTCAACCGTTGAGAAATTTGGAGCAAGGTTATGTAAAATCCTTCATGGCTTGTGGTGTAAATTGTGAACGTCAGCCCCACAATTTCATTTAAGTTTCACAGCATTTCTACTGTAAGCACCCTGAGTGTACTTTGCAGTCAGCATTTGAGACTGCAGTGTGTTTTAAAAGCAACGATATTGTATGTTAACAGGGATGCACCCCCCAGGCCCGCCCCTGGCCAGACCTGTGCTCCCCAGGGAAAGACGCGTTCTGGACAGAGTCATTGAGTATCTTGTTGGAGATGGTCCTCAGAACAGGTAAACCATCACATGCTCTTTGTTTATTTTGAGGCCCAGTCCCAGTTCTCAGAAATGAAATCTGCTGCCAAACGGCTGTCTAACTTGACTGTCGCTTTTGTTTATCAATGTATAAATGTCTGTGATAATTATCTTAAAGTTACTTATCTACTGATAAGGTGACGAATGGCATCCAATTTGCTAGATTAACAATTTAAAATGTTTTTAGGGGAAAGTCAAAAACTGAGGAGCACTCAAGGACGAAATAGAACTAAGGGTTAGGCCTTTTTCTATGATGACGCTCTGCTGAGGCCTAAATGTTGCAATGTGATAGTTTGTAGGAGATTCATTTTCCCCTTGTTAATGAACACAATTTTAAGATACTAAAAATGTTTTTTTTTTAAACGTAATCTAGTGCTGCTCCTTGCGCTATTTGCCAGCCTAACAGGATTGTCTTTCATCCCTCATAGATTTGCTCTCATATGTCAGCAGTGTCTGTCTCATAACGGCATGGCATTAAAAGAGGAATTCGAATACGTTGGTAAGAGTTTGAGAAACACAACACTCCTTGTCAGTCTCCATCAAACACTGTGCCTTCATTTGCCCCCAAGCATTTGGCAGTGTACTATATCATATGGCTCTTAAATGCCTCTGCCACTGCCGACCCTTGTAAGCAAAAACGCAACAAGATTGAATATGCAAACTAGTGCTACACATCAATCTGAAGTGTTTATGCATCTCAGGCATTTTTTGCAGTTGGTTCATAGTCATGTATATTAATCTGTGTCTGTTTTAGAGTCTGTTGGTGAAGTGGCATGAATGAAATGTATGCTGCTTTATCCGTGTCGTTTCAGCCTTCAGATGTGCGTACTGTTATTTCTTAAACCCTGCAAGAAAGACCAGGCCTCAGGCACCCAGACTCCCTGAGGTCACCGGAGAAGTGAAGCTGTCATCTGACACACACTCATCGCCTGACGCTGATGAAGAGGACGATTTATCTGCTTTAGGTGATTATGAAATTCTAGTAGTTTTTTGCTACACGTGACAGATCTCTAGATTAATTTATGTAATAAAATGATTTACAGTATCGGGACATGAAAATATAGAATTATAAAATCTATGATGCACAAGGTTTTAATATAATGCTTTCCTTTTTTACTTGTATGACTCCTTTCATTTTTAATCTCATGCTTGTTTGAAAGCTCTGTATGCAAATCTAACCTAAAAAATGATGTTTAATTACCAGCTAAAACCAAATTTGCTGAAGTGTCTGCTGAATCAGATGCCCCAGAACCAGGCACGTCAATGACCACAGAGCCCAGCTCTGCATGGGACGGTCAAACCACCCCGGAGTCACTAGAGCCCCCCTCTGACAAATCTGATGGAGAGCAGAATGTGTCATCCATGGAAGTGGAATAAAACTTGAGTTGTAATTTTGACATTAGTCAGGCTGGAATTTTTTTTCCACGTAAATAAATTCTTTGAGTTGGAATAATACAACAAGTCAGCAGCTGATGGGATTTTCAACCTGCAGTACAGAACGTCTTTTCTTTTGAGAATTGTTTTTATAGCGTCAGCTTTAGAGTTACGTTTAGTATTAAATTTTGTACCTGTAGCATTTCGTAGTGACTGCTTTGCCAAGCTCCTTGAAAGCATGAATCTTTTGGTTTGTTTTTGATGTTGAATATGAAAAGTGTTTTTGTCTATTTTTGTTTGTTTGTGCCCTTGGGTAATTGAAAACTATGGTGTTGAAACTATTTTTTTATTCATAAAAAATTATTTATAAATATTTTTCTACAGTTCCGTGCCTTTCATGATGGTGTTGAATAAGGTATTTTGCATTGTGGTGCTGATATGTTTACACAGCCATGGTGCCGTAATAGAAATGCAGGAATGCATATACAGAATGTATTATTATGAAGGATGAAAGCAGATGTCTGTAACGGTGCGCCTGCCATTAAGCAGTTTTTATTTTTTAAACTTCTGCTCCAGCATATTATTGATAAAATCTATGAACACATAGACGGTCATTTAAATGCTTAAAGAAGACACTATATGTTTGCTGAACGTTTGGATACATTTTCTGAATAAATAATCCTAAATAAACTTTTGAGAAATTTTGTGTATGTGTCCAATGCTTTGATCCAGCTTTTCTGTGATTCTTTTTAATATAGATACATCTAAGGATAACAACAAATGCAGAAAAAACATTACTGGGATTAGTGTTACACATTAACATAATTGTCAATAGGAAGGGTCCATCTAATATGTAAATAGCCTCAGTGACGATCGTTCACATGTAATCCCTCTGGCTGATATGTGTCATGTATTTTAAAATACCCCATTTCTTTTAGCCAGCATCTCACAAAGTATGCTTAAACAGTCCATTTTCATTAGCAAGCCAATTTTAGCTTGTGATCATTTTATTTAAGCTCATTGATCATTTCAGACAGCGTAAGATAATGGTGCTGACACGGAGCCCCACTACTCTTGATTGCTTGACCCTCTTCATTTGCAACAAGAAAGTCATTGCGGCTCCAAAGTTGCTCTCTGCCTTTACACGACCCTTTTCCCCAGAAGATAAACCTTAAACTATTGGTGAGGTCAACACTCCACATCGTCTATGGGTTTTGATAATGTCTGTTTACAGAGATGTGACCTCCTGGGCCTTGTAATGCATCAATGTGACATCGACAGTAACGCCTAATTCCACAGCATGCTGCTTGAGGTTGACCTGTGACAAGAGCCAAACAGGGAAAAAAATGGGACATCAATAGGACAATGTTTGAGATTTTTCACAACAGGGAGGTTGTCCACTATTCATAGCCTGCACATCATCATAAGTAATGTATCACAGAAGAACTGCTGTGTTCTTTGAAAACAAATGTTTATGTAATATTTTTGATTCCACAGCACTGAATCATTCCTTGACAGTGGTTTCATTAAAGTGGAACAATGTTCTGTCTGATATATATTTTTAACGTAATGCACGAGCAGACATGACAAGTCATTTGTAGATCTGCAGCATGAGAAGAAATGGTTAAAATGCAAAGTGCTTCATTTAAATATCTTCCTTGAATTGTCAAAATTTTTCTCACATTTGTATGGTAAGATGATTTCTGCTGCAAATTTCAAAGGCTTATTTAGGTACAGTCAATATTTGGGATGGCACTTCAACTCCCCAACAATGTATTCCTACTTGTGATCATAATCTACATCTAAATAACCATCATCTCACCTAATACATGAGCAGTTCAAAGAAATCCTGTTTGCCTAATCTGAGAGTAAAAGACACTGGGTAATTATCCAAACACTCAAAGGATTCATCTGGATTGCTATCATGGAAACACTAATTGATTCTCACAGATGACAAATGACATAGAGAGCCCCAGTGCCAAGGTAATTTTGAGCAAGCGATGAAATGTACAGTGGGGCTGTCCCAAGGTTCATAGTTCTTTTCATACTCATCTCTCACATGTGCATTCGAGGCCACTTGACATAAATTTATACTGATCTTTTATTTATACCCAGAAAAAATGGCAGATAAGAAACATAAGTGTTCTTGATATTGTGTTTTGTCATATCTAGCAGCCAAAGATTGAAATCCTGCGAAACAATTTTCTGAAGAAATGAAAGTGCATGCCCTTCTGAACCCTGGAGGAAAATAACCTTGCAGTGTGAGACAGAATATGAAACAGAGGCACAGAATAAGTAAAATAGACAAGTGCACCAGGCTTGTCACTTTTCCATTTGCTGCCCCCGAGTGTGAGCACTTCAAAATTCTCCTCATCTCAGAGAAGACCTTCATCGTTACGCTCTATCTACTGTACTGAATACAAAAAAAGTACTATATCAGGCCGAGGTAATAGAGAAGGGAGTTTTTAAGATTTACCATGTTTCTGTCCATCATGATGTAAAATATAACAAGAAGACCAACAAAGTCGTAAGAATATACCACAAGCCATTGTGCATTGGTGGAAAACACTGAGATGAGTGTCACAAAGGCTGTTAATGTAGTTGTGATATCAGACATCACTGTAGGCTCTTGACAACAAGCATCATTACACAGTAATAAGAGCACAATCTCCTTCAGAGAAGCATTAAAATCACATTAGATTATACAAGAGCTCGCCTTGATGAGCTGCAAGGGGCGATGCTTCCCGAGTGGCGGCTCTATGGTTATTACTGGAGCCCTTTAGCTGCCTGGACTTGGAATTGCTGCATGACGAACTTCAGTAGCTTTTCACAAAAGGTCATCAGCTTCGAAGAAATTAGTTTTTAAAATTCAAGTCATTTGAATCCCACACACCCAGATGGATGGGTTTGCATTATTTTTTTTTTCCACACGGTCTATCTGTCAAATCGCAAATGCATGCTGCTGAATACATGATGCTGGCAATAAACTGCTGTGCTGTAGTTTATACGGAGTGACATTCAGGGATCAGAGAGCATTGTCATTCCCTGTCCCATCGTCAGCCCTTCTGGCCACTGAGAGATAGCATCTGTTTGAGCGCTCCTACAGCTTGACAGTCATCATGGCAAACAATCTTGTACCTTAATTAGGTGATAAACTAGAAGAGTACAACATATGCATGGAAATGTGAGTTTCATTGTTGAAAACTGGCTTACTTGCATAGAGGCTACACAATTAGATTCTAATGTGTATGGAATTCACATTAGAATCCACCTTCAGTGGAATTCATTTGGGCTGTTTGTGCTTTTAATTTTTCAGTACACACATTATCACTGCACAACAATGGATATATTGATTCATTCTATATGGTGTTAGTGTTGAGCACGTGGTTGGAATTGACAGCATAAAAACAAGGATGACTTAAATTTACAAGTGCTGTCATAAGCAGGATAGTATTTCACTTACAATGCAGAGCCAAACCACAAAAATGTCGTCCTTTTTCTGTTCTTCTTGTCATTTTATCATTAATGTCTGTGTGAAGCGTTCAAGAAACCACCAGGAACAGAACAGGGAAGTGGAAGGGCCGAAGCAACGCACCCCTGTTGGTACCTCACGTGGAAATCATACAAAGCATCCTGCAGGCAGCAGGTTCATTTTATAGCTTCATCTATTACCACACTGTCATTGTTAATTGTCTTCTTTTTACCTCTGCAGGATTCTCCAAATTGGTCCTATCGAATGTGACAGGAGGAAGAGCATTAAGCATCTGACAAGATGATATCTAAGTTCAATTTCCTACTCTTCACCTGATTTATACCTGCAGCAGATCATTTTCCTTTCTGTCATAAAGACCTCTATAAATCAGTAGTGCTTATGGAAGCACTACAGAACACGGCCTCTGGATTTGTATCCCCTGTGTTTGCTATTAGGAACCCATTACATCCACATTTTCCTCCTTCAAACAAAAATGATCAAATCTAATACAGGCAAGATTAGAGAGATAAAGAGAGAAAACGCTGGCGGAGCTGTTCAACCTGGTCCCCCATCTAAACAATATGTTCTAAACTCAATAAAAACAGGGCTTTTTGTTGGTGACACCATTATCCATCTGTTTGGACAAAATTGCTGTATCATGGTATAAATCTGCAATACAAGTGACATATCCTCTAAAATAAAAGGGAACATTAACTGCTCTATCTTCTAGAGGCCATGGGACGAGCTGGCTATAAGCTCAGTCAAGTGTGATGGCAGTTATACTGTGTTTTACTAGACTGCAGACAATTATACTTTGCTCCTCTCTCCTAAGAAGACAAACTGCCATGGCTTCAGCTGAAATGATTTCAAATAGATTTTCCAAAATGTCTGTCGCCAGATTGCTTCCATACATTATTTCACTTAAATGGAGAGAAAAAAAGAGGGAGCAAATCCACAAATCAATCACAACAGCCCACTTTACCAGATGGAAAGAGGATAGCTTTCCGTGTGTGTGTGCGTGTGTGTGTGTGTGTGTGTGTGTGTGTGTGTGTGTGTGTGTGTGCTTGTGTCAGTGTTGAAGACCTGCACAGAAGAACAGTTATGGGATGTGCACAGTCCTGTCTCAGCTTTGTGTCTCACTCATCTTGAAGAATGACACAGAGAAGTTTCAGTGGAGAGCTGGCAGAGCTGTAAAAGTGGAATAATGTCCAATGAACCGACCCTCTGACTCCTCACTAGTTCAGCAAGTCATAGCATCCATTAAAAAAAAAGGGGAAATGTGATCATTATCACACACGACAGGAAACATGCACTGCCTTTATTAAAGGTAGCCTGTGTAAGTTATCTGTTGAATACTTTTGTTTTAAGTGCTGCGCATCAGAAGCATTGCTGGACCTATTTTACAATATTGATCTGCTTTACATTTGAGTTTTAATAACCTAATATGTTTGGTTGTGGATTCATTTAAATCAATAATAATGGAAAAATAGTGCCCCCTTCCTAAATCTACAATGTATATTTATTTACCACCACAGCACACATGATCTCCACACACTGCAGCATGTGGCATGGGGTGTGTGATGGTGACGGTATACCAGCGTGAAACAGGCATCGGAATGGAGGTATGACACAATGGGAGTGAAGACATTTCTAAAATGGTACTGAAAACTTTCTGTTCGTGATAAAAACGAGAGTGAGCGTAAGTAACCTATCTGTACATCTGACAAATGTGAAAGCTCAAGAGATTCTATGAATTAGCAACTGATGTGTAAATACTGGATCAAACCAGGTGAGAATGGCGCTCATGTGGTGTTTAACAAGTTGACTCTGCACCGTCAAATATACCGGAAACATTACCCTACTACCATTAGATAGCATTAGCTATCAAATTTTGTCATTTTTGACAAAAAATGATGTCTTCTGCACCATAAATTGTGTTTAGAATGTTCATAATGTTATATCTTTATTTTCCTGACATTAACTTTAATGGTTTACCTCATGCATGGCTGTATGAACACAACTTGGCAGTAATAGTAGCCTAAACAGGGTAACTTGTGGAACACATTTCATACATGCGGTGAGTGTTAAAGAAAATATCTGAGGAATGTAGAGCTTTATGCTCAGCAATGATTTGGGTGCATACATATGGTATTGCAACACATTCATTGTTCAAGTCATGTGAGATTTATGTTAAACTAGGCTAAAATAAAACTTTAAACAACTTAAGCAACCATATTTTGCATGTGTTCTTACGTTAAATATTTCGCAACTGCAAATGTTTCAATATTTTCAATCAGCCAGTAAAAAACTATGAAGAAATTCAGTGGTACTGGGTATGTTGATCGGGGCTTAAACTCCATGAGATGCTGACAAGCCATGAACAGGGCAGACGTGGCTTCAGGCCATCAATGGAAAAGATTGAATCTTCATATCAATACAGATAGTTTTTCTATCAGGTTGGAAATGTATCACATATGATCAAATCGTGACACACAAAATCTGGAGCATGTTGAATCTATCCTGTATATGCTTTTAGATTTTTTTTAATGATAATTTACATTATACATATAGAGTACTGTATATTGAAATCTTCCATACATGCACAGTGAGCATGGACTGTTTTATGAGGATATAGTCAAGGATTGTGGAGCTTTCCTGTCAGGTGCTGAGACCACATCACTTTTGTTTTGACACACAAAGTGTTGACACACCAGAGGACATTAATCAGTAGTGTAAACTGTCCCTCCACTTCACTACAATTTGATCTGATGATGTTGAATTCAAAGTTTTCAGCAGATTTGGGACTTTGTGTAATGCTTGGACGTAGTGTTTGGACAAGTCATTCTGTCTTATATCCCATAATAAAAGGAATGTGTTAAGAGTGTCAATGACACAACTTACAGACATGCAGCCAATTCATGTTTTGTTCCTCTATTCTATACAAATCTGAATATAAAATAGTGATTTTTAATTGTTATACCAGTATGCACATGTAGGCATATTCCAAATTTCCACACCAAACAAGTCTGTATAAAACTGATGAAAAGGACATACAGTCAGTGTTCATCTGACACAAGCAGTAAAACAGTGTGCATGTGTTTTGTAGTCAAATCAAACAACGTAATCAAAAGACCGGTAAAATCCTGCATTGTCTTTTAGTCAGTATGGAAGCAGCGACATTAAGACGCTGCTGCACTTCTGTGTTACAGTCATGCACATTTATTACATTTACTCTGGTTAGCTCAAACAGCCATGCATGACTCAATCTATCTCTTTGTGCAGATGGAGTTATGTGTGCGTTGAATACATTCAAACCGACTGCCACAAATATGCAAGAAATTGTGCTGAATTGAACCAACAAATAAATGAAAGAGCTGCTTCGCTGGTTTTCATTGTCTAAATGGAAGAATTACGGCCTCTCATGGTTCTTTATCATTATTTTGACATTGTCTGTGTCTCTTTAATAATGTGTCTGTCTTGTTCTAATCCGTCTATCTATTTATCTATCTATCTATCTATCTATCTATCTATCTATCTATGTATCTATCTATCTATCTATCTATCTATCTATCTATCTATCTATCTATCTATCTATCTATCTATCTATCTATCTATCTATCTATCTATCTATCTATCTATCTATCTATCTATCTATCTACCTACCTACCTACCTACCTACCTACCTACCTACCTACCTACCTACCTACCTACCTACCTACCTACCTACCTACCTACCTACCTACCTACCTACCTACCTACCTACCTATCTCTGTCTTTATTGGTTTGTTTGCTTGTTTGTTTATTTATTATTCATTTATTTGTTTGTTTGTCTTTATTTATCCATTCATTTATTTATTAAGCCTCCAGCAACAGCAAAAGCTTGCATCACAAAAGTCATCACTGTGTTCAGGACATGCTGTTTGTAAGTTTACTATTATATAATATCAGGCTATGACACAGAAAATCTATTAACAATGTTTAGTTGATTTACTCATTCAACACCAAAAATTTGGTATTTAATTACATTTAACAGTCAATAACATTAACAAAAATTACAGTAATACTCATATTAAAGTTTACGTTGAGGCTGTAGATATTCTTTATGAATCTTTATGGGTACTAAATTCATCATTAAACTCGAATTATAACTCCAAGAGTAGATGTAACATACATAACAGCAGCCAATCCTCTCCACTCATTTTAAGTCTTCAAGAAGAAATATCATCTGAAATGACAGAAAAATTCATTATAAATAGAATGTAGATTTACAGTCTGTTAATAGAAATCATCTGTGAAGGTAGAGGTTATAGTAGACCATTCCAAAAAAAAAATAAAAATTAAACATTGTTTTTTGTTGTTTTATTGCATCGCTAACAATATGACAGCCCCCAGGCAACATTCATGAAGGTAATTATCTCAATAAAGCCTATGTACAAATACAATTCATTGCCTCTTCTTTGTGGACATTAGCCTGTTGGCACCACTGTGCTGTGACTGCGCACCACGTAGTCCTTTACAGGAATATTCCCCGTTGCCAACCATAATTAATTGCTTTACAGTCTTCGAGGCCATAATGCTCATCAGTTATTAATTAGAAATTCATTTCACTGAATAAATAATACTCATGATTGATGATGAAACTTGTAATTAGGTTCTTGGAGTAATGCACAGGGGAGGAAGCCTTTACACTTGGAACCAGGCTATTAAATACAGTTCATTTAAGGAACAGCTATACCTCTCATCATTAAACCCTGCCTGCCATGCTCGCATCTGGTTCCAGGGACCAGGAACATACGTTGTTTACACATTGGTTATGTTGGACTACCAGCTTCAACAACAACTCCTGATCCTTTCTACTGCTGAGCAATTTTTCTTCCTGAAGGCAAAAACATTCATCCCGAAAATGTCAGGTCAGAGCTGTAATAACAGCCATATCAAGCTCCAAACAGTCCCCTTTACATTAGGTTATTAAAAATTTGTGCCCTTTCATTCATATATATATATATATATAGAGAGAGAGAGAGAGAGAGAGAGAGAGAGAGAGAGAGAGAGAGAGAGAGAGAGAAAGAGAGAGAGAGAGAGAGAGAGAGAGAGAGAGAGAGAGAGAGAGAGAGAGAGAGAGAGAGAGAGAGAGAGAGAGAGAGCATAGTTGCTATGTGATAAAAACCTCATGGGTTTTCTAGGCATAATCTAGCCTACAGTCTTTTTAAGTGACGAGAGAGAACTGTGAAAACTCAAGCCATTTATGTCTCGCTATTGATTTTACACAGAAGACCCAACCATTGTTGATAGCCTTTTTGATATATTTTCTTGCAACCACCAGTCCCTTTGGACTATTGTGGAAAATAAACCAGTCAATATAAACCGATTAGGATTTCTTGATCTGAGTCCATAAACCTATGGTGTAGGTGTGCTCCATTTCCAATGCTCATTGCCTCATTATGACAGAAAGACTAGAAGTCATTACATTTGGAGGATGAATGATTAACCAAAAAAAAAAAAAAAAGCTTCTGCATTATTTGCATTACACTAATTTTAGGCCAATTAACATGACTGACCGGCAGAGAGGAAGGTGCACCATGATGCTACTCAAGAAAAGACTAAAAAGAAGCAGCAGCTGATGGTGGTGTAGCCTCATCAAGCAAGTCGACTGCTGGTCCTCTTCACCTGTCATCACGGGTGGTGGTGAGCAATGGTACTCCCTCCCTCTTTCCCTTTTGCTGGCCAGTATCTGCCCTATTAGCAATTTATAATGGAGATCAAGAAGTAGTCAGTGGAGAATGAAGACAACAGTCTGCACCCATTCCTAATTGGCTTTATGTTCTCCTTCTGATGAATGGCTCGCAACTGCTATAGAGTCCTGTGGATTTTATTGCCCTAATAGGACGCCATAACTGGATTTACTAACAGAGAGTGGGTCAAAAAGGACATAGAGAGCAAAAATGTTAATTAATATCAATAATGGCCAATTATTAGTTTGACAGAGGGATCTGAGATAGCTGTGTGCTCTAATGACTCTGAACTAACTTGAAGGGAAACACTAACGAATTAGCATAACTGTGTATGCACACTCCATGGAGGTGCCCAGCAAACATCTGTTATGTTAGAAATTCAAATAGAATTCCTATTAGTAACCCTAGCTGTGGTTGCATAATCAGTCATTCTTCTCTGGCCATTTCTGAGGCACTAACAATGCCCCTGTGACTGGTGGAACTCCTCCCTTTGGGCTTTCCAATCAAATCTGGCCCCATGTGGACCAGGTCCTAACAACAGACGAGGCAATGCAGACCTCTGAGGGGAGCTTTGTGCTCTGACAGGAGCTCAATCTATCCACCCATGACACATGAATGAAGAAAGAAAAATGTATTTATTTGAATACTGCAAATATGAGTTGAGGGAGTAATGTGGAAATATAAGTTTCTGACCTGCCACTATAAAGCTACTTATTCACGACTGCCTTTTGTATGCTTTTGTTCTCATTCATTGTGCATTTGAAGGCACTGAATAGTTTGCAGGTTGCATTTATGCTGTGAATTATAGTTCAATACCAAATAAATTCAGCGAAAGAAGAGAGAAGAAGAAGATTTATTCATTTATACTGAGGTCATCTGAAGATAGCAGCTTATGATATTGGAAACAGAAAATATGCTGTAAAGAATTGATTTTGTATTTGGAGCCGGTAATGTTATTTCTCTGTGCCTTGTGGGAATTACTGCATTCTTCTGTATGGATACAGGCGGGCATCTCGCATTTGTTGTTGAACTGTCTTTGTAATCAATGTTTGCTGTTATACAGATAAATTCATTCAAACAGACAAACAAACAAAAAACAAACGAGATATAAGATCTCTGATAATTGTATGGAATTAAATATATTACTCTTATATTACTAAATGTACATTAACTAAAATAATACAGTTCGCAAGACTGGCTCATGTACATTTATTTATTACTATAAAAAATGCTCTACTCCTGTTGATGCCGCAATCTGCAGTTAAGATAACGGAATATACCTCCTGCATTGGTTTCTTGTGTTTTAAGTTCCAGCTGCTTGTTACTTCACATGATGTTTGTGGGGTAGATTCTGGATAGTTGAGTGTGTGTCTGTGTTTGTGTGTGCTACAAGCATCCCAATGCTGACATGAATGAAGTGGACTTCCATGAACTGATTGCAACATTTTACTTTCTGTGATTATGGAGCAGAAATTAGCTTACTTTGGGGCATCATTAACCATGTCATGATTTATGTTATTAATTAATCATTACATGCAACCTTAATTAAGGTACAAGCCATTAACATTTCCGAGGGTCTGCTCCATTTTATGTGGACTTTGCACTTTCTGCTGAGATGCTGTAAGCTCTAATGTTGTCCATCGCGATAGGGCAGTTTGATTCGACCATAACACACTATCTGTCTCTTTGTGAAACAAAGTAAGCTCTATATAAAATTATAGAAGTTATATAAAGTTATAAAATTAAAAGTGGCTTCAATTTATTTTTGTAGTTGAGACCTCTGAGTTCTTTACTTCCATCCTAGTCTGTGTACTGCTGGTGCAATCTCTGTAAAATATCGATTCCCTTTTCTCACTTCATCCTCAATTAATAATAATGAATCTGACCGCCATAGCTAAAATTTTATTTTTTCTAAATACACTTTATTAGTTTGTCTAATTTTCATTGACATGCTTCTCTGTATCTATGCTAATTCTATATTTGCTATGACATTATCTGTGTTACATCGAGCTGCTCTTGAAAGAAAAATGTCTATCTTTTAATTTCAAGTGAAAATACTTCCTGCATTTGTTCTGGATATTTCTGTCTAACTACATTTATTCTTAAAATAATATTACTGCTACATCTGCAGAATAGTTTGAGACTGCTGTCATGAATTACAACTCGGTGACCTTCCCTGTTATAATGTGAGCATGTAATTCCCTCCAGTGTAATGTCATGTTTGATCAGAGGAGCTGCTAGTGTCCTGATCTCAGCACTGCACCACAGGAGGTGTGGGGGAGTCAAACGGACAATCAATGGTTCCCATTAAGGGCATAACCAACACTGTGTGCATATTCTACTCTCACTTAGATTGGTTTAGTAAAACACGGATGCTCATTTGGAGCCATCAACACTTTGTTACTTGAGTGCAAATAGGGTTCATGATGATACCAATTTAAACAAGGGGGAATTTACAAGAGACTGTAAATTTCCGCGACACCCCTGAATTCAAAATTTTACCCTGACCTATACATTTTTGTGCCTCTGGCTTCCTGAAAATGTTGCTTTTTGTTTTGTGATCATATCTCATCAGGTTTAGATATGTGTACTTAAAAAGGTATAAAAGTGAAAATTTGACCTTGACCTAGAGTTTCAAGGTCAATTTTGTGATCTAATTTTCATGCCCTTGCATCCCTGAATATAACGCCTTTTGTTTCGTCTTTCTGTCTTATCCGGTTCCTGAGATACGTGCAAAAAATGTACAAAAGTTGAAATTTGACGTTGACCTAATTTCCTCAAGGTCAAGGTCATCATCTAATTTTAATCCCCTTTGCTGCCCAAGTAATGTGCTTTTTGTTTCATCTTTCTATCTACAACTGTTGTGAAGATATTTGGTGGACGGACTGACGGAGGAACACACAAACACTGACAATCACAATACATCACCGCTTCGCGGGATATAATTAAAAGGAACCTACATTAAATCAAGATGTAACTTCTAAGAAAAGAAACTGTAAATTTATTTAGAATCTGATGCCAAGCTTTTTTAAAAAGTTGTACACTTTTTGGATTTCAATTATTTTTTAAATTAATATATCCATCCTGAATGCATACCCATTTGTTAATAAGAAAAAAACAACATATGTTTGGTGCACAGTGCTACATCCAAGATTTGGGTACAGTATACACGAATGGGTGACTCCATGGTATGAAATCGTTTCAGCTTTTATGCTCCTCTCCATTTCATGGCCTCCGGTGTATAAATTTAGTTGATGGTTTTCGTTTCTCTTTCTTAATTCATTGCAGTTGGATTCTTCTTTGATTCAGTTCTGTTGTCCCCCAAACAATTGAAGTGGAGACAATGGAGGCATAATGATAGATCCGTGTACCCACCATCTGTAAGAGCAGCTGCTCCCTTGCATCTGTACAATATGCTGGAGCGGGGAGCCTCAGTAATCTGCATAATAAGGAGAGGGCTTATCTCAGTCTAGTTAATAATCACAAGCAATCGATGCACTTCATTCCCTCACTTTTGACTGATGAAAAAGCAGCAAAGTTTTGGTATGCTCACTGTATCCACAAGATAGGCAGGGGTCATGGTGTAATGCCAAGCTGTTGATTTTGCCTGGAGCTACAGATTTAGTCTGTACTCTATCTCATCTTTTCATGAATACCATAATTACAGCAGGACGCTCAGAGCGATCATACTGCTTCTGCCTCCCCCCCCCCTCCTTAGAGGGGTTATACCTCTGTGGCGGAGCCGGGGCTCATATAAGAACTGGGCATATGACTCAAAGCCTGTGATAAAAACATAGCTCATGGTGTTGAGAAGAGTCACACCTTACATGCAATACTCAGACTGCCATGATGATTTATGCAAAACACTAAAATTGTCATATGAAATGGAACGCGCCTGAAATGCCTTCTTAGACACCACTTCCTCTGTGCATGTAGCCATAACACAACTACAGTATATGGAGTTTTTTCCGCAGGGCATCACATCTCAGCTCAAGGAAACACTGACTAAATTATGTATGCCACCAACTTACCACTTTGTTCATTTAATCTTTATAATTTAAATCTGTAATTTTAATAAATCTGTCATCATTTAATGTTAACAACATCCTGTGGTTGGAGAGGGAAGTAATAATGTTTTTTTTATTCGTTTAAATTAGTTGATTTGATTCTAAGTATATATTTGATGACAAGAGCTTGGAGGGTTTAAAAGTAAGCAGCTGCATTTAGCAGCTTGGAAGTAACGCCATCTAGCCATTGAGTGGCCTTTCAGGTATCGCCAATATACAACATTGAATATTTCGTCATGGAATTTAATAAGGCCTCTGGGCTTTGTGAATCAGTATTATTTTCTTAAACAAACCTTCTATTTATTACACTTGGTAATAGCCGCTAAGGAGACACTACATTGATTAGATAGAAAGTGTATAATAATATTGATCGATAAAGTTTCCCCTTGGTATCCTTTGGTTAAATATGCTCATTAAATCAACTCTGTTTCATTTTCTAAATTGTGAGAGTACAAAATATTGTAATTGTTTGCTGTTTGATCAAAATGCCGGAGGAATAATTTTCATCCTCAAATAGAAAAAAAGTCATCACATAATTTTACAGAGGCAGGCGTTTTAATTAATGTTGGAAACAATTGAGCATTTTCAAGTTTTTCAGTTATTGAATCGCTTTGTTTATAAATTGTATACGTAAATATAATCTCTTGTACTTGTTGATGCTATAAAAATGAATAGATTTTTACACAGCCAGAAATATATCCTCTGTATTTAATATTGCCGACAACTTCCCATGGTTCTTGATCCTCCTAATTAAGCATGCATGATGTTTCTTTCCCAGCTGCTAGGCTTCTGAAATGCACTTGGCAGGTGTAGTGAGCCCCCCAGTGAGGCCCAAGAACGAAAGCAGTGTACAGGGAAGTGCAGGTGTGACATGTTAGGAGGAGTCCAGGTGCTTATTGAGTTATCAGAAGCAGCCATTGCATGTTTGATTTATCGTCGGGAGTTTAGCATCGTCATATCTGAGCGACAATATATCAGGCAACCAAATAAAATGTTCAGAAAATTACCAGCTGAAGCGCTGCAGTTGTTATAGCTTATACGTGGTGTACTGTCGAACATAACCCGGCATCCACTGACACTTCATGTGAAAAATTGACAATGCTTATTGAGCTAGTAAAATGACAGCACACACTAAATCATAAATGCAAAGCCTTTTGCCAAGCCAAAAGATTCACCTTGAATTCACCCTTTAAGTGTTATGATTTGTCACTGATTTGTGGTTTATGGTTTGTTTTTCCGCGCTTGAATCAAAAGTCTAAGTCACGACGGCACTACACTGGAATGTACGGCTCACTGAGAGCGCAGCGCCAGATAGACCAATTAGAATTTGTTTGAACTCATCCTATAAACCACATCCATTACATTCTAGTCTTTGGGTACTCATCATACCACGTGTTCTCTTTGACGTGAATGGCATGCCTGCCTTTGCATTCTCCGAGCCTTAAACTTAGATTGAGCCAGCCGGTTTACATGAGCACATAAAAGGCACGCAGATTTATGGGGAGATTTTTATCCACTCAGGCACCATCTGATAAACAAGCGCTCCTTGCTTGAGGCTAAATAATACTCTTTGAGGTCCTGATTTACAATGCTGCAAAGGACCCATTTGTGTTTGAGGCACGCACCTCTGTGATTGGTCATGCGTAAGCTCAAAATTTGGGCTCAGATCTACAGCTCACGAGCTGGAGGATTTCTAAATGAACAAATGCATAAGTGAAGGTAGGTTTTTATCCAGAGTTAATAGATGAAGAGAAATGAACTTTTCAGATATGTGAAAGGCTCTTAGATTTAACAAAATCCTCCCAAATTCCCTCTGATTGAAGCTTAAACTGAGACAGCGTACCAATCTAATATTCCCAGCTTTCGAAAAGGGATGTCATTGGGGTATTGGTTCACTACATGGACTCCTAAGAGATCTGATTAGAGGGAAATCCCTCAATGTTTTACCTTCAACTTATCCATAATAAATGAGACTCACATTGCAAATGCCTTAAGTCATCTCACGTTGCCCTGGTTGGCATAAGCGAGATGACTTTTCGGTCTTTGCTTGAAAAAACTAGCCGTACTTTTCTCTTTTACACATGGCATATTCACTGTTTTTTTTCTTTCACTCACAATATATCTTTTACTTTGGCATATGCTGACATTTGACAATTTTAAACTATTATTTAATTCTGTCTGTAGTCATGGGGTTCAATATTCTTATCTTCTCAAAATCATGATTGCACTTTGTCTTAGTAACATATTTGTTAAACTAATAATTTTGTTTCATATGTTCATATATTCATGTTTTTAAGTTTACATTTATATATATATATATATATACACACACACACACACACACACACACACACACATATATATATATATATATATATATATATATATATATATAAAATATGTATATTGTATAGTGCTTATTAAGGGCTGCACATTTGGATAAAAGATAATTGCTTGAGATGCAGCAAGCTATATTGAAGTTCAGTGCAGACCAGAAGAGATGGACAGTTCATTCTGCATTGCAATCCTAGACAGGATCAAGTTTTCAGTGCATGACAGGAAGTTCTGCTCCTCTGATATTAAACAGTGAATTAAATGCTAATGGTAGCATTTCACGAAAGGAAAAAAAAACAATATTGCATAATTTCCTTAATATTATTTACATGCAAAAAGTACAAAGAGTATTCAGTCTTGACATATTTAGTTCATTTTAATCAATGTTTCATTCAAAATTTAAAGACACAACTGTGTGTATTGCTGTTAATGGTAGAAGGTGTCGTGCTATTTCAGTAGAGTCCATCCTATATTTAGCTCAGCCCTCTCATGTTGCAGCTTATACATCAGACTTTCCATCCACAGTCCTAAAGTTTAAAACCTCACACCTCTTTGAGATATTTTAATCCTCAGATCAAATGTTACTAACGCGGTTTCCCTTAACCTCATTTAGCTGCAGTTGTTAAATGAAGTTCAACACTTGAGAAAAACAACAAACTGGCCAGTTGAGCTCATTTGTTTGGTGGTTTATAGAAATTAAAATGCTGTCATGGTGACTCAATTGCGTCTATTCTAAGCTGTGTCTTTTATTTGATGTTTATGGGGTTGTGAGAAGGCTGTGACATTGTTGGGTCATATTTTGACACATTAATTGGACTAAGGGTTTTTCATCACAGCTGTTGGGAAATTAAGAGAAGATTGAAAGCCCCTGATGTGTTGTAATTACCATTTCATGTTGTGTAGCCTCACTTATGAACAGCAGTGCTCTCTGCTAAATGGGGAGTAAAAGCAATAATGGAGCTTTACCATGATAAAGAGTTAAAAGGCAAACGTGCAACACTGAGGGGAGAAATTGTACGTGGTCCTTTAGAAATGAAAACAAATGAATATTTCCATACTGCATCCAACCTACTAGAATTAACGTAATAATGAGTGAATATTTATATCCTTGACTCTCTGTGATCACAATCAAGCATTGAAATAATTGATTAAATAATGCTGACAATCTAACAGCATGTTGAGCAATGGAAATGGTCCGCCCATCGTCTTAACCATATTCAGAGGGGGGAGGGGGGGTTGGGGGGGGCTGATATCAGCTGGTTAATCCTCTTCTGTTAGTGGCTTTATTGGTTCATTCAGAAGGGTCTGTTGACATTCCCCCTGCCCTGTTAAAAGGCGACTGCATCTCAAGTGAAATCTGGAGTGTTCTTTACAGAGGCGGGGAGCCCCATGTGGCTCCTACCTCCCAGTGGGCCTGTGATTTTCCTGCTTTAAGTGTCTACTGTCAACACTAATTTGTCCCACACCTCCTCCGCCCCCTCCGGAGGTTGACACTCTCCTAAAGTTTTAATAAAAGATCAGCTATAACTCCTTGTTTTCTGGGGGTGAGACAAGGGGTTTAAAAGCCACAGAGGCAATAAGATGCCAGGCAATGATTACAAGACTTGAGCAGAAGCAGTTACCAATACCACATGCTGCTTTATACACCGCGCGGAGACTTAGCGCCGCAGCTAAAGACGATCTCCTTTACAGCAGTCATGAGACGATGTCTCAGCATTCACTTATTGGAGATGAAAAGAAAAAAGTTGGACTTTTTCCTTATTTTGTGAATTCACTGCAGTCCTGGCAGGGGCATGACAAGGTAGTTTATTGGAGTTGAAGCCTTAAAGTTGTGCCATTATGTTTGTCTTACAAATAGTACACAGCCTGTCAGTTGAATAGAAGAAGAAAAGTCCCGAAATAAATATTAGTAACACTTCAGCAACAAAAAAAAAACTGTTCTCACATTGTGCAAACACCTTGTTCAAACTTATACCATAAATATAATTTTTTTTCTTGCAGTGTCTAACTGCTTGTGTCGCTTACTTCTACATGTGGCCTAATATACACAATACATGTGTCGTAGCCCTTTGTATGCAATCATTTATCCATTTTTCCTCCGGCTCAATGAGAGCAACATGATTGCAAATAATAGTTTCTGACATGTTTTACTCAAATACCATTTCAGAGCTGGACTACGTAAAGTGCTCCATTTCGTTTGTCTGCCTTTGTTGTCTAAAGGAAAATCAATGAGAAAAGTAATTTCTCTCCTGCCATTTAACCAAATTCCCATCTACCTGAATGATAGGTCCCTGGGAGAGCAGTCAGGAGACTTTCTTTTCAATTATCCCTGACTTGTTTACATAGCGTTTTCTCCGCTGGACTAGACGCTAACATACAAATCTCACACCACTTTGGCTGTTATTGAGGAAGCTTAACACAATTTCACATCTAAGGTGGGAAAGAACCACGTAGGAGATTGTTCAATATCTCACCCGAAGTCCAATTTTCACTGTATTGTTTAGCCGCATTGTATTGTAGGGTTATGGTAATGTAATATGCATAATTCATACACCTTGGGCCCCCTCCTCATTTTTGATTCCGCTGTCCTGCCTGTTCATCTGAAGCTGAATTAATGCTACATTGTACATTAGGCCGCCATAACACAGGGCAATGCTGTCACACACTGTGGCTGAACTAAAATTCCCCTGAGGCAAATGTTATTCTTCATTTTTCCATTTTTGGTATACAAGAATTGCTTTGCAAAAGACCAGATTTCTCATTTTGGGTCAAGAATGATGTTTTAGATGCCGAGATAATAATTCCATAAAGTAATAGGAAATGGCATTTTGTCACAAAGAACTGAATGTACGTCTTGAGGTAGTAATATTGTTTTGTGCTAACTCTGTTTTAGCTCTCACGATTTCTTCGGTGGATTAGCGGCTGTGAGAGCACAAAGAGAGTGTTAGATGTGGCTTGTTATCCTCTCCAGGGTTCACTTAGAGAGCCCCAGACTGCTGCAGTTGTGACCTTCATAAGGCAGCATCTCCCTGCTGGGAACACACACACATACACACACACGCACGCACGCATGCACGCACACACGCACACACACACACACACACACACACACACACAAACACACACACACACACTGTCCAATCCACAGCCGGCACTCATTGGGTCATGATGGGGCTAAGCAGCCACATTACAGCATGCTCATCTAGGCTGGGACCACGTGCACAAAACATAGAGATGGACTCTAGCCAAGAAGTCTTGGGCCCACGGTTTCTAGTCCCACGGCCCGACAGCACCTCACTTAAAGCTGCAGGAGAAACACATTCATATAGTTCTTTTTACACTACATCTACGATATTTTTCCTCATGATTCCGTTCTTGTGATGTTTCAGGCTGAGCTCAGTGTATTATTAATCCAATTTTGGACATTCTGTGGTCAGTTTAATGATCGTTATGTGGCTCAGATGGAAAAACAGGGGAATAAGGTGAATCAATGATTGATTTTACGATGCGACTTGATTCACGGGTAGTGCTGTGATAAATGGTTGTCTTATCGAGCATGAGGGCAACTGTTGTGAAATAAATTTCAATGTTTTGTGAGAGAACTCCAAAGAAAGGCCTTTTGGTTTGCTTTCAGTGTTTCATTAGTTTATCCGCCTTAATAACCCGCCTTAATAACATCCCGTTGTGTACTATCTTGCTGTTCAAGAGAACATACTGCGTTAACTAATGACTACAGATTGTACAGATCACACAGTGTAAAAATAACAGTTAGACATCTCAGATATTCATTACGGAACTGCCGTTGAAGCTGTGCCCTCCAAAATCTTTTAAGATCCAGATTTTAAATCCCCGAGCACCGCATCACCCAGTGTGTGGGTTTTTTTTTTCCATCCATTTTTATTGAATTAGTCAAATGAGAAAGGAAATGGTTTTGCTTTTGAAATACGTAACTCGTGTGCCAGCTCTGTTAGAACACGGCCATGTGTAATATCAGACAGAGGATCTCTCTTTGATTGTAGCTGATGGGAGGGCGAGTTTCACCTAAAGGTACTGAAGCAAAGAAATAATGGTATACTACACTGCCTGTGAAAAGCAATAGGCGAACAGAGGGGGGTTCACATTAAAAGTGTCTCTCTAGGTAGCTGACATGACGCGACTAGTCAGACGTAAATAATGACAGACGGAAACTATCATGAGGTCTGTGAAGCATCCGCATGCTGCCATCATTTTCTGTCTAACCTTGCATTGCCAGCAGCTCACCGGCTCCAGAGATCATTTAAAAAGCGGACTAACGATGCTGCCAGACTTTGCACTCAACTCACAAGAATTCTCACAAGAGTTGATCACAGTGATGGATTTTTATGTCATCCATAGGTGGCGATTCCGTCACATTCATTGTTTAAATTCATATATAATATTCACACAGAAACACAGAAACAATTTTTGATCACATAATTTCAAAGTGCTTTTCTGTTGCTGGCTTAATGAGAAGTGCATTTCTGCTGCTTTTCTGTTACATCTGCGTTTGCCAAAGTGCTGCTGATGAAGAAAATAGGGTTCATTTTTCTCTTTAAGTGGATATGTCAGTTTTTGAGTGAGGGTAAAATGATGATACAAGAGGACTAAAAGTTAATAGCAATTCATTGAATGACCCGGTGCTTCCATGAGCTGGCTTTTTAATTATATTCTGTTCATTTGACATACAGTTTCTGTACTACCTGTAAATCAAATTTAAATCAGGTACCATGAAGGTTACAATTGAGAAAGATGGGGCTAATTTCAAAGTGTTTATTTTTGCATTGCATTGCATGAGATGAGCAAAGACATTTAGTCTGGGCAGAAGGCTTTTCTTCACACTGATGCACCAACCGCTGACATGTCTAAAATAACATTCCTATAATTGCTGTATGGCTGTAATACCTTCATACCATTTTTATATTTTTGATGAGGCCATTCATTTCTGGCTTCAACCAGCAAGGGCATGCACATTTTTCATGCAGAAGATATGTGCAAAATATATCGCAAGCAATATGAAAATAAATATAACTAAATATATATCTATAATATACATATATAAATAATTTGGTTCCTTACCAAAGGACAATAACAATGCAGAACAACAGCCTGTTTTGCTATATAATTAAAATCATCTTTGGGGACATGTTTTGCCCTGCACACAAAATTTGAGATTTAAAAAATGGCATAATAATGTATTTGCATAATATAACAATAAGTCCCTCACAACAAATGTATTAGTCTAGATTCTGAAAAGCCATGGCAAAGCAACGTGCATGCTATAATTGGCATCTTGTGGTTTGGTTTCCTTAGGAGAAAGTGAATTTTATATGCTTTTATAATAAATAGCTTATTTAAGCACCCAGGAAATCACTGCAAGACATCCATCCTGCATCGTTTCATTTATTCTACTGTGTTTAATTAAAGCTCGGAAACCACATGCAATTTGTGTCTGAACAGTGTCTAATGTCTGAGACTGCTTATTAGATATTAAATTGATGCATAATTCAGGCAATTAAGAAAGTAATCACACAAAGTAATGTAATGGAAGTTAATTATTACTGCATAAGCAAACAGTTCATCAATGCTAGTTAAGGCTGTGACTGCATCCCTAATATGCTCACCAAGCACGGAAATTCCTCTCCCTCAATGTTTTGATGTGCTGATTAAACATTGTAGAGACAGATTAGTGAAGAAAAGAAAGCAGAGTCCTTTCACCTCTGCTGGGCTTGAGCGACAGGGTTCAGTGTGTCGCACCGGTCGGTGTGTGTGTGTGTGTGTGTGTGTGTGTGTGTGTGTGTGTGTGTGGGGGGGTGTTGGTTTTTTTTTTTCAATGCTGTGTCGCCCATTCTACGGTCATGTCAAAGCATGACTGTAACTTGTTTGTCACTCTTTCTCACTCCAACATGTGTAATTTATATTATATTCTTAAATATGTGTGCAGAATGCAACAAAATACAGGACAAAACACCTCATGGAGAAATCTGTCTTTCTTTCTTTCTGTTTGTTTTTGTCCCAGCTTGAGAATTGCTCATTGTAACCTTGTGTCCCTGCAATTTTAATTGTGCAGAAAAAAAAAGCTCACGACTCTCTGTTTGGTTCAAAGACCCAAAATCACGTAAAACCAACATTCGGGCAGCCAGACGCTCTCTCTCTCTCTCCCCCGCTCTCCCTCTCTTTTGAAGACATCCGATAAAACAAGACCCTTCCAGTCTCGGGTTGTTTTCCTGGGTAAACATGCGTGTCACAGTTGACCTTTCCCAGGGTCAGGCTGCTTTTATATTGGCTGACATGTTTCCAAGTTAATAGAACTGTTTAGCGGCGATCCCCTGGGCCCCTATATTTATTAAGCTGCAATGAGTTGCATCTGTCTGCTTAAATCAAGAGGGCCAATCAGCTGAGGTCAGACATGCAGTAACAGAGAAATATAGCCATAAAGCAACACATGAATACGCTTAATATGGGCCAACACACACAAAGATGCAGGTGTTCCTGTGCTATTCCTGCGCAGGATGCACAGACACATGCAGAGACTGCTCCAATTTGCGGCTAATTATGTTAGCTTGTATCCTGCCCTTAAACGGTTGTTGTTCAGCACCTTGCAATATGGCTATAAGATGTAATATCAGTATATCACACTATTACATATCCAGCATGAAGCTACATATGTAGTTGCAGACTTTATGTCACGGGCTGTTAGAAGCAGAGCTGCATGTGGTCTGCTGCGACCGTCTTTTGTCTTGTTTTCTAAGCAGTTTTCGGAGGAGTATTGATTTATCTTTGTTCAGCCTTTGTACAACATCCCATAATGCAGGTCATTTTCTTAGACTGATTTTAAGCCCCTGTCTGGTAATCAGGGATAATTGTCAATTATCACAAGGAACCATCAGATCAATTACTGCAAAATCAATGCAGCCACTTGGCTTCTACTGCCTCTTTTCTTCCAGTAGAACTATCACCCCGAGATTTAGAAACGCGTGTGAATCTAAGGATGCACATAAAACTTCTTTTTTGTGGTTGTTTTGTGAATTTCTGGAGAATCTTTGCAGGAAAGTGTTTTACAGCCATTTTCTGCAATGCGAGGTACCAGATGCACCTCTTGCTGCTGTTGTTTTATAACACCTAATGGAGACAAAACTATTGTTACCTCTTAAACTGAAGGCTGTGTATTATATCTCTTCCCTTTTATGAGCGAGCTACAGAGAGCTGCTATTCCTGTTTTGTGAGATGACTTTTGTGATGAAAGTTAATGTCAGCGAGTCCTGATATTCCCTTTTCCCTCTCAGAGGCAAGATTCCACTTTCACCTCATGAAGGAAAGATGCCATCCGCAGAATGGCTTCCTCCGTGTATGAAAACAAATGTGCTGCTGTAATGGAACAGCCCAGTCAGCAGCCTAATGTATTATCTCCTCCTCAATGTATTTATTTACACTCAACTACTCCACAAATTGTCTTGTCATCATAATGGGTGAGGATTAATCTGTTGCCATGCAGGCTAAGGTGAACAAAAGAGACGGACTGTTTTCAAACTTTGTACGCGAACCCAAAAAGCAAGATAACACTTTACAGTTTATTCGCTTGAGACGCAGTAGACAAACAATACTTCCATTTTATTTAAATCCCATACACTTATGAATTAAAAGTCATTTAAATTGACTCTTTTTATATTCAGTTCTAATAAACACATATTGATGAGCCTCACACTTTCAAAGCATGGCCTTCATACTTGCGTTTGTCATTAAACCCATTGAATGTCTTCTCCAAGGACACACCTTTTGTTTCAACACTGAGAAAGGACAAGTTTTATCAAGACAAATGTTAAGGTCATCATTAAATCTATGGCCGTATCTGTAATGTTTAATACAGAGTATATTGTGTCCACATATTAGATATTGAATCCTTGTTTAAGACGGGTGGCAGAATCATGTTGTCCATTTCAATACATATCAATTGTGCTCTAATCATTTTCAGTGAATCAGGCAAAGATTGTCATTTACCCAGTGTCCAAACTGCTCATATTTCATCCCCACCTGAAAGAGACGGCCATTGAATATAATCACACACACACACACACACACACACACACACACACACACACACACACACACACACACACACACACACACACACACACACACACACACACACACACACACACACACACACACACCTACAGCATCAGACAACGAGAAAACAGAGTGTGCACTTTGTGCACAGCTATTTATATCAATAAGTCCCGTGCTGAGAGGCACAAAATGAGCGTTTAAGCTGCAGGGCCCAGAGAGCTCAGTAGCAGGTGGGCAGGCTGCTCTGAGGTGCGTGGGCTGAAGGGGTACTCCTTCTTTTACAGGTGTTGCCCATCTCACTGTGAATCCGTGGCTCTGGGAAGGGTTAGGTTTGGGAGGAAGTGGGACAGCTGGAGCAGCAGGCTTTGGGGAGAAAGAGAAAGAGCCTCGTCTCACTGTTGGGGCCTTCGCAGGTCAGTGCCTCTACCCAAAGGGACGGCGGAGCGAAACGCCATCAATTCACAAACAAAGGACCCACTTCACCCGCCACAAAGGAAACATATGTGATAGAGCTGACTCCCGAGCCGCAGCTCACTTTAACATGTCAGCTTCCCCTAATTAGCTTTGTTAACTCCCTCTGCTGTCTACACAACTGAGGCCCGGTCACATGCGGGCCTTGTGTTTACAAGGGCAAATGCTTGGACTCGCTCCCAAATCAGACACTTTCCTGTGACTGGATGAGATGCTTTATTTAACAATTCCTGAACTAAAAATCATATGCACTCCAAAACAATAGTCCAATTAAAAATGGATTCTAATCACATGGTATTGACATATTGATTTCTGTAGAGCAAACAACCAAAATCTTATAGCCCTTTTAAGGTTGTTGCATCCTCCACACAGCTTTATCCATTGTGTTTGCACGTGTGTTTAAGGTGAAAACAGCTGCCCCTCAGTCTTTATTGGGATGTTGCGGAGTCGGACGTGCAGACCATGATCTGCCGTGCGTTACATGTTCCAGCCCACACTGAATCTCATGTGACCCCTGCTGCTTACCCGCTGGCAGTGCAATTTAACCAGACTGATGACTTGCAACATGAAATCCCTCGGTGAAGTGTCCCACTCACAGACTCACTGGGGGGTTTGGTCAGGTATTATGTGAGAGCTCCAGGGTTCCTCGTTGACCTCTCTGGAGTACCAATCAAATTGGATTGAAAACCAGGAGGGGCGTGTTTGCTGTTGTTAGGTTTGCAGTCATTTCTCACTCTTTCTTTTTTTCTTTTTTGGAATTGAGAAGCAACTAAATGAGGAACTTCCTCAACTTATTACCATCGTCATCCTCACTCAAAATCCAGCCATAACTAGAAGACTTTGGCCTTAACACCAGGTGGCTCTGACAGTTGATGCACCTGCAATATTTATAGCCTTGTTGTTTATTATTTGCTCCACTCTGTTTACCTCCCAATAGAGATGGCATTTTATTTTGGAAAATGATGAAAAACAGCAAGCAATGAGCCAAAATGCATCCATGGTTTCATGTATACGGTTGTACAGTGGGTGGATTCCATTGGAGTTGTATATAACTAACCACTCTATGTGAAATTCAGCCTCTGGCCCTGCTGGCTGCCAAACAGTCCAGCCTTTGAAAGCACTCGGCCCAGAGCTGTGTGACTGCTGCTGACTGAGTGTCATGATCCCAAGATCTCTGCTTTCTCTTTGACAGGAGGGTTTGAAATTCCTGGGTTAAAAGTTCTCTGAGATTATATCTCAGAAGGCTTCTGTGATGATGGTTCATGACAGGTATTGCTTTCAAGTGGGTGAAGGAATTCTGCTGATAGTCTTTCCTACAGAGAATTTCACAAAATCGCACCAAGGAAACACACATTAATATCATTCAAATAAATAATTAGTTATTTATTTACTAATGTACTATCTGAATAATTTAAATTGATTTTTATTTTCCTTTTAACTATTTCCAAACTGTACTCAATAAAATATATACACTTTGAGCAAAAAGGACACAAGAGATGCATTTTACTCAGTCACCTCTTATCGATGTTTATTCAGGAGGTTCGTTCCTGAGAAAAGGATAAATCAGTTATTTCTTTTAGAAAATCTGTCTGCACTTTTTAAAAATTCCTGTAAAAGTTTGTTCATCTAGGTGGGGATATGGGTGTCTAACCATGGATACCATATGTAATTATGGTTAAAAAAACAAAAAACAAAAATATATACAAGAGTTAAATGTCGGAAAAGAAAAAAATGTTTATATCAACATTTAAATGACTGCTTTGGACCATTTCTTTTCTTTTTTTTTAAGAGGAAGAATATTTACCAAGCAAATGTGTATCAAAATATGGCATTATTCCCTGATAGTTGAAGCATACATACTTTGACATGCCTCAGGAACTCAATGTATTCTACACATTCACTGCCAGCCATGACAGCAGACTTCTTTTTGCTCCTTTTCCCCTCTTTCCTGAACACTTAGAATAAAAATCACAAGTACCATTGTGGAGAAATATCAAGGTAACAGTCTGGAGATGTCTGGCCAAAAGGGATTTGTCCCTCTTGGTACAAGCTAGGGAACGGTGTGCCCTTCTATTTTGCATTTCTGAATTGCTTAGCTGCTCAAGCATGCGTTATGTGGGCCAGGCTCTTGAAGTGTGTCATAGGATCATATGACCGCTGTATGGGAGGCTTGCTGTTGGACTTTAACCAACAAATATGGATTATGTTAAAATGGGCTGAGAATTGACGAGGATATGCTAATATGTCCCAGATGGCTATGTGAGAAGCGGTCGGCAGGGACATGCAAACAGTATATAGCAGAGGCAGTGTTTGGCAGGTCCATCATTCCGTCATTAAAGGCCACATTATTACTTACAACAAGGCTTGCATGACAATTGCTGGAAGAAATGCAGTCCCTCTGAGAGTAGACTCTAGTGTCCTTCAATTTTTCCCTGCCTTTTTATTTATTTATTTTTTGTTTGTTTGTTGCTCTGAGCTACAGCTACCGTACATCTCAGTGCTGTGTGAGGGGGTTTGTGCTTACCTTGGTCAAACATCAATAAGTCAGGCTATTACTAGCTGAGGCCATTCATTAATATAATGAGATGGTTTGCTTTAATTGATAACCGATCGGGGTTGATGAGACATAATGCGCTTGTGGATACAATATTTTTGTGAATGTAATATTTTTCTACATTTTTTCCTAAGTTGAACTGAAACACCTGCATATTTGTTTTAGAGAGGCAGGACTCCTTTGGTGCTATCATTTTGTTGTACCACTGGGCTACCAATGAGCTGTCCCCTTTGTATTATTATTGAACTAAGGTACTAGGTTTTCAACTGCACAAGCAGAAAGATAATGGTACCTTATACGTAAGTGTGCATTTGGGACTGGCTCTGCCCTTTTCATGTGAATGACAGGATTAAAGACAAAAGCCAAATGATGCTAACTGTATTTCACATTCAGTGATAAAAAAAATCTTGATATCTTCTTTCTGATGTGTTGGTATGGCATGAATTATTTAAAGAAATTTGAAGCACACATTTTAAAGATATAATACAAATTATAGTCAAACAAAAAGAAACATTAGCAAAGAAATTTGAAATGAATTAATGTTTTTTTTTTGGGGGGGGGGAGGGAGAAGACAAAATTAACCATTTTAAGACTTGTTCAACTGTTTTCTGATATTTCATAGATTAACTATAAAAGAACCAGCAAAATTAGTGCAAAACTAAATAACTGAATCCCAACTTTCAAGCATTCTCTGTTTGTGTTTGTCAAAAGAATATAGCCACGCTGGAATAAGAGCATCTGTGTGGTGCTAACTTGTGTAGAGATATACTTTACCGTGGAACAAATCACTACTGACACCACACACAAGCTCATCAAGGATTATCATTGCAAAAATGACACAATTAAAGATGTCAGGATTGGCTTTGAACCTCTCTCTGGAGACGTCGCTGGGTGGTTAGAGAATGAGGGGGCGGGGACGGGTGTTAACATTTGTTATAGATTTCTAGACTCTGTATTTGCTGGGGGCATTGTTAGCACTGACCGCCTCCAGCCCAGGACTTAGGCAGCCCCCCAGCAGATGTATACAGCCCTGTACACACACACACACACACACACACACACACACACACACACACACACACACACACACACACACACACACACACACACACACACACACACACATGCTTACTGCTTCCACTCCATCGTTGGAAAAAGAAGAATAGATGCCCTGGGGCAGTTCAGCAAGTGTGGATCAGTTCAGATGAGGCACATTAAGTGGCTAGTGATAAATTTGGCATGACAATGGCAAACACCATTGCTTTTGTCTGTAATTAATTCCAGTGGTGCCTGAGGCCTTCCCCATGTTGCTACTGGTGTGGGCCAGCAGTGTTCTTCTAACGAGGGCACATTACAACCAGGATTACAGCCCAGATAAAAGTGCTCTTAGAGGGAGGTTAGTGAGATGTATTTCTGTGGTGTTGTGAAAGGCGAACATCTGGAGGTAATTTTCTCAAAGCAGGAACAGACATGATACGAATACGCCAGAGCAGAGCAAGAATTTGTATCTGGTATTTAGTTTAACTGTTGAGATTATTTGATTGTATTAAATTCACTGTTAAGCTTTTGGTATCTTAAAAGTACACTATCAGTAATTACGTAAATGCCAATATCCACAGTAAGAACAGGTAAACAGTCTTTTTAATTTACACTATTAAAAACTTGCTGAAGATAGAACGTAATAAGGGCTGATGCGCAGTACAGTAATCAAAGTCTACCATTATACATATGAAATGATGAATTGGCACAGAGGAGTGGAAATTATGAGCCCACAGATTGCACTTTTAATATTTGGTCCAATGGGTCCTACAACTCAGTTATTCCCATTCACTGTTAATGTGGAGGCATTAATTAACGGCTTGTACTTCTGAGTAGTTTTATTACAGCTAATGTCCCTCATTAAGTGAAATATAGTTACTCAAGGACATAAAAGAATCCCTCAGCAGCACCATTAATCTTGATTTCACTTGTGAGAGTTCTTCTTCTGCAACTTGTAATGTGCTTTCTCTGTTGCTCGCTCTGGCTCGGGGCTGTCTTGTGTGTTTACCACATCCTCTGTAGTCTCCAGCAGGGGGAAGCTGAACACATCACCAATCTGTGTCATTACTCTGTCATTGCATCAAATCACATGATTAGCTTCATGGGGCAGTGGAGGAGGCTTGCTTGGTGCGGCTGGCCATTGCAGTCCCCGGGTAATGGTCCGGTGGCACTGTGATGGAGGATTGTGTGCTGTCCTCCATGCAGGGCCAAGGATGCACCATCATTCAGCCTGCCGAAGATGGCCTTAGGGTGAATCATGTTCTTTACTGCTCCGCCCTTTCACTAGCACTGCAGTTTCCTTTGAGAAAATATTGCTTATTGGTAACACTTCTTCTCTTGGACATGTTATTATAAACACAGGAAGTGAGTTGTTTCTAAATAGGCTGTAGTGTGGGTAAAGAGACAGGGTCTTTACAGTGGATGTTAAAAAATTACCAAACCATTAAATAGAGTAGCTCGTGCAGCAGTACCTAACAGTGTTGGGTGCTTTTGTGGAAGGCCAATCCGACAGTTTGTCGATGCAGCCTTTTATAATGCAAAGGCTTATAATTATCTCACGCTCCTTCATTTCACACTGACATATCGCTTTCCTAAATGTCAGTAGAAACAGCCAGTGCACTTCTCTTCCCCCAGCTCAGGAGAGCCTTCTCTGCACCCTGCACACAGCTATGATGATGGCAGTGCTTTAGCCCTGAATGTGTAGCCCCCCGTCGGGGAATAGAGGTTCAGGCATCACCGATCGTTGACCTGGCTATTGTTGTTTGTGATACTTACTGGTAAACTTTTGCAATCAATACAACATCAGCCAGCAGAGCCCCTGGGAATGAAAACCTGAAACAGTGCACTTAATCTTGGAGCCGGCCCCTGCTCCCTGCTCTGCCGCTAAACTAGGTAGTTGGCCTACTTGATGCGGCATTATTGCCGCAGAGGTCAGATGTGAGCTGTCTTGCACAGTGCCTGATGAATGGCTGTTTTTGATAAAGCGCTTCTCCCATCCAACAAGAGACATTTAATAATGATGGACCATAACTGCACACAAAAAAATCCTTGTAGAAGAAAGAAAAAAAATCCCTCCTGCCTGCCTTTCCCCATCTCAGACAGTGAGCAGATAGCCATACTGTACATTTTCTGGGCATACAAAGGAATCATAGCACTGTGGAGTTTACATTCAGGGCTCAATCTCATTGGTACAGACATGAATGCACAGATGGGCAAACGGCATTAAAATATATGACATGTATTTATTTAGTTGTATATAATTTAGTTTAATCCACAGAACAAAAAATATACACAGAATAAAATGTGCTATATAGTTAAATCAAATGATGAATCACATCGATCATTCTACACATTTATTGAATACTCTGGTAATATTTCACCTTAACAAGTTGTAATTTCAATGACATGTGCCCGGACATCTTACACGTGCAACGCAACTGCAGGAAAAATATTCACAAAGGTAACAATGTTAAATGATAGCATTATGTCCACTGTAATGCAATTTAGAATCCACTCATACTGTGAAATCCTCCTCTCAACACCCACCTCTGGAAGCACGCGGAACATAATTGAATGTCCTTTAAAATGCGTATGATCATTTAACTAGCTTAGTGGTCAAGGCAACAGCCAGCAATTTCACAATCTGCCATTGTGATGAGCAATCAAATCAGCATGCATTTAATTTAAGTGGCTCTAAGTAAAATGCACACCTTTTAAATGAGTATAGTTATGAAAGTATACGACGAAATTAAATGCCATTCTCCAGAAAACAAAGCCCAACGTGCAGTGACAGTTTGACATAGACAATGCCTTTAGTGACAGGAATAACAAATTAATTGGGACCATAACACATTCTCTATAAAGGTGAGGTAAACACATCTGACTGTGTATTTTTCACCATCAGTTAAATCTCAATTGGATCTAAAAATAAACCCCAAGACGTTGAACAGTTTAATGGATTTTGACGTCTCTGCATTATGCTGTCACTCCAGTATAAATGAATCATAACTTTGCTCTGCACCAAGGAATTACCATGCATTTTGAGAAAATGCATTGTGCGCCAAGCTGTGAATTATGATATGAGATCAAAATAAATGTGTAATGACTTTGGATATGCCCAGAATAATTTATTGTGTGGAGATAGTTCCATATTGAAACAAGAGCCTAAGTGGGATACAGAAGCCCTGTGCACTGACAGTGCCCTGAATACGTTTGAATTGTGAAATGTCAGCGTTAGATGGGCAAAGAATCCAGCCTGTTTACTGAAGCCTGGTAAATGAGGGCTTCATTTGGGATGCAGTAGTATTCAATTATATTGTTATTTATTGATCAGAAACAATATATGTCTGTGTGCAGCATGTAAAGATGAATTCAGAGGATCAAAAGAAAGTGTCAGGGAAATTGGCTGATGAAGGATTGCATTTGATCTGGATGGGAATTGAAGAATGGAGACAGAATAACCTCATGCTAAAAATGGGGCAGAAGTGTATTTGCAATTAAATTTCCCACAAAGAACTGTCAAGGGGGATTTGAAATAAGAAAAAGGCATTCAATCTTGAAATAAACCAGTGGGAAAATGTACATTCACAATAAGTTACCAAAAATCCTACCTATCCCCTCTGACCCATTTTTATCTTGGAAAGACCAGAGGTAAAAATTCCCATAAGACAAATCTGAGTTTCAGTGAAGTGTTTATTTTTTTTTAATTATGTACATAGATTTTTTTAAGACATTAAATGTGACATCAGTCGTGTTTCTACCTGTAATTCTTAGAAAAAAAAAGATTTTTATGACAAAACTGAAACCACAATCAACAGGAAATTAATAATTCAACTTTCACATAGAAATATCTGTGATTCTCTGATTCCACTTTGATACTTGGGATTTTTTGCATTTTTGTGCTTTACATCTGTGGGGTTGCTGTGTTTTGTTCATTTACTTTTTTTGTTGTCTGAATTTTTATCCTGAGGAAATTGTGATATTTTGATGTCACTTTATGTACATAGCATTTTATCAATTAATCAAGGTTAATCAAGAATGAAGATATTTGTTACCTGCAGTCATTTGGATGATTACACACCACAATTTAAGAAATAAAAATAATGATGAGAACAATCATATCAAAAGACAGGAAGTGTTCCCTCTGTAGTGGGCAACTTTCTCTGGTCCACCCCAGAGCTTTCTGAAGAATAAAGAGTGAAACTTTACATCTTCTGCCCCTCTTTTAGCTCATTTACAGGGCTCAGCTGAAGTGTGCTGGGGTGTGTGATGCACCAGCGCACTCACTTTACATCCCCACTGTAAACACTGTCTATTATATTATTCACAACAGTGTCCTCCAGAGAGATGGATTCCGGTGAGGCCCCTCTGAATATGGAACACCAGTAACTGTGCTTACCTGCTGCCCCATATCAGCGTGGCCCACAGTGGCCCTTAGATGGTTCTCGTTCAGATCTCTTTAGCTGGGCTGGAGGGTAATCCCTGGGCAGCCGGGGCTTCTCTGTTGTCTCCTGGTTGTTTTCTGTGTAGTTCATAAATTATAGATGGGCCATGTCGAGGGCCATCATGCTGCCTGATCCCTGTCTGTGCTGACAGCTGTATGATGCGCACTGAGTGCAGCAGATTGGGAGCTCAGAGTTTCATCAATAAATATCACTCTGACCCTCACACTTGGCCTCGTGTCAGCGGTCAAGGTAATGGCTTTTTATTATCGTGAAGGGCAGCCCAGCGTGGGGTAGTCTTAAGGTTGCTCGTCCATCTCAGGTCTGAAGACACAAAGACAGACAGAGAGGGAGAGGAAGAGAGAAAGAGAGAGGGGGGAGAGGAGTAGCTGGCTTAAAGTTTAAATGGACTGGGATGCTATTATGTGAAGCCTGAGGATGAGTGTGGATGTGTTGTGTGTTTGACAGTGAACAGCAGGCAGCTTTTGTGTAGTGCTCCAGAGGAAGTGGTGATTTTCACGGACACATTATTGGATTAAATTAACCTTATTAACCAGCTGTGATGAATTCTATTGAGCTTACTGCTTCACAGAGACCTCCAAAGAAATTGCGGGCGTGTGTATTTGTGTATTTGTGAGCACTGTATTTGTGAGTTAGTGTTTGATTGTGGAGCTCATCTCTCTGTGTCTGTGCGTGTCTGTGTTAGCTGATGGTTAGCTCTAACTGCCTCGGTTCATAGATGACAGGGCTTGAAATGCCATGATTGTGTACTGAAAGCTCAGGCAGCCGTACATGCTGCATGATGTCTTCAGAATACAGGTTTTTAGACAAAACAATATAAGAACAGAAGAGCATTTTGTCTAAAGTTCATTCATCAAAAAAGCTGCATATTTTGAAAAGGGTAAAAGCTCCACACAACCCTGTCAGGGAAGCGCAAAGGCTAGATAGTATAGATTACTTTAATCCCCTGCCAGATATAAAAAGGATAATTACATATTTGTGGTGGAGGCTGTGTGGTGCAAAAATCAATACAGCCTTTTTTTGTATGACACTTCATTAGTGTGAAAAAATCTTGGAGCTGAGAAGAACTGCACAGCAATTAAATGGTTCTGCTACCTTAGACTTTGTAATGGCTCTATATTATTATCCAGTTTATTTGAAATAGTGGTTGCACTCGTGGAGTAATTGGAAACCATTGATTATGTACTTTTATGTCTACACTCTTGCACATCATTATGGAGAGAAGCAATAGTTAGTTAGCCTCTCTAATGAAGCACTAATTGCACTAAGTATGTTAAGATGTTAGTCAAACTGCACTCAACTGAAATGACAACACAGAGACTTTCAATTAATCTGCATACACTGACTAACAGATGTTACTGTGGACTGTGTATATTGCTGATTTTACTTGCTTTGTGTCTATTAATAGGAGTTGTGTTTGTATCAGTCCATTGACAGCAGGTGAAATTGATTGTTAGGAAGGGAAATAAGGGACGGCAGGGAGGGGGGAAAAAAGTCTAAGGTGATGGGATATAAAGTGGCTGCTTTTATTGCAGTTTTCAAAAGGAGGACTATTTGTAATGTGGCTTCCCTGCTGATAATGTCAGCCGTGTAACGCTGGCTGGTAATTGTACAGGAATGTCTGTTAACTCATACCACTGTGTTAACATTTATTCCAAGAGGTAAGGACCTTGCACTAAGTTTAGCCCCTGACATAACCCCGATGTAATGAATATAACACAGTAAAGACACCAAGATTATGTGATTTATGTCATTTTATCTGCGAGTACAACAGAGTCACAAAACGGGGAGGTTAGACAGAGAGAAAGGAAGGATGAAGCACAACACAGGCCACAAGCCAGACTGGTAACCACAACATCTAAAAGCACATATTATGCCCCTAAAAGTCCACTGAACCATGCAAATAGTTTTTTCTTCACTATTAACCTCCAACGTTTGTTATAACCTATGTGGTGACTATTGTAGCCATAGCCATTTGTGAATCATTCACACAATTACAACTCGCCTTTCCAATAAATTGCTTGTTAATATATGTACAAATTAATTTTTCCCATTTATAATAATTTATATTAGATTTTGTACCTACCTTCAACTGAAGCGATTCAATTCAGGAGATGCATTAGCATGGCGTTTTGCTAAATTTCATTTATAGAAATTACAACGTATTCCTATTGATTTCTTTTTGAAAATGCCCAATTATTCAGGAATGAGCTGAAAACTAAATAAGGTATCCATTCAGCTTGGTGCAGAAGTCATTGTCTGCAAAAATGTGATGGATTGTCCATTTGTGCTAATGAATTACCCTGTCTAGATATTAGTGTAGCACATTACCCAGAGAGGTCATTATGGGAGATGCAGGCTGCCACTGTCTCTGCAGAGCTGATGGTTCTAGTGAGGGTGTGTGTGAGGTAGTGTGTGTGTGTGTGGGGGGGGTTGCGTACACTGGTCGAACACTGTCCCCCCTCATGGTCCTGGAAAGAGTGATGCTGACAGTACACTCCTGGCAATCAGTCAGCTCGCCACCCACCACTATGCGCTACCCGAGATGTGGAGAGCAGTGTCTGTGCTGGTTACAGCTTAAACCCAGCAGCAGCAGGAGGACTAGCCGTCTTTGATCTTTTCTCTTTCAAAGGGCTCAAATGCTCACGCTTTTGTACGCTTGAGAGACACTTCAGCCTTCACTACCCAGAAAAAAAAAATGTAAAAGTGCCATCCGCTTGTTAAAGACAAGGGCCAATTCAAATTAAAAGTAAATGTCTAAATGGAGTTTCACATAATTGTTGATTGGTGTAATGAGAGCCATCTGTTGAGCAGGTTGAGCTGGGTAAGTTGGTGTAAACTAGTGCATTAAATGTGAGGTGGCGACCTCTATCAGGGCCTCTTATTAACAGAAGCGTGTTCTTGGTGGGATCTTCAGAAATCTCCTGGCTTTATATGGCTGTCTGGGGAGAGGTTCAGGCCCTGTAACCTGTCATTGCACATGAAAGGATTAATGTCATCTTATAAGAAGGAGGGGAAAGCCGTCTTATAGTTATTTATTCTGTTTCATTCACATTCTGCTGGCTCTGTAAAGAAAAAGGCTAATGTCTGGTCTAATTTGTAGCCCTTTAAATTCCAGACAGAGATTCTTTACATATCTCTGGAGCTCATGGCTCCTCTCGGCATAGCCCCTCTCCTTCTCTCCGTCTGGGATTCCTCTTAAACCCAACCAATTTACTATCTGAAGCAAAGTGAAGATTTACATGAGTTTGTACTTGAATGGCTCCAACTCTAGCTTCATGCACTAAACACCCCCACTGTAATTACCATTCGTGGTTCTTGCTCTCTGATACCTCCCTCTCTCCTCCCTACCTAGGCCAATTGAAGGGGAGAGAAAAGGAAAATACTTATTCCCCAATGCTGATTCTTAGTGCTCCTTGTTCAGGATTTGTAATTGGATCTGTGTTTTCGACTCCCTGCTAATAAGCAGCTTACTTTGGCTCCCTCTAGACTTGACCCACCACATTTTGTTTTATGAATTTTACAAGGGGATTTTTATAGATGCTTTAGGCTATGCAAAACCAAAAACATTGGCTGAAGGGGAGGCGTAATGTGCTAGCCTTGACACAGACTACGCCTGAGTGGCTTCTTATCATTGCGGACAGGTCTCGTAACTTTCATTAAGATTGATGCTGGACAAAAGGGAATGCTAGAGAAGAGGGACATGGGAGAACATTAACCTGTGCTCCTGTAACTAACTATAATTGTTTTGCATCCGATCTCTCCTCAGGCAGCTGCCTTCATTATCTTTACCTCTACATGACAGTGTAGCTTATTTTTGTCGCTAGGCTTGTTAGAGGAGATTGGAGGTCAGGGCAATCTGTAATCTACCTTTGGTTATTTTCATGGTAGAATCCAAAAGAGCCAAGAGCTGAAGGGGTTTATCAGTGCATTTTACAAACTTACATGTGGTTTCCAGTCATTTTTCATCTGTGTAATTGTTACAGAAATTGGCTGCTTGGTGCTGCTAGAAAGTGCACAAGATTAAAAACAGTATTTTTTTTCTTGAGATTAATGAGGTTGTGTTTCTTAAGCAATTATTTGCTCATTCGATCTTGATTAAATCAAATGAAAAAATACCAATTCTGTCTTGCATGCCAACTTCGAGCTGAGCTGACAATGGGAATGTGAATGTCTGTGGTCTCCACCTCTCTTTGTCATCCTCTGTTAGTCCAGTTCTCATTTAAAAAATGGCAGAATACCAGCGTCACCTGGATGGGGTCACTGAAATGAGAGAGATGAAAAATGTAAAGACAAGTGCTGACCCGTAACTTACCCACAATTTTTTTCTACCATTAAAATATCTCCGGAAACCGTGGATGATTCCATAATTCATTATAGCTAATACTGTCTAAGTGATTTTTCTTATAATGCCTCACTACATCTCTACATCCAGCCGGCTCATTTGTCTTAAAAAAGAATAGGAATTAAAGAACAATTCCAACTTTTCTCCAGATGAACGAGACAGGTGCAGTCATAGAGGTGAATATCCAGTGAAGATGGAGCTTTACTCAAAGGTACTAACTAAGACACTATAGGAACACTAATGACCAACACAATCACCTATCTTGACATGAATACCAAAGATAACAAGGAGAGGTGGGAATAGGTGTAATACACTCTCTTTCATCCTCTCTCTTCGCCTCCTTCTCTCTCTATGGGAATCTACCAAGCACGCTTTACTTCATCACAAAGCTAACACGGCATAGAACTTTTAAAACCAGCCTCAGCTTTTGTGTCTTCCTCGGCCCCTTTCTCCTTCTCTCTTCATCTCTCTCCTCTCTCTCTTCTGGTTGGTAATTCTCCCATCTGGAGGATGTTTCAGAGAAACAAAGAAACAATAAGAGGAAGTTGGGAGAGGGGGTGTCAGGCTGTCAGTAATCTGACAGCTATGGTAACTACCCTCTAATCCAGACGGCTCCAGCCACGCTCCGGCCTGACACCCGCGCCTCTGACTGACAGCTGAAGACCGGGCACATTCCACAGGCAGAAGTGACATCCAGTCTATTAAGGCAGACAAGCACAAAGCAGAGATTTGCCCTGACTGCCTGGTACTGAAGCCTACTATGGGGGGTGATTGGAGAGGTCCTGGAGAAGGTGTCAGACTCAAGCTCAGATGATAACCATATTGTAATGATGCTGCTGGACAATGAAGTGCCATGATTGCCCGTGCTGACAGCAGAAGTTTATATCTGGATACCCCCACCCCCCATCAACACACACGTACACACACACACACATGGACTGGGTCTGCATTCACAGGCAGCTCACAACACACAGTCTCCAGGTCCCAACTGCCAGTCAAAAGCCTGGCCGCAAACGGGTGCACTTCTTATTCCAGCACAAGAGTGCACCAAACAGTGATCTCTAATGGACTGACCCGAGGCATGCTGTGCTGACAGGGAGAGCAGTATAATTGTTGTTTATCTTCTTCCTCTTTAGATATCTCTCTGAGCATAAAGAGACTTCTCAGTGTTCATTTGTTGGTACAGAATAACCCAGAATCCTCCACTTAGTTTCTTTATCAGCAAAACATTCCTGGAGAAAGCTATACATGATTGCTTTTGGAGGCGTTTGCAATGGTTCCACTTAAGGTTAATTATTTGCACTGGCAGGTTGAATTGTTGTAAGGCGTTCATTAGAATACTCATCCAACACATGGAGCAAATGAGATGAGCTGGTTGTGCTTTATTTTAGGTTTTGCTGTAAAAGAGCCCCAAACCCAAACCTTAATGATAATCTCCAAGTAGACCACAGATCTGCAGTAGCATCGGACAGGCTTGACTGTTTGTGTTTGAATACTCCGGCTAATTAGAAGTGTTAAAAAGTGGACTCAATATATTCTCTGCTTTGAATTCAGTCCCTTTCACCCCAGCTTTCCTTCATTGAATGCATTGAATTGCTTTATTTTTGTATGAATCCTTACAGGGTTTAAAACACAGATGATTTGATTCCCTCTGCTTGTGGCTTAGTTTGCAATGCCAATGCATGGTAGGAGATTTAAAAAGCGAATAGATGAGCAAGAATAGGGATTTTCCTGTGAATGCTTCACGCGGAAAAGTAAATCCCCCCAAACAGTCATACCCTAACATTTCTACAGTAGATATTATATTAAGTGTGTAAAAGACACATGTTCTGTATCCTCTCAACCTTGGCACAACATTCAAATATGTCTTCGTGATTTTGGTTCTAGGCCAGTTTGCCCAACGTGGCATTTCCCGTCCCCCTTCCAGCCAAAGCCTGCTTGTCTTCCATCTTACTTAGCTGATCTTGATGGAGTCTCAGGGTGCATGTTTTGCTAAGTGACAGGGAGTTAAGTATACATTCACACCACCCTGGGCTGCTGGTTAAGTTGACAGAGGGGCTTTACAACCAGACGATCAACATGAAGCTCATTCAAGTTCCAAATCAGACCAATGATAGTGAAAAGGGCTGTTTCAGGACCTGGTTGGTAATTTTGTATTTCAGTGTTCTTTATAACGATTTCAGCTGTTTTGGGGTTTTTTTCTTTTACACTTCAGATAAGGAATTAGCATTATTCTAAAAACCTGGGTAAAATAGGTAAAATACATTGCACATTGTTGTGTATGATCTATATGCTTGTAAATATAAAGAAAGTCAACTTTAGTAAAAAATGGTGACTTGTTTTTGTTGCTCGTCTTTTTTTTCCTCTCGACTCTTTGTACATGCAGGCCAACATAACCATTATGTGATAGATAATTGAGGATATTTTTATTCAATGGCTAGTTAATTGGTTGCCACCAGTGTCCTGGGGAAAGGTTAAATTCATGGTTGCGTGTCACCAATTACAAACCCAGCTGGCATTGTTCATCTGGAAATATTTATGGCAAAAAGTCAATGTTTTGGGCGACAAATGACAGGTTGGATGTGAACACATTGCAGAACCGTGAGCCGCATGTTGCTTTCTCTCACAGCACCTCGCAGTCGGGGCTGTGCATAATCTTTCATTTTTGAGCATAGAATCAATGTGTGCATAATCAAATTCCAATTGACAGCACTCATATCCTTCTCCCTGTGGCAGAAAAGAAGATCTTGAAGTGGGGAAGGATGAATGCATTAACATCTTTTCAGTCAGTCTAGCAGATAACAAAGCTCCCTGTCTTAGTGTTAACACTGCAGATTAGGTCAAGTTTTTTACTCCTCTGAGCTTCTCTCCTGTAAATGACGAGTTTTGATGTGAAACAAGCAACATGTCAAGTCGAGTTGAAAGATGTAGGCATTTTCTGCCATGTCACAGTGACAGGCCGCTGAATATTTGGGCCATTAGGGGCTTATTAGTGAATAAATGACCAGATGGTTCAGTGATGCACAAAGATGGACAGAACTGGATGCTACTAATCAGCAGTGTCTGTAGCTCGGTGTCAAAACACACGACATGGTAACCCATGGCAACGGAATAAAAGTTAACATTAGCAAGTCAATTTGAGATCTGTGTGTTGTAAACAGGGTGTCGAATAGCCCTGTATTGCTCGCTTCAAAACAGAGAATGTCTGTTTCCATCCACCTGAAACATGATCTGGTTTCTGCTGGCACTTTTTTAATTCATAATTAAAAAAAAAAAATTTTTGATACTTTTAAATCAGTGTTTCATAGTCACTCAATGGAACTACCATTAAATTTTAAATACTTGATGTTAGCATTATAGCAGTTTTGACAATTTTGAAGGAATACAATAACAATTTTAGAGAAATCTCTACTGTGCTGAATTTTTAAATCCTGAAGAAAACCTTACTGTTTTTGACCCATTTTCACTACCCACATTAAAAAGACAAAGACAGTTGGGTTTCTCATATCTCGCATTTGTTTATTTCAACAGCACCTCACTTTTGTGATTGTCGATATATATTCATTCAAATTCTACTTCTGAGGTGCTTTGATTAGCTTGATTCTGAGATGCCCTACCACGCTCTTTACAGGAGGTAACCAACAAATTTGAAAACGGCCGTGTTTCTGTTTCAGTATAATTGGTGATGGGTTGTTTTGTGACAGATGTGAAAAATAAAAAAGTAGTGTGGGCTGCATTACACAAAACACAATACAAGATGCTCCATGTTGGAGCTGCATATGAATGTGTCTGTAAGCATGCGGGCTCTCTTTAATTGTATGGTTTTCTTCCAGACCCACAGCTGACACAAACAGGCAGCCTGTTTAATGGATGAGAAGAGCCGTTTGAAGACGATCTGTCACTTCTGATTGCTTTGCCTCTGTTCTAACCATATCACTTGTCTGCTAATATACCCACATTTAACTTGAGTTCTTGTTGTCATTGACTTTAATAGATTTATTTACAGACTTTACAAAGTAGGGATACATTTAAAAATGCAAACAAAAAAGGTAAAGAAATTGTCATTTTTGTCCATTTTTTTCAGTGAGTAAATGTTGTCTACAAATTGTTGGACTTTATGCTTACAGCATGTGTGCCCACGCACACAACACTCTCAGGTTTCGAAAAAAAATTTTCCAAGTGTGAGAAAGTGCAGAAATTAACATCCGTTGTCATTAAGCATGATTAAACTACACCCGGTTTTTGTGCAGATTAAGCACTTTGACTTACTGATGTATTGTAATTGTGATATTTCTCGATGAACATATTAATTTGAATAATTTATGCACACACACTACATCCCACTCCATTATACCTTTGAACAACAGAGTGGGCAATAAAACATAGATACTGTGAGCTTTATGTAGGGTTGAAACAGTGGGATTCCATGTTATTATCCTACCCCCCATCACATCGAATGGGTGTGCATTGTTATTATTTGTCATCATATGCTAATTACACATCATTAATGTTAGACCTTAATGGCCCCAAGAGTGGGTAATAGGCTGTAAGGCAGAGCTTGCTGCTTGCAGGGAATCTGAGTCTGGGGGAAAGAACACATGCTAATGAAGCTGAGACCTTTTATCTTTGCAGATTAAAAGGGAAAAGATCACAACCCTCAAAATAAGCGTTTTGACATATGTAATTGGAAGAGACAACACGCTTTTCTTCTATTATAGGGAGCAGAAGGCATCAGGCTGTGGGTATAAATCTCTCCAGCAAGCTTTACTCCCTCAGTGCCTTCAGTCAGCTAGCCAAATGAAATCTCACTTCTGCTTTCATGCTTTTAGCTGCACTTAGAAAGAAGATGGAGTGCTGCTGCTTCCAAAGTCTGTGGTTGTGGTGCGTGCATGCTTTAGCATGGTAGCTTAGCCTTTTGAAATTAATGGATTCCCTTGTACATGGGACGGGAACACAGAACAGTGATCCTGACAATTATTATCAGAACAAACGCACTGTGTTCACTTGTTGTGCTGTTCTTTCGATAACCAAAGTTAGATCACTCCAGCATTGATCTAATAATGCTAAGGCACTGAGGTCAGATAGCGCTGTAAGCTGGAAGAGTGACTGAGTGTGCGCATCTGGTTGTCTCTAGCAGGCCTGGCTCAGAGCTTGGGCAAACAGCAACGCGACAGCTGGTCCAGCATGGCTCCATGTTTGACCCTCAACACCATGTGTAGTCTTGGGCAGCCAGTGGCACTCCATACCCTGCAGACATGTATGCCGTCCTGAACACCCGGTGGGAGGGAGCCCTACTCAGAGCCTAGGGTCTAGCTGTGCTCACGCTGGGTTAGGGATAGTGTTTAGGTGTGAGCGGCTAGATTTCTGGGTCCATGACCCCCTGAGCCCTTGACACCTCAGCGACATTAAAGGTTCACAATGCAGGGGTCCTGCTGACTGCCCATTTGCTCTGTCTCTGAGGTCCAAACCCAGAGGTCCTGTCATCACAAAGCAGCTCAGCTGGAGGCCATAGGTGTTATGACCTACAACTATATATACAGAGCAATATGTATGGCATCATCAGTTTGCTTATCTGGCATGACTTCCACCAACTGGATCTGATTTTCCCCCGCCTAGCTTTTTACTCAGCTATAATGAATTTCTGAAAGATTTATTCTGTGTATAAGAAGTCTAACTTACAGAGATAAACTCTGCAAGATGTGTGACACCACAGCTGGAGGGATGCTGTTGAGAAATTGTCTTGCTGTAATTTATGAATTCCTGACTTTGATAGTCGGCATGACTTCCCTCCTTGTATCTGTTGGTGATGAATGTTTCATGCATGACAGCAGAAAATGTTGATCAGGGAAATTATATGGAATTTGTCTCCATTATGCATGCTTACCATAATCACGGCAAGATTATGCAGCAGCAAAGCAGCAATGGTACAACAATAAGTCTCCTTGATAATGTCAAACTAAGAGATGAAATGATGGTACACTTAAGCAGTATGAGATCTTCCAGATTTTTCACAATTCATATCTTTGCCTCAAAATAATTTCACACACAAAGCTATGGCTTCATTTTGCTGTGCAATGCCAGAAGAGAAATACTAGGGAAATTATGGTGCAAAAATGTCAGTTTGTTTAATTATTGCTAGTTATCACAATTACCTTCTCTTTGACTTTAGTATGTATGTAATAAGAATGTTCCGGGATACCTCGGAGAAATGTGAAAGGTCAGATGTCAGTTTTAATATGACTAGAGCACCTCTAATGAAACTCTGTTGCAATATGTGTTGAATACGAATGCATTAATTTCTTAAATGTCTCTCATATTTGCAGGCGCCTCAGCCTTTATAACTGGGATAATTTGACAGCAGCCCCCTGCCTCTCTCTGACAGCTCTGAGGTGCTGGGGCTCAGCACCTGCGTCCACCCAAGCATTAAACCTCAGATCTTGAACTCTCCTCACAAATGAACTGTCAGATCATTACTGCGCTTGATGCAATATAATCTGTCTCAGAATTAACATTTGGCCAAGTCCGCACAGGGTTTTTTTTTTTCCCCTCCCATCTCTCTTCTGTATATCCAGACTCCTCAGAAGGCACTGGTTTGAATATGCATCTCTTCACATTTCCATGAGGGACCCACCGGGAGTACAGGCAGAGAGCAGCTTTCAGCATTAGCATGTCAGGAGGGAAGGGTCCTTTTCGTTCAGGGTCCCACTGCAGATGCTATGCCTCACTTGTTCATTACAAGTGCATTTCATCAGCTTGATGATGTCCACATGTCAAATGAGTGTGAGGAATTTGCACACAAAGGAGCCTCTGGGAAAAGGACTTCGCTGGCTAATCAGCTGATTATCATACCTCAAATGGGGCTGTAGTACTCTGCTAGAAATGGCAGGCAGAGAGAATGAGGTGCGAGAGACAGGCGCATGATTGTCGAGCCCAAATAACAAGGCAGAGCATAAAGCTGATTAAAACAAGCTCGCTTATGAACCAACATGCAGGAATGCAAAGTAAACAAACTCACACAGGCACAGTGCAGTGGACAAGAAAGGACATTGGAATGTTCGTGGTTATAATTATCTTTTCCTCAACTAGCCTTAAGAGGAGAAGCATTATACGACCATTGAAAATACAGTATACAAAAATAGTATCAACAGAATGTGAAGAGAGATGTTTATTTATAGTGTAATAAATGTTAGATAACAATTTAGTGTCTTCTGTGTTCAGTGGATGGTTGCTAAGCCGGGTTGTCGTGTGAGGTGGTGGTCCAGACACAATCCAGTTAGCTGTAAGCGCCTCAGCTAACTACACAGCTACAGTTTAAGTTAACAAAGCAAACAGTATAGCAAGCAGTTGTTAGTTACATGGGTATTATGTTGCCCCCAGGTTGAGGTAAGCACAAAGTGATGATGGATTATATTATAGAGCATTACTGGGTCACATTTGACTAATCAAGGCCGTCATAATTGAAAGTGTAATGATAGTGAACAATTTTTCAACTACTGACAACTAACCAGTACGACTATTATGAAGCATCAAATCCATTTGAGGGCTTTGACAAGTCTATTGACATTCAATAGATACAGTATATAAGCTTCATAATGCTTAAGTAAGTCAAACAACACACTGTTTATTCCCCCAAAATGTTGGACCAAATCTGTGCTTTATTGTCTTACTTTTTTTTCTATTGAATGTTTTGTTTCTTTATTGCTTTGTTTGTTTGTTTATAAATCTATTTAAATTCAAATATGAAAAAAATAACATGATTTCTAAGGCACAAATAATTCTTCTTATTACAAATATCAAGTCTGATTACTTTACTGCACTGGCAAATAAATTCAGTTTGTAGTCTGTATCTTTTTCTAATATTTAGATTGTTTTAATGTTTTTGGACATATTTTGATTGTAATTTTTGCCGTGTGGAGGTGAAGTCGCAAGTGAACTGCATGCCCAATTATAAAGTCTGCAATCTCCATTGTTCTTGGAGTGAGAAAGAATCAATGTGCTGAAGGCATATCCCCATCAGAAGACCTAATGATGTCTTTCTGGACCACAGCCTTGCACACTGCATAGTAATCTTCTGCTAATTAGGTTTATAATGCCTAGGCAGGCCTCCGCATCAGCACAATTCCAGGGAGGACAGTGAAGTTATTTATTTATCTCACTGTGGCTCGTTGTTATAGTGGTTATAATTAAAGTGAAATTATTAAGGTTATTTGGGAAATGGTTCATTCGAATTAGTGTTGCACATTGGAAGAAAACATCTGTGTTTTCAATCATGAGGTCACATTAGTTCACTTATTTTATAAGAAAGGAAGTTAACAGAAACACGTCTTTTAAACATAAGCTGGCTGCTTGTTAACTTCTGCTGAGCCCTTCAGAATTATGGACTCCCTGCTGGAGTGATTTACAGATAATTCATTCTGGTCGTGTCAAAAGATCAACAACACTCACTTCCGCAATGCAGGGCCTACTCTACATATAACCTAAAGACAATAAAAAGTATGTCCAGTTTGGAATTATCAGTAGATTTATGTTGTCTTTAAAATGGCAAAAATAACAGTGATATATAATAATTTGTACTGAAAATTGAACAAATGCTTGAGCAAATTTCTGATCATAGTATGTAATAAATATGGTTGAGTGAAAGTCAGAGGAGACTGTTGAACTTACCTGACATGGTCACATTTCTTTACAGATGAGGTCAGAGGCAGCACAATGTATTATTTATGGATGCATAGTTTTTAATCCACTTTTCATTCCTTACTTCTTTCAGTTACATGTATTAAATTATATCTAGCTTTCAGGGCATTTCAATATTTTTTCACACTTAAAATGTATGTAAGAGCTTATCTTTAAGTCTTTTGGACAGCAACGGTTCACTACCCAGCAGAATATTTCTAGGGTCCAGCAATTATTTTATACCTCATACAATTTATTGTAACATGGATCCTCACCTATAAACCCATTAATTCCATGTTAAAGATGATTACATGTGTTTTTGGCTTTCCCTGTAAGGCTTAGTATATTACATAATCAGATAATGGTTAAATGTCTCTGTCCTCTGTCAACAATAATTTCTGTATTACAAATTTGTGTATTATTTTTTGTTCCTGCAAAAGGGGGCATTTAGAATTACACTTGTTTGTACGTACATTTACTTTTCAAATGTGGTTCATGGCCATACCTTCAAAAGCTGCTAAACATGATTCAATGAAATTTCACATTTTCTTTGTAAGAACTCATAACTAGTTGCTTCTATCCCATCATTTTTTGTCACGGTGGTCTTTAAAAAGATAAAGAGGCTGAAAGGCCCTAAGTTGATTTCACCTTTCAGCATCAACTGTTGAAGTTGTATTAACAGTAATGGATTGAAAGATTCCATTTAGAGCAATCCACCATTATACTGTGTCAGTTAATCAAGTACATAAAGAAAAGCCTAATTTGACTTATAAGAGAAACAGCAGGGTGTGCATCTTCTATTTTCTAGTTTGCTGCACAAACTGCTGAGAAACAAATTTGAACATCGTCCTCTTCATAGATCTTTCTTAACCTAATTTTGTTCTTTGTGCGATGGCCTTGCAGTTCACTATGTAGTTGACTACAAATAGCATCTGCACCAGTAAAAGAAAAGTAAAATTGTTTATTGTAGCCAGACTGTTACTGCTTGTCATATCAGACTTAAATATTGTGACTATTTAAACCATTTGAAAAAATAGATCAAATAATACCACTTATCCAGCTAACAGAATTTAATATTTGAAATAACAAATTATAATTAATTGCATCTAGTTAAAGATTAAGCATCACTTCGGTAGTTAACAAAAATGTCAAAAATAAACGTAGTCATCAAATGTAACTTGATTAAATAAAGACTTAGCAGGTATCTCTCAAAGGAATCTTATTGTCTTTAAAAATCTTTAAAAAGACATGTTAACCTTATGTTAAGAACAGTCACCTATTCTCCAACAGGATATTTAGCTCTCTATCATCTGAAGTATACGCTCATTACAATATTTGTACTGAACGGATTAAAATATGTTTCTTACCTTTACTCATGTGACAATACTGGAAACACTTGAACGCTCTAAACTTTCTTGCCTATGCACTTACTGTTGGTCTTTGTTTTTTCTTGGACGGGTCAGTAGCTGTCCACCCTTTTTCTGGCAGACTGTTAACTGACAAGCGTCGAGCATTTGGCAAGATGTTATCTAGCGGTAGAGCTCATCTACAGGTCTGACAGCCCACAGCACCTGCCAAAGGATCTTCTTAGCCCTACTATCTGCTGTGAGTGAGCAACGCTCAACAGAGGAAACTGTATCAGTCTCCCTCATGCTGGAATTTTTCAGCATGTTCCTGTGTTTCCTTTCTCTTTGATTAGACAGAGGAAGCCGTGGAGATACTTTCATGGATAATGAGACACTGGACAGAGGTTTTATTGGTTCCAAACCTAAGGTCTCCATTGGTCTGTTGGCAGATGTGCTAGTATGAGTCTACAGTGGCCAGTGTACAGTCATTATCTTGTTTTCTTAATCATTAAATGTAGATTGGTACAGCGGTTAACGATATTGCAACCCTGTTCTTATTATGGAGAACAAGGAAAACATAAAGACTTCATGGCGTGATACCAGTATAACCCTCAAGGGTTGTTTTTTTTTGTGACTGATGCAATCTGGACACAACTAAGAAAGAAAGATGAAAAGAATTTAAGGAGATGAAAAGAATTTAATTTGTCCCTCTTTCTACCTCAGTCGGCGCACACTTTAGTCTTATTTCTAAACCGGTCATGACCGTAATAGATAAGCCTTCATGAAAGTATCAAAGCTAGCCTCAATGCTTCAAAGCTTAGCAATTCTTCCTATCTGGAACTTAGGCAGCTGCGGGGATGACCCTGGCCTTGGCAACAGGACAACTAGACATTAAAGTCTTCAAGAACCTCAGCAGTTCCTGAAAAGAGCACGTGCCATAATTAGAGCTATAATGGCATCTGAATGCAGCACAGGTTAATGAAACTCTGTCTCTGCGAGGGAACCGGGGGCTTTTGGGTAAAGAAAACAGCAGGGCTCTGCCAGGAGCCCGATGATAGCAATTTGCAGAGTGAGTTATGTCCTATAACCTTGAAGCAGCGAGCACTTTGAGCATGTTTTGTTCTTAAATGGGGTATAGTTTTCCATTTCCCATCCATTAATATGCATAGAACAGCTAATGAGCCTGAACCAACTAAGATAATAAGATTCTGAGGCTACAGAACCACTGACTGCATTAATGGAGTATGACGTTGTGGTGAAGCATTTGTCTCCAGATGCCTTTGGACATAAGCACGAAATGGATACGGAAAGAAATGGTGTCGCACATGTATACAGTGAGGTTTTGATCTGCATTTTGCAGTTATTGCACAGTTGAAATGTTCCTCACAAGAGGGCCTTTATCCATCGGGATTACATTTTAATGAGTATTAAAAGACTCGTTTTTTTAGATTTCAGTTTGTGGATTGCTCATGATTTGTACAAACGACATTCATAAAACCGCCTCCTCATTCGGAACATCGTGTGAAACATGGAATTTATACTTCCGAAACCACAATTTTGCAGCTCTTAGCTACATGTTTTTTAACTGAACAACGTGGTCACAAAGAGCTCTTATGTCAAACCTTCCTAGGCTTCTTTTATCTCATAAGTTAATGACCTTATTACCATTAAAACAAACTTACTTACGAAAGTGGAACTAGCACAATGCTATCTGCTCTGTTTACTAAGTTGTACTTTAAACTGCAGCGAGAGCAGCTATGGAGGTTGTCTAGGGGTGTATTGGCAGATTGCAGGAAGTGATTAAGCATAAATATAAATATGTTTTAAAAAAGTGTACCGTCCTCCAGGAGGGAAAACCTATGATTTCTGCCCTCTTCCTGTCAGCAGTTTTCTGCAGCGGCATATTAGCTGTTGTCTCTTCAGTAAATAATGCGTCCTCATTCAGTCACAGTGAAGAGAAAGAGCATATGACTACAATGGGCTATTATTGGCTATAATAGGGATGAAGCAGACTCTCAGGAGAGACTGGGAGACTTGTGAACTGGAAATGTCTGCTGTTCATCACAGCGTTTTACAGCCAACGTTTTCTCTGCAAGAGCAGCATCACTGCCCCAGGATAACTTGCACTGATGCCTCACTTCATTTACACTGTGCAGTTTTGCTTCGGCTTGAATAGAAACCGCTGTTAGGTGTTGCAAAAAAAATATAAATAAAAATAGAGCACTAGACCACCCCCCGTATAGCTCCATATACACCACTGAACAGAAATGTTTCACCTCATCTGAAAACACCAGCACGAATAGTTGTGAATGACGTTGATCATCACTCTTCTACACTGACTGGACCCCCCCCCTCCTCCCCTTTCCGCTTTTAGTATGATATACGTGGAACATTATTCCACATTTCCACGTCACTCTTTAATCCTTTTTTCAACTGTTTTTCTCTTCTTACATCCATCTTTCACAACTGAGGCCTGTCGGATTTCATTACAGACTGTTTCACTTAAAACCGCATCCTGACACGACTCAACACTGCGTCCTCTTTAGCCGTCCCTTATCCCATCCTATATTTGAAAGGCCCACCCCAACCTCCCTCCTCTCTTCTTTTCTCTGCTCCCTCCCCCAGATACTGACCCTCCTCTCTCCACCCGCACCCCCCCCTTCTGGCTGGACCCCTTTCTCTGGTGCGGGGCCTGGCTGTCAGGCCCTCTCCTGTGAGTGCGGCTGCTGTGATTTCCTCTGGGCCATCAGGTGGGCTGCTGCTAACTAGCCAAGCCTGAGACAGGGTGACCTCAAGCCTCAACATGATGGGTCTGAATCAACAATGTGTTTGCCTAAACACGGAGGGAGAGACCAAACAACTTAAGAGGGCTGTCTGCCAGCGAGTAAACCAACACTGCTGCATCTTATAGTCACATACCTGCAGAAAATCTGTTATCAAGTAAGCATTTAATTTCTTTTCCTATCTGCCTTTTTTTAAAAATGCTAAACTTTTCTCTCGGGGTGTGTTTGCTGCAGTGTTTGTCGCAGTGGTGCCTCACAGTAGGCGTATTGTAAATCAACTGGGTGCAGCTTGAACTGTCATTATAGTGATCATTAACACTCGTGATATCATCAGCGCATGGCAGACACTTAATTATCAGATCCCTTCTTCTGTTTCAGAGGCCCTGGTGTATTTTTTTCTTTTTCAGAACAATTTCTGATGTCTGCAAAATCTGTATAAGCCTGTCTGATTAGAACAAGCTCAATTTAATGAGTTTCTTCTGCGCCACAGTTTCAGGTGGATCTCATTAAGGGTAATCATACTGTAGTGTGAGTTCTAAGGAGGACTTTATACACAAGCCAAGACTATCTAAATTGATTTTCCTTCTTGGCATTGAGTATTTAACAGGTGAGACTTATTTGTCAGAAGAAAATGTCATTCTGCTAATCATGAAAAGACTGATCACGTCAGTGTTTCTGTCTAACTGTCCTCTGCAGGGCATTTACAAACATTTAGGCAATAATCAAAATTTAATGATGGTATTACTGGAGTAGCTGAGGTTTACTGTGGTAGTTCTTTTCTCTCCCGGGTCCTTCTTCTGCTTCTGAAAATGTTTCAAACTTTTTCTCTTCCACAATTCCCTTGAGCTAGCCTCCCATCATATCTGAAATGCGCTTACAGCAGTGACCGTCTTTTGCTTGAGAGCTCTTTGCCTTATGCTTCCATCAGAGGAGACTGAGTCTCACAGATGCACTGCTTAACAATGCCATCCCCTGCTCCCATCAGAGGGGGGGAAGGTTGCGGAGCTGCGCCCCGCAGAATAAGGGGGGCAGGTCCCCTGTGATTGGCGAGAGCTGAACATCGATGCCAGCTTCCATCTGTCATGATAGCCTATCTCTGAACCTTCAATCTGTCAAAAGCTTGCTTCCTAGCTGAAGGCTCCAGGAGATTTAGCGTGCTAAACATATTTGACAACAGGCATTATCACTGTGAGGGGCCCGGCGAAAAACGGCATCAACGTGTTAATTGTGGCTGGAGATGTAAACTGTCACTCCTCATCTCATTTAACACTTGCTTTGCCAGTTTTTCTCACCTCATTTTCATTGCGTTTGAACATATGGAAATGTTTTGGCTGGAAGTCCTTGGATGACAATATCTGCTTTGTGACTTTCCCCTTTAAGTTTTTCCTAGAAGAACATCTTGAAAACAAAAGCTCACTTTTGTCCTTGAGTTCATCAAAAATGTACACAATGCTATAGTTGGAGTTTTTTTTTTTTTTTTTAAGTTTCAGAGATGTGATTAGTGATGAGTAACCCAAAAAAAAAAAAAAAAATGGAGCAAGTAAACATTCGATCCCAAATTTTGAATGTGATTTGATTTTACATTTAAAACCCAGTGTCTTGGTCTCGCCTCAGCAAAAAGTGATACATCATCTTTAACAGCTGGACAGCAATGTGGAAATGTCAGAGCAAATGTTTTATAAATCATTACAATGTGAGCACACTGGCAAAATTTTGGAGTTTAAAACTCCAAAATTCTGTTTTATCATAGCCCTATAATCACAATCTGTCACTTTAGTAATAAATGCCCTAAAATTTAATAAAATTGTTTACATAATTGTCTGTGAATATACTGTCTGTGAATAGGTTAAAAGTCTAAATTCTATCATTTCTCTTGTTGTTCCCTTTAGTCATCTCCATAATGCCGACCTCATGCTATTATCACTAATTGATTATCCTCTATCAAAGCACCTTATTATTTGTGAGTTGTAGCGATCAGCCCTATTATTTGAGAGCTTTCCTCTGACAGGCTTTTAAGTTGATGGTTGGTTTAACCCCCAGGCCTTACTAATAGGATTTAGCAGCAGGTGACTGGTAACACAGACACACACACCCCTCTAACCCTTTCACCCCATGAGCATTAGGCCCTCCCACTGCCTGCTGACTGCACGGCATCCAAACACTAACAGCCTCGTCACTCCCTCTGAGCTGAATGCATCTGCTTATGCTGTGGTGGGCTATATAGTGTCACTCCTGGGTCTTCCCATTTATTTTGAATCTGTGGCATCAGGATGCAGCAACATATGCAGACATCAATGCCAATAAAGCTAAACCAGACGCGGCACCATCTTGAAGATGACAAACGCCAACCAGACGAAAAGGCCACTGTACTCTGGTCGATTATGATAAGTTTTGAAGTATTTTGATGAACATTTTGTTATTTACTTTACTTAATATTTGGAATCTGGAAGCTAAACATTGAAATTACAGTGTGCTCTCGTTATTCGCAGTTAATGCATTCCAGAAACCACACGTGAATAACAAATTCCGCAATATAGCGACAAACTATTTAACTTATTATTTATGGTAATTTAAACGTTTATGAACCCTCTCCATACTGACATTAAACCACCTTCTATCTGTATTACCTTTTCCCACACTCAGATAGACTGTTTAAAGCACTTTTGTGTCTCACGGAAGTACGCTGCACTCCGAGACTCATGGAACGTAACGCACTTCCGGATGCCGTCAGCCAATAGAATGAGCGTACGGTATCACGTGACTACCTACTAAAAATCCGCGATGAGGTGAAGTCGCGTGTGTTGATGCGCAAATTCATGAGGGATTACAGCACAGTTGAATTTAACACCTAAACAATTTGAAGCCTAATAGTTAATTTTTGTGGAAGAGTAATCAACATATATCACCAGAAAATACTCCATTTGCTGGAGCCCATCAGTGGCAGTGAGCTCGTCTAAAGGGTTTAGCCTGTGTATACGTCTAACTGGGCTGTCAGAACTGCTTGCTAACCTGGGTGAGGCTTCCGTGTCATTATAGCACCCTTGTCCATCAAGATCAGAGCTGCAAACCGAGGCAGGGCCATTCTCTCAGCTTATATCACTTTATTTGGTGTCCATCCTTCCAATGTCTGCAGACCAAAGCAGAGGTCATCCATTTCTACCCCGTCACTGATGAGAAGCGGGAGCACAAGGTAGGCTGGGTGGTGGCCGCGTCGGCTGAGGGGGAAAGTAACATGATACAAACGGCACGGTGAGGAGCCAGGAGGGGATGGGGTTGTTATCCTGGTAATTAAGGAGAGAGTGGCTTCCATGCCGGGTGTGCGGACAGGATGTGGCAAATTACTGTAGTCTTTGTGAGGAAAAGCTGCTCCCTCTCTGCTCCGTCCGTTCTCAGGGGACCTCATCATCTTCTCTAACAGTCAGGATGGGATTTTGTACCCTCTATTCCCTCACCTTCTCCTTCCTTCAGTCTGTCTTCGTTCATTTTCTTTCACCTCTCTCTGTCACCTTGCTCCTGAAATGTGTCTCAAACTCTAAGGTAACACTGCAGCTTTGGAATTGTAGATGAGCATGGCTATCTGGACTAAAATGTATGTAGTTTGCATCTTTTAAATTCTTGAAAGGTGTTCTTATTTTATATATATGATCACATATTGATACACAGAAAGAATACAATTAGTCATTTCTTAAATACAATTTGGCAGATTTTGATTATTTTACTCTTCATGTTTCACTTGATTCCCCTGATATGGTGTTTGGCTCTGGTATCCTTTGGCTATGGAGCTCAGGTGGGGCTTGAGAAAACGGTGGCCCTCAACACGACATGCGGTAGCGATCGCAGCCGCATGAAAAGACAGCAAGAGAACACTCTGGGGTTTAAAAGTACCCAAAGCATCCTGGGTAATTAGCCATTACGGCGCTGTCACAGAGGGTTCTGCAGTCAATACAGAGATAATTTGGGCAATGGTGAATGACAGTGCTGTCCAGGCTTTTGGGATGATCAAGGACAGATACAGCTGCACCAGGCATCTGTCAGGCCCATGAATCACTTCTCCAGCCAGCAGCTGGGTGAGCGGAGCAGAGAGAATCGCTGGAGAGGCATGTGCAGACACACAAATAAACATGTTCCCCCTCTCTCCCCTCACCACACCGGGAAATGGCTATTAAAGGTCTGCCATTACAGAGCACCGAGTGGAAAAGGCTTGTTACCTTCAGTGGCAAATGAATGACATTGGGAATAAGGTGAGAAATAAAAGTCAGACCAAGGGGACATTTCTCACAGTTATTTTGGCCCCATAGCTTAAACCAAGGGATGTAGTTGCATGCAAAATAGGATCATCTAGTCTTTATACACACCTGCCAAAGGGGCATATAGAATTACCCTTGCCTCCCGTCCATATATATGTAAAGGGATGTCTTCTTCTCAAAACCAAAGCACACAATTAAGTAACTCATACCTTACTGGTTTCTTCTGTTTTGTTTGTGTTTTATTTACCTTTTTAGGCATTGAGGCAATCATGTCAGTTTGCTCACCTTTAATGACCTCCTGTGTTGATAGTCTGTAAAATGTTCACTACCTGGATTCCAGCAGGTGTTCAGATCTGAGATTTTATTCAAGATGACATTCATGATGCTGTTTTGTGATTGGAAGAAAATAGAATTATTGCCCAGACTTATCAGTTTTCTACCAGAGTTGGTAGAAACAGCAACAACAAGAACTATGCTTTAAAGAATTAAAGAATTTAATCTGAATTTAGAATTTAATCTGGATAACTGGACAAAGATGGAGAAACTAGAACTGCTATAACATTGTTGTCAACATTACTGTGATTAAATTCAAATATTTTCCTGTTGATAGTTTGTAATTCACGTATGAGTGGGTTCGCCAACATTCATACATATTGTTTTGGGGTATGCCATGGATTTCTGATGGGGTCTGTGACAGTATGTGTTTCTGGCTGGCTGATGCCAGAGACTGAGCCTTCAGGCATGCAAAGAGAATACAGTCTTCAGCCTTCAGATACATTTGTGTCTGACCTGGTGTCATAAAAGGTTGGGATCACCACAGTTATCGAACAGAGAACATGAACTGTGAGACAACCTTGTTTGTGTTGATGTCATTATTATATTTATTTTAGAATATGAACATTTAGGAATGAAAATATATTTAATTTAGTTTAAAATATTGTCCTGCTCCTTTTAACTTTTTTAGACTGTAAAAAACTGATTTATATTACATTTTTAAAATTCTCAGGGTTAATAGATATATAGTAAACTATTTGTGTTTCTCTTGCGCCAGTCTTAGTGTTGTTTTTGGTCCCCTCACTGCAGGAGTAACTTTAAGAGCATGGCTGAAAACATCATTGATCACAATCCTGTCCAAGTCATTAGGAAGCTGAGATCGAGTAACGGACACATTTTAATAACTTACCACACAGTCCAGGTAACATGCTTCTTTATTCATCCAATCTTGGTGGGTACACAAACTTGTGTTGTATAGTTTCATGTTCACACAGAGCTATGATAAGGTTGACCTTCATTTCCACACCAGCATTCAATTGATGTCCATGGAGTGTTACATTTGGAGAAATTCCATGCTGGTAGTCATTAGTGGCACGATGTCACATACATATTTCAGCTTTACGTTTTTTAATGTAAGTATAGATACTCATAGGTAAGTGGTAATCAAAGTGCCACATAATTCAATTTGGTGTGAATAGATAATTACAATCTAGTAGTTACATAAAAAATCACCCTAACACGCTAAAGGCATGATCAACATTACATAATAAACACTGTCTGACTTTTACAACTTTGTGGATTGTTTCCTGACAAATTAAGGAAAATGTCTGTGCGGTCGAAATAACTAAAACTACACCATTAAATAATGGACTTTTGTAATCCATGTGCCATCCTTCCACTAAGTTTTGTCAAAATTGGTTGAATAATTTGTGTGTAATTAAGAAAAATGTCAAAAAGATTTCCTGCAATCTGAAAAAACATATTACTCTTAAAATTCCTGATCTTAACTTTTGACCTGGATCTGCAACAAAAATGAATATCTTATTTTTTGAGCCTTTGTCCACCCTTCCTCTGCATTTTCTGGAAATGTGTTCTACTAACGACCAAAACAACAATTCAACACTGGTGGATAAAACCTCCTTGGCCAACATAATGATATAATTCTATAAATATGAACATTCCAAGATTTTCCCAAATAATAACCTTAACTAGGTCTTATTATTATGCTTTTCACGATTTTCTATCAATTTAACAGTTACTGTATGTCTTAGTGTAATGTGCATCTTTAACCTGTTGACCAAGAAAGAAAAATATATATAAAATTTTCAAAAATGTTCGAAAAGTTTGGAACGATTACCCTCGAGGATATCAGGTGCAGCGATGGTCTTTATTTTTAATATTTAAGGGCTATCATGAATACTTGAAGCCTTTATTTATTTTTTTATTCCATTTAAGCAGGAGAGATCATTTGTATATACTGTAGATGCACAATTTTCCTTTTGGGATATAGGTCCTACCTCAGTACAGAGTATTTAATCATAGCTGTAAAGGCTCTGCCCTGGGACTAGAGCTTCTTCTTATCATGCTTTAATCAATATCTTTCTCACTATGTTACACAAAGCAGTCCTGTCCACACTATAGATGGGTCTGCCTGGTCCAGATGATGAGTCTCTCGAAACATTTGTGTAGAAATTAAATAGGCTTTTATGACATGAAAAAATTCTATTGTTTAATTTGTGTATATACATTTCAGATGAACGAGCTTCTTTTCAGTATGCATCTCAACAATCAGCCTTTATGTGTTCATCTTGTATGTATAAATATCTGATATCCACAGTGTAGTGCGACTGCATGAAAAAACACAAACCTATTACAGAAAAAGGAAGCAGATTTAGAGTAAGTCACCTTCCTTCAACGTAATAACTACCATTCATCTAAGAATGTTATTAACTTCATGATAGGCAGTGAAAGTACCTATCCATCTCAGATACAATGAATTCAGAGATGCATAACACTGACAGTCAATTAAAAATGAAAGATAATCCTCTCCTCGCTTTTTAGTGAAATGCTTATATTCCATTCCGCATATATGCTGTAAATACCAGCTATAATTTAACATCAGTTATGCTGTTTATCTGTCTCTTTTATTTTTTCTAAAGTGGAAACCCATAACATCAGAATATTTACCTGCGGTTTAGTAGGGCTGGTAGCTTCTTGGTGACTGTTGTATGGCCATGTTTTAGTATTCCCCTGGGATCCATTCAGTATATGCGTCTATAAAGGGAATTTGCAGAGAGCAAAGTGAACATGTTATGTCGGTCATTTGCTGTGCAAGGATATTTTCCTCCAAACTGCATTTTAAATGCTATGTTTCTCCTCATTACTCTGCACAGAGAAACATTTAAATGCCCCTTAATTAGTGTGTCCTTCCTCTCTATCGATAGGCCACTGGTAATCACTCAGAGGACTAATGACTCCTAATTGAATTGCTTTAAAGTGAAACACAAGAGGTCTCGTCCTCAGTAAAAGAACAGCAACATTTGGGAGAGAATCCAAAATGCAGCATTTCTCCAATTGAACTTAAATATTTTCACAGGAGCAGAGAAAAGCTGGACGCTACTGCAGTAATGTCAGATCATGCTCTCTCAATAGAGCCTGGGGAGAGGGGAACTGTATGGGGGTGGCTTGTGGATCATCAAAATCTCAGTAGATATTGATTTGATCTTTTCATATTGTCAAGGAGAAATCTAATCATAATTGAGCAGCATAGCATGATATCTCCCTCAAACTCCTTTTAACAGCTATTGTGGCTCATTATCCAGTTTGCCTGTGATACAGTGTGAAATACTCCTGAGCACTAACAGATCTGTTAGGGTGCCACACACTCCCTAACAATCAAACAATATGACTTCCATCCACCCACCATTTCAAAATATGACTTTTAGATTTGCAGAATATTAAGTAAGCAGTCCTGCAGTTGGACAGGAAGATCCATGTGTTTCTCACGCGGGTCAAAGCAATAATTACATATGAAATATTTCACAGGTAGTGAAAAAGATAGTTAAAGTAGCTGCGTTGTGACATTTCTCCAAAACAGAGGTAAGGGCTGCACCTTAAATTAAACACAACTTGGTTTTAATGACATGAAAAGTTGTAATAAAAAAAAGAACGGACAATTTTATATAGATACGCTGTACATAGAGCGATTTCGTATAGAATTTAACGATCCAATTCCTGCGGAGTGTCATTGAATCGCAGATACTCTCTGTCCTAATTATCCATTTCAGCCTGTCTGTTTCACACGTCTGCAGCCTCTCATTATAAAGCCACCTCAGTCTGTTCAGTGTTACATTAGTAAAATATAGCCTTTGATTTGTCCTCAACATCACAGGCATTTGAAAAACAGAGCAGCGTGTGAGAAAAAGAAAGTAAAACAAAGGAAGGGAAAAGAAGGGACGAAAAGTCCTCTATATTAGCTGTGACGTGTCCTCGTGAGTTGAATATATTGACCATGTCACCCTCTGGTTTTTGGGGGTGAATCTAAATCAAGGCCACTCCAGGGATTTGATGCATCACAAATATAATAGGGGATATTTTCGTTCACTTGCTGAATTATGGGAACCCCCACTCCCCGATGCAATGAGTACCAGAGGGCATTTGTAAAACAAAATACTTGACCGTAGAACAAATAAGTGCCGACGCCCCCCGCAGTTATAATGACAAAGTGAAAACCACCAGTTTTATTCTTTAAATAAAACTGCCCGATCCAGAATGCCTCACTATTGCATGTTGGAATGTGATGTTGTTACAAGTGTAAATCTGAAACCTACCCAAGACACGCTGTACGGAAATATATCCGGGTTGCGTTCACACTGCTTTAGCATGCTGTGACACTATGTCGGTCTTATTAAAACGCTCCCTGTACATTCCTGGCCATACTTCAGCACAGAAATGACAGCAATAAGAACCTGATCATGTTGGGTCACTCTGTTTGAAAGCAGCTCCTGCCTCCGCTTCCCTTAATTAAACCCACACAGCACTCTTTCATCTTTGCATATTGCACGGTTGGGACATTGATACTCATTATTTCTTAAGTCTAAACACCAAGACTGTGTCAAGAATGCATCCATCACAGGCAAGAATCTTGGAGTCAGCAGAAATTTTTGTACTCTGTCAGCAAATTTGGCAATTTGCAATTTTCTTACTGGGGTTCTGACATGTTTTTATTGCTGAAGATGACTTTCAAATGCAGAGATCATGAGGATGGTGGCTTGTTAGTCGTCTTTCCTATTCCCTCATTCTAATAAGAGTAATTAACAAGGCCATTTTAGAAAGCCACCTTAGGAAGCGTCTGACTGTTCATTTGCATGGTGTGAAGATTGCCCTGCATTGAAAGGCTCACCATGAGTGCAGCAATGTACTCTGCCTGTTTGGCAAGCCCTCCTGTTCTTAACAGCACCAGGGCCAATTCTTCCATTCATTATGTGCCTAAAGCTTGAGTTATCCTCTCCTTGGTGCAGGGATGAATGTTATTAAAGGCATAGCTGTCTGACACTACTCTAATGAAAAATAGGATGTATCTGAAGGTTATTTTGCCAGCTAGCTCAGAAACGCCTGCTTCATTTTTCCCACCCCAGCACAGGGCAATGTAATTCCCACCTCTTGATAGATCTTTTTTCTTAAGTTTTTTGTGGCTCTGTGTGCAGGAGCCTCATCATAAAGAGACCTTTATTATCCATGTTTCTTCCTCTGTAGATGCTCAACAAAGGGCAAGACTGGACTTTCTGGCAGATCATACAATTGTGAAAAACTGCATCTGGTGTCCTGACGTGGTGGTTACTGCTGTGTGGGTTTAATTGAGAGGTAGCGCTGCTTTTGTCATAATTTTGTGCTATTTTCATGCATTTTTTAAATTGAATATTGTACTTCTAGTTTGATTTTTAATTGTGGTCTTGTGAATTCATTAACATTATGAGCTAGAATCTCACCATGGATGGTACGGGGGAGGAATATTACTCGACAATACTGTTTGTGGTCTTCATTCAGATGAGTCATATTTGTGACAGAGAGGGACGGATGCTCAGCATTTTGGGTCAGTTGCACTTTTTTCTGTCAGAGGTGGCAGGTCACATTGAGGGTGACCCACACTGACGGGTCTCAGCTTGGTGTAAATCCTTCCCTCTCCCCATCCTAGCGCCCTGCTTGTCCCTAACAGCCCCATCAGAACCACGTGGGAGGCCACTGACGGACAAGTAACATGCAGCCCGCTCCAATTTAACCCCACAGTCACACAGAAGACTTCTCTGCAAAGTCATCATGCTAACATCATGCTAATATATTTTTAGTTTATGATTGTAACTATGGAAATGATCTAAAACTGATATCATAAAATTCATTAAACTTCAAATCACAGCTCTGATATTTATTTTATTAATGATGAACCTTGACGATATATCAGAGGAGCAGATGCTCTGGATCTTTAGGTCTTCTTGATAAACTAGAAACTTGTAGCGTCATACTTACCTTAAAATGAAAAAATAATGCTTTGTTTCATGTAATTAAAACAAAAAATACCACTTCTTTTTATCTTTGCATTCGAAATATTAATATTTGTCCCTGACAAAAATCGACTGTCACCAGCTAATAGAATTAAACTGTTGTCTCTACCAGATTCACTTCATGGTGCAACAATTGTTATTTATGAGAAATAAATTGTTTAGTATTTCTCCAGGAAAATGAATTTATGTAACAATTATTTTATACTGTATCTGATTTTTAGTGATGAAGAAGAATCTATATACTGCACAACACAAAACTAAAAACATAAAGTAAAAACTACCATCCTCTGAAATGTAAATAGATTCATATGTTTTCACTATTCACTGATAAAAATAATAAATCAACATTGATAATATCATTAGAATAATCTTACTGAAAATTGTCACAAAGCAATGTATCATGGATAAATCTGAATACTTTAAATTCATAACATCCTTTTTTGTCTCTTATTTATCTTTACTATTGAAACTTCTATTCATGACCACCAAAATAAAACGTCACAAAATTCTGTTTTAAGGCTATTCTCCCCTTAAGTAAATAAACTAACTGCAGTTTAGTAATTCATACATTTGTTTTTGCAAATGTATAAAAATAGTGTCAAGATTAGAAGATTATCTATTATGCATGAAGAATTATTGACACTCATTTTTAACATTTTTTTGACAAGACACACAAGAGTGTAGCTAACTCTCGGCTGTCTTTCAAAAGCCTTTTTGAATAATTTCTTTTGAATTACTGAAACACATTATCAGATTTTGCTGCCATTCAAGTTGGATCTTTTCGGGCTGGACCATTGCCGGGATTACATCGTCGTCTTAGCTGCTATGTCTGCTGTATAATCAGCAACAGACCCTAAACACAGACGTTTCAGGGTCAGCCAGCAAGACCTCTGACAATTGGTTGCCACATTTCACTGTGAGTAAATCACAGCCAATGACAGTGTCCGCTAAATCTCTGGGAATGTGGGCGTTCACCTTGCCAAAGAAACATGAGTTACAAGCTGATACCGGTGCCTTTTAAATGCTTAATTGTTAGAACGTGAAATGTTGATGCAGTGACCCACGTTAACCTTTTATTTTTTGTGTAAATACTATCTCCACTAGAGTGGAAACGGAAAACTGCCTCTCATATAAATATACAGCATTCTGCGGGTGTCTTCATTAGGGCTTTAAGTCTAAAGGAGAAATGACAATCGCACGTTAAATATCTGACTTATTTAACTTGTCAACTAGGTGATCTTATTACCTGTGGAGCATTTAAAAACATGCAACTATTGTCCCTGTTGTCTGGCATCGTGGTTTGTTAGTGATGTTTTTGAAGCAGGGACTCGCCATGTCAGATTATGCCACATATCCATTTGACTTTCATAAGCTGTTTACGCTTCAGAAATTGTGGCAATGGCTTCTCTCTTGTGCAAAGGCTTTTACATATGTTGTGTGCCTCAGAAATGCTGCCCCAGTTATAGTTATCATTCTAAAAAAAATAATAACCCCACAAGGTTACATGCAGCTTGTCATTTTCAGTTTTCCCGTCTTATTTGCATCTTGTTTGTTCAATGAATAACACATGCAGAGATCATTTAAGTTCAAAAACAAGATAAAAATAAAAGCTGCAAAATATTTTTCCATCTGTGTGCCATAACACGACTTAATGGCCTTAACTTACATGAATTCCTCACAATAAACCAAATGACAGTCCTGTTATTCCTTCATTCATATGCTAAGATGAGCGTTTACCATTTACAGTTTCTATAAATACACGTTTGGCTTATGGTACTAATGTGTTTAATGTGGACAATACTGCTTACACATGGGCTCTTATTAGTGAGTGGTGAGTCTGGTTTGAGGATCAGTGCCAGTATCCTTAAGGGATGGCCTCTCATATGGAGGGATGAAACAAGTGCACACGGAAAAAACCCAGCATGAGTCCTGTTCAAAGGCACAGACGAGTTCTGACTGGATTAACATTTATTGACCGTTCAAGCTTTTATTTTTTCACATCCCCTTTTTATTTTCTCTTCCTTTTTTTTTTGCTCCAGGACAAAGATTCAAACTTAATTGCAGTGGCTGTTCCACCAACTGATCACCAATGTGCCAACAAAAGCCTCACTAATAGGCGCTTCATTAAGGATTAGAAAGTCTCTATTACAAAACAAATTAAGCATGCTCTGATCTTAACCTATAGGTCGAACGGCATTACAGCAAAGTTTAAGCTGTTAGATGGCTGAAAAACTTATTACGGGTTAGCGCTGAGGTAGCAGTTTGGTATTGATTTTACGATAGCTAGGTATGATGATTTATGGAGTGCTTGTGTCAGTATAACAAGCTGAAGGACACACAATATCATCTCCAACATCATTAAAATTCAGAGGTCTCCAGAGCTAGCTCATCAAGTACTGTTCACCACCTTGGAATTTCACTCAAACACACACACACACACACACACACACACACACACACACACACACACACACACACACACACACGCACACACACGCGCACACACACACGCACATAAAGGTTTAGCTTTTTGCACTACTTTGATGCAATATCTCTGTCATATTGAAAACAGAGAACTGTTTTCCTTTTTGCATTTTTTAAAATTGGTTTTGTTTTTCATTTGCACAATTACAGCATTTATGTATTCAGATTTGTGTGTAAGCTTGGTTAATGTTTATATCAATCGTGCAGTACAGCAGTTCAAAAGGTCTACCTTCATCACAATTAGTACCTTGGTCTCTCAGCAGCAGCCAGCAGGAGTCTGAGCGCCTGAATGTGTGGTACACTAGAGCCCCCTGTGGGCACATGAGGGTACTGCTGGCTGGTTGGAACCAACCTCAGTTACTTGGTTTTGAATGTTGAGAACTAGTCCCAGTGTTCATGAAGAATACTGTCCAGCTGCTGTTTCTGTTGGTTCTGAGCAGCTTTCAGTAATATTTTTGATAAGTTCCTGACACGTCGCATTTGTGACACGTGATCAATGGCTACAATTACAATAAATGTGTGTATGCACACAGACGCGATTCAATTCTTCCCTGTTATCAGAATTAGGTCCAAATACTTTGGTGGCTTTGTAAAAAATTTCAATTAATAATAATAATAATAATAATAATAATAATAATAATAATAATAATAATAATAATAATAATAATAATAATAATAATTTCTTTTAATCTAGGACTTGTAGACAATAATTCTTCTGTGGTAACATGAATGCATCATCCAAATAAGATTCAGCGAAATGCCACTGAAAGATGTCTGTACAATTAATTCATAGTGCAGCAATAAGGGGAGGTGGTCACAAAAGCAAACAAAACACTTAGCTGTCATCTCACAGACAAATCCCCCCCTCCCTGTAATCCCCCCAACCCACCCCACCCCAGCCCCCAAAGAACCCCAACAAGGAAACTTCAGACTACCATATCAGGACGGGCTGTCCACGGATCGGCCTGTGGGATGGATGTGAGCTTCTGGGCTTCTGTCTCTCAGATTCCTCTGGATCCACCCCCCTCCTGGATCCCAGATTCTCTCCATCATCTCCTCCAACCGTGAGGTCTAACTGGCAGGGCAGGGGTGTGTGGGCGGACATGCTGGGTGCTTGGCAGCGTGTTCTGTCTGCTAGTGAGTAATGCAAGTACTGAGACAACGCCGCCCTCCTCCCCCCAAAATACATTCACATCTCAAAGTCCTAGAAAGAGATGGCCCATAGATGGAGAGGCAGGCACTCCTGCTGTGACTTGGCGCACCCCACTGGACAGCTGGAGACTTAGGGAAAGGAGACGCTGCCAAACATGCCTGACAGAGCTGGGGGGTGCGGGAGGTGCGAGGCTGGGCCAGGCCTGAGGTGGCTCCCATACCTGCAGCTGATCACCAGCCCATCATCTGTAATTATCTACACTATATACCAGTGAGAACACACACACACACACACACACACACACACACACACACACACACACACACACACACACACACACACACACACACACACATTTCTAATCAAATTTAAAGACTATGAAATCAGAGTCATTGACCAACCAGTGGAAACCAATGAGTTTGGAATGAATACGTACACCTAATTCTGTTACTCTGATGAGAAAGTTGTTCCTGCTGTAATTATTTTGATTGATATAGCTGTACAGCAGTAATATGCTTAATGTGATTTTGCATTCTCCATATAATAGCAATTATACTGTACAACAACTACAGCAAACTGTAAACAATAGTTAATACGTCACGGCAACAATTGGATCAGGTTCTGTTTTCAATGAGTCACATTTATGTTTAGTCAATAAAAGCAATATTGTATCATGACTGCAGCCAAGAATGCTTTCAGTTCTGATAAATCTGCAAACTCTTTATTTTTTTATTAGTATTTTGATTGATCAGAATGTTTTCAGTAATTTCATTTTGATGCGTGTGATTTCTTGAATTTGTGTTTTCAATCTAAATAAAAAAACACAAATATGTCATTTACGTACTTTTACTTTTCTAACAGTTTACGGTCATATCTTACAAAGAAACACTGCAAATCCTCACCTATGAAAATATAAACCCAGAGAATGTTTTGCATTTATTGATTCATGTCAGATTTGTTGTTAACCATCTGGGGATTGGCCGACTGATTAACGGAATATGTTGATGTGTGCAAGCTTTTTTCACATCACATTACCATATATTTTAAAAGCTCTGAAGATTTCTAAGGAAAATATTCACGGATGGCGTATAAAATGTTTTACCAAGCTAACAATTAACAAATTCTCCCTGGTAGGGTGAAACATGGTGGACACAGCACATGCAGATTAGAGCAATACGTTGCAATCTACATCCGGACTTTTCATCATGATGCTGCCGGGCTATTTTACATCTATAACTTGTGTGACACGATAGATCCCTCGCTGTAAAGAATAACACTGCTTTAATGTTATTAATATCCAGCTAAGCCTTCTGCATTATAGCTGTGCCCCATTTTCTCCTCCTTCATTCTCAATCTATCTGCTTAATCTTGATTCATCAGTTACTGCAGCTTATTATGGAGCCCTGACAGCATGCTCAGGTTCTTGATAAATGACACCGCTCAGGCCAGATTCGAAATGTGAGGCTCAAGTGCCAATTATCTATGCAGACCTGGTTAATAAGGGGATCTCTTGTTAACTATCTGATCTCAGCATTGAGCATCATTTGTCATGAAGGGCCGTGTTTACCGCAGAGACAGGAGTTCCTGAGACCTCCCCTGCCGAACACATGTAAAACCTGGATCTTTGCACCTTTAATAACCTTTTATTAACAGCCTGACATGATGATTAAGTTCAGCCCAAACATGTGCACAATGAGGTACACAATTACTCTCTCCCACTCATAGAACAGCAGCAGATCACAGTCGGAGAGAATAATGAATATTGAGCCAGCGTTTGAGTCATTCCACATTGAAAGACCAATTTGCTCGAGCACCTGGAGCTCTGCCACTGCATGCAGTTTTTTGAGGTGATGATGGATACTCGTGGGAGCTTATTTTCATGAACACATCTTCTCCTGATTTGTAAAGATGATAAGTGCTTTGACCTTAACTCATCATTACAGCTCATTAAAGCTTTCGCTGGTTCCACCTTGGAAAAACAAGCCAGTTTTAAATCAGCTTGTTGGAGAGAATCATGGCCTTTGACTGTTAAGAAGTTGGAGATGCCACATGTTAGCGATTTAGCTTTCATTTAGCAATTTCTTTGAGGTCTCAAGGTCTCAGATTAATAAACACTCGCTGTGGTCAGGAATGCGGAACAGGCGAGGGAGGTGAGATGCCCCCTGTCCTGTTGAAACCCAGCGTTGCCATCCTGTCATCCATATCTTGATGTCTGGCTCGCTGCTTGCTCTTAGTGCACATTTTGTTCCTGGCAAAGTGGCAAATAATACATTGCAGGTCTGCATAGCTAAGGGACTTTGTCTTCCATCAAGAAACACCTCTAGCTCGTAAGTGCAAAACTCGTAAAATACTTCCAGACGGCAGTCGGAACATTCCTTTTAACCTTAGTTGTCCAGCTTGAGATGTAAGAAAAAATAATTTGTTGAAATAAATAATAAATCAGTGTGTTTTCTATTATTGCTTGGATATGGAGTCAGTAGGAAGCCAGGTGGAGCGATCAGATCTTCACAGCATCCCCACTTCCTGTCCCTTCGCAAAACTGCAGACTGTCTAGGTAGCATCTGCTGAGGAAAATAAAGCCCCTTTCCCTTCTCATGTAGAGAAGATCATTTGCATAATATCCCCCTCTGTAAGGTGAAAACAGAATAATAATTGGTTTGCCCTTTTCTCTCTGTGTGTTGTAAAACAGTTAGGAATTAATTTGAGGATAACTGTGCAATTAATTCTAAATGCTAAAGATGGTGTGGGGCTTTGATTTAAGGGAGGGGAAAGGATATACAGACTGAGGTCATGAAACAAAGACTTCATGTTTGTGATGCTGAAAGAACTCGCCACATCCAAAGTGTGCATGCAGGTTTTTTGGAGAATTTGCTTGATAAACAGGGACAACTTGCACACTCATTTACGTCTTTGCATTTATTATTACCCTGCCAGTTTAGTCCAGACTTACTGCACACACTCAGCTGTGTTTGGATATTCTCGTCTTAATGATGAATAATAGCGCTACAGGAAAGAAAAGGTTGCGTGAATACTAGGATTTATGAGTGTGTTTTTAACCTTGTTACACAATGTTGTAAATTCCACATGCATCCCCATTATAGCTAATGAGCAGTAGTGTAATCAGTTCCTGATTGGGTGTTATGTTATTCTGGTTTTTGGTTTGTTTTTGTTTTTTTGCACAACTTCTGTGTTCAGATTGAAGGAACGTGCGCCGCCTTCCTCAGACAGGTGCCAATAACAGCCACTGTGCTGCACACCCGTGAAGGTCAACATCAGAAAGTGTAGTTTTACATGACAGTGGAGAAGTCAGGAGGTTTGACTCAAGCATGAATCCGTTGAGCTCCCATTTAGGCCGGTGCTATGATATCGGGACATACTCTGAGTGTTGTAGCAGTGGCCTGGACAAGTCTCCCTTCTGTAGCTTGTCCTATTAGGAGTTGCAGCTTCATTCTCTGATACTTTCACAGCAGAAAAAAGGAACATGCCTCGCCATGAGTCCCAATTACACCTAATGATGGCAAAAGGATGGAGCTCATGCAGATTGTGCCGCAGTTCCATTGTCACGCCAAGCAGAAGGCATGATCATTTATCACACCAGTCATATCCTGCTCTCCTGCCTGAGCACAGACAATGAATCCCAGCGCATCATCCATGCTGTTATTTGTGTTTAACTGCCGGAAAAAGGAAAATAAAAACCCAGCTACAAGGCAGTGCACAAGCATGGCTGTGTCCTGTCTGCAAAATATGAGTCTTCACCGTCAGGGAGGAAATGCTGCCATCCTGCAGTCCTCGGAACAGATCTGTCCTGACAAAGCCAATACACACACACACAACCAGCATCCTTTAGCCTTTGTATTTAGAAAATTTTCGTTGCAATCAATTCTGGCTTTGAAATCCAAATGAGCCGTCTGTAAGGTCTTGTGTGTTACATGTTGAGAGGCGGGGGTAGCTTAGTGTGAGATTTGGGAGGTGCTGTGTGAGAACACGTGCCGCCGCTGCGGAGAGACAGCTCGACGCTTGTCAGTGGCTTTCTCCTAATCCTGGCCTGATCTTTGTGTTTGATCCACAGCATGGTCCTGAGACAGCATGAGCAGCAGCTATTGCTGTAATTTAAAGTCAATATTGTACTCATGATCCCTCTCCCTGGGTTAACTGAACAGCCTCTCACTGCCATGGAGAAAGTCATCTCTGCTTCTTAAAGAGAATCCTCAGCTTTAGTAGTTCCTGTCTCTCTCTGATTCTCTAAAGACACCTGGCCTGTGGCTTGTGTTTGTTCCTGGAAACAGAAAGAATTGGGATTATGTTTGCAGTTTTTCCTCTACACTGGTATAGTATTGTATCTCTTTCCTGATTGCTGATACACAATCAAAACCTCGTGCTATAAGATATTTAATCCTTATTTTAAAAAACACAAAAATACGTATAAAAATGTCCAGATTTCTTTTGTTTCTCTTGTGTGATTTAAAAATGAAACGTGTCTAAGAATGCATGCACCCTCTGCATATACTGTACACAGTATATTTAAAATGACAATATTACAGTTGTTTATAAAAGCTGCAGTATGTGACCCTTCCTACTAACCCCATCAAAAATTGTTATTGACTCCAGGATACAGCTAACAAGCCCATAGTGACATCAATAGCTCTGATGATTCATTCAGAAGCGCTTTAATAGATCTAAGATTAGAAATGGGGTCTCGCCCACAAATCTCCTCCTGTGTTATTACTCTTAAAGCCAAGATATCTACCCTGTGTGAACAGCATGCGATATATAAGGGTGGCTCAAGGGCCTGTTAAATCCATACGTGTCATGATCTGCAGTGTGTTACACTAAAACTTTCGATAAAATGCGTTTCTGACAAACACTTTGATTGAGGCTGTACGGAGCTGTAAATTTAAAAGCTGGGGTCAGTGAACTCTCTATAGATGGAGGTGAAATGTCAAAAATTGATTCCTTCAGTGGCAACAATTTGTTTTGATATACTGTGAACCTTTTATTGTTGTGCTTTCTGGTCTTTATTTCAGCCAAAAGCCTGCTGACAGCACGGTTTGCCTTATATAACTGAATGAAGGAACCAGTTATTTAGATTTTTGTCAGTTTATATTTATTTTATGAAGACTGCAGAGCCTCATTACTCCATGACTTTAACATGCACCGCGACAGGTGACATTGACATTACCCAAAAAAGTGAGCCAAAAAAGTGCTAATGTCAAAGAGTTAAAAAAAAAAAAACTTTTTTGTGTAAGTCTCAATCGCAAGTAATATTTTATATCATTTTGTTTTGAAATAATTGTGATAATTATATTCAGTTCAACTGAATTGAAAAAACACCTGTGAATAAAAGTACCAGTGGGGTATACACGTTTGGATACAGAAATTAACATTTTTATGCAAGTTTTGCAACAAGAAATAAAATATATATTTTTTGTTTTGTTCTACATCTTCAGCCAGTCTACCTGTACAGGAGATTCTAAATAGCTAAACATCACTGAACCCACTCCATTAAATGCTAGCATTAGCATTATTGACTTCATTATGCTTATAAAATCTATGAAGCTCCTGGAAATGTAATTCATTCAATGGTGGCATCTTTTCAAAAGTTGAACTCCTCTATTCAGGAAGAGTTGACCAATGCAGCCACACAAGAGCAGGCAGTAGAGGAGGCAGTGCGCCTCAGGAGAAGATGGAGCTAATACTGGGCAACACCTGTAGAAGACTGGAATCAACTCATCACTATTATGACTTTCACAGTTTTTCTACAGAATTTTGTGTAACCGTGGCATTGCTTTCTGTCATGATGCACACTCCCAGTAGACCTGAACACATCTGTGTGGCCGTATAACTAAACTATTCTGTCAGTCCCAAAGCACTGAAACCCCCACAGACAAACCACCAGCATCTACCACTGCTGCCACATATAGACCTATTTGAAAATTGTACTTAAAAGCAACCGATATAAGGACAAATTTGCAGTATTGCATTGCACAATCAAAAAATCATTACCTGCATATGTCATACAAACCAAGCAACTAAAAGCTTAAAGACAACTCTGAGAAAGTATCTTACTTTTTCCAGGAGAGGACAATATAACACAAACACTACACAGAAAATGCATTTCATAATTAACAGTTGTCTTCAATGTGAGCTGTGCACTGGGTTGCTTTCTTCCTCATTCTATTCTAAAATCATTTTAAAATGTGTTTATTCTTATTGTTTTAATTTCATGTAACTGCATCCTGAGTGAACAGCATCGGCACCCCAGGGTGCATCTAGTTGTACAAATTATCATCATATTCGCTATCTAAGAATAAAGCTAACTATCAGTGCTGAAATTCATGACAGATCCAGCCACACGTTTACATCTTTCCAAGCATTTGCTTTTCTTCCCTATTATTGCTGTAGATAAACAAGTAAATCTTCAGTACTTATTTATTCGAGCTCTTACTTACAGATGTTTTTCCAGATCCCGTTGCATGAATGTTTTATCATGAACAGCTTCTGAATGGCTCTCCTGTCATGCATGCTACCTTTAAGATGCTACAACACTCGTACTATAAGTAATATTGCAATGTGTTGTGATTTCTCAAACTGCAACGTTGCTTAATTAAAGAAGCTCTCTAAAGTAGTTTATACATCCTTCTATGTGTCATCTATGTGGTGTAGTATTGTGGTAGTATTTGTTGCAGCAGTAGTATTGATTATTTTGTCTTACTGTTTATCTGTGGGATGTACAATTCTTTTTCTGCTTTCTTTCACATGATCAATCTTTGACTATGAAATGTCAGCTTCTCTTAATTCCCTATTTAGCCCCTGAGAAAACCTCACCAGATATTTAAATGAAGGCTAGACTAAATCCAGGACTGTGTGCGTGAAAGCCAGCTGGAGGTATACTGCAGGTAGGCTTGTCTGATGCAGGCGAACGCCAGTGGCCCACTTATAACTTAAATGACTAGTTTAGTTAACCTTCCTGTTTAAGTCTAACATACTGTTATGACAGTAATAGTGCACTGCATATTTTCCATGACATTAGCATCAGTCATCTGCCTTCTATAAATACCCCAGACTGCAGAACTGTTTCGGAAGTGTTTTTCGCAGGAAAGCGCACAGGACTCCAGAGGTGAGGTGCTTTGATAGCACAGCTCATGAAATATTTGCTGACTTCTATCACCTATGGGACTGCTGTTCTGATGGAGCCAATGATATGTGCCCCTATTAGTCTCTGAGGAGTTTTCCTAGCCCACTTTCACCCAATCCGTGCCAATTAAGTAGCAGAATTATGTATATTAGTTGGAGTAACTTGTACTCCCACACAAAGGAATGTATATAGGGAAGGATGACAGAGGGATACCGTTGAATAATTAGAGTGAGTTTTCAGAGCCCTGGAAACTCAATCATATTCTGCCATATGCTAACTATTTTTAACCTGTCCTTTCCTCCTCTTCTCCCTTCTCTCCCTCTCTTTTCATCACATATTCCGCAGCACAATTGAAAAACAAAAACTCCGTCTGTGAAGCTGTTACCTCGCCCAAAGCGACTGAAAGAAGTTGATGTGACAATTTAGCAGGCAGGTGGGAAAGAAATGGCATCTTTCCCATTAAGTTCTTTTTTGTACGTTTAAAAGTTCACTTTCTTGAACTTGTTTTTAATCAATTGAGTGTGAAAACAACTTTCATTCTCATGTCTAATTTCACATCTTAGCTCCATCAGTGATGAACAATTAAATTGATCCCAAATGCTACGCATGAAAAAACATTAATTGAGCGCCTCAGACTTTCTGTAAACTCATTATGTCATGCTTGGTTTATCATCCATACAACACTCACAGCAGTGGCTCTTTAGTCTTCTTTATGGAGCCGGGTGGTTTGTGGAAATATGGAGTGTCAGAAGCGGACCTCTAATCCTTACAGACACTTCCCACAGTCATCAGTATTCTAATGACTCACCACCGCCATCCCAGGGTGTTTATTTTTAGAGATAGAGAGATTGATGAGACGCTCATATGAGTCTTAACCACCAACTAATTAACTAATTACGACATTCAAGTGAAGACTTGCTCCGGATAATGCAGCATGGCTTTGGCATGGGCAAACAGCTCTTGATTCTGACTGTTTGACTCAGCGTCAGGGAGGGTGGGCATCGTGGGCTCCTGCTCATGGTTTATGTTTGCATGATTGGTGCCAAATAATTTCGTTACATATTTAATTAATGAGGGCCGATATAGCTATCAGACAAAATGATTGCTGCATTGGATGACCGCAGCAGCACCCATGACACCAATGGTATCATCATCCTCTTTCGTATTCATGGATTCATTTATTAATCAGAGGCTGTGGTCCTCCGTTTAGGTTTTCACACACGTATCCGAAGAGGCCTTGCGTAATCTGAAGTTTTGCATGGAAACACATGGAAGCTCATTCATTTTACAGGACCTTCAATGTGACTTTCAACCATGTCACGCATTGGCTGACTTTATATAAATATAAATCTAAATATAAATAACATTGGCTTGTTCACCCTTCAGCTTTGCACCCATCAAGTTTAGATTCTCTCTGGTCAGAATTGGATCATTATCCGTCTAATTGTACTGATTGTTGGCCCACTGGTTGTAATGTGTCAGCATTCTGTAGCGCTTAATTGGAAGAAGATGTGGATGATGGCCATCATGTGCAGATATGAGCCATCTGACCAGCCCACAGTCTCCTAATTATGATTGAGATGATGCACCTTCTTCTTAGCTTGTTTAGAAAAAAAAAAAAAAACATGCTTTAGACTCTATCATTCGAGGGTTTAATCCCACATGGCTCTATTTTAAAGGTTAATAATCCTTTTAATTAAAGGATAAGCCTGGTATTGAACACAAAATTTAATCATGAAAGTATTACCACAGAGATGAGTATAGCCGTAGCAATTAGTCCAATAATTAAGGTTTTATTGCTGGACAGAGATGAGAGAGCTCTGGTGATGTGTCATAAAATTCATGGAGTTGTTAGGACGCTGTGAATAGGTTGCAGCTTTACAGCAGAGCGTCTGCCTGTGCGCTCAGGGTGGTGGTGAAACATGGCATCCCAGTGGATGGAACCACGCATCTGTTCTTGCCTCAGTCTGGTGTTCTGCACATTATGATCGCTCCATCAGCAGGACCGCTTTCCACGCAGCCACATCTGCATTCATCAAACACGCTTATCAATAAACAAATAAATGATCTCTGAGAGCGAACATTAAGGCGAGCCTGGAAAAAAAAATGCCAGGCGTACACTTTAATCACCGATGTTGTTAATCAATAAAACAGCTTCATATCTTTTCATTAAAGTTTTACCTGCTGCAAATGTTTGTTGTGTCTTTCTGTGTCGCTGTGTTTTTATTCCACTAATGGAAACCAGTTTGGGCTTTGGAATGGATGTGGAGGCTGCTGATGGCCAGTCACAATGGGGCATTTGTGTCTGTAGTTCACTCTGTCACCTACAGAGGGTGTTGAGAATCCTTGTTAAAACCTGGGGATAATCTCAGGGTAACAATTATTGCAGAGGAAATTACCAGGTAGGCAATATCTAAACTGTCAGGACAGGTTAGGAAAAATTATAGGAAAAGATGGACTATTCAGACATTCATCATGGCTATAGTTGCCATTTCCAAATTGAAAATTGGAAGCAATGCATCCTTCACTTTCTCCGAATTTGAACCAGTTAGTTCTGATCATCGTAGTGATTGACAGAAAGGCCCAGATAAATAACTAGAAGAGTAATTAACTCACGTGCATTCCCACGTCTCACTTCTCACTGTTTTGACATTAACACTAAATGATGAATGAGATGTGGCCACGTTAATATCAGGATGTGACCAGCAGCATGAACATGTATGTGAACAGACACATGAACATGTATTCGATGTAATCTGGCCCTGGGATGGCATTGGGAGGATTTCATCGTTGGCACTGGTTGCAGTGGCGCCATTGCGCAGCGTTGCCACATGAGACTTTCATGCCACCATCTGTCTCTTTTAACTCTGTATATTACATTTATGACACACGCTTGGAAAAGTAGCCTCCAGATTTTAATGGGAATGTGAGGCAACCGTAAAATAAATATTTTCCTTTTCCTCTGGCAAATGCAGCGTTGCTGGAGACAAAAGTGTTGTGTGTGTTCGTTTGTAACAGCATTGTCGTTTGAAATCCATTTATGGTAGCTATAAATTGAATTATTGAAAAGCTATTGTTTGCTGCATTAAATCAGTGAAGCAGCAAAGGGGTTAAAGTCAAAGAGTCATAAAAGCAATAAGCAAGGATGTGAAAAAAATCTACTCCAATCAGGATTGGGTCAATTTTTAGCCCCTCACCATAAGATAGGATTTAATAGGACATGCTCCATGTGTATTTATAGATTGCAAACATGAGCTGAAAATGGGAAAAGGTTTACACAATATTGATTCTGGACTTTAAAAGTTTTACTCACTAACACACAGGTAAATAGAAGTTTTTTGACAGTAGTTTTTGGGACATGATCTAGTTTGGCAGAAGAAGTAGGCCTGAGTCTGAGAAAAACTTCTGCTAGTCCTGTGGGTACAGACGACTATTAATGTCAGCTTGAAGTTTAAGAAATTAGAGCCTTTTCTTATTTGGTCTAAAACATTTTGACATCATACTTTTTAAACGATCTACTATCTATGCAGTACAATGTGGAGCTGACAAAACCAGCCCATCAAAAGCAACTGTTTTCATTACTAATTTTGGACTTCAGGTTTTTTCTCTTCAATACAGAAATGAACATTTTTTTAGTTTCTGTGTTTTACACGAAAATTAAACATTTCAAACTGTCAGCCTGGGCTTTCGGAAATCGTCGTGGATATTTTTTTTGCTGAAATTTTATGGCTGCAATGATGAATTGATTATTAAAATAATGGTAAGCAGCAGCCCTGCTGCGGTATGTTCCCTGAAGCTGCCAAGGAATATTATTTCACATACCCCCCCCCCCGCCCCAAACACCCCACACACACACACACCCTAATCACCCTGTCTCTATTTAGCCATTTGCAAGATGTGACCATTGTTGATTCAAGGTGAGACCTGATATTATTGCCATGTAGGCTCGTGCTTTTATTGTTGTTTTCAAGAATGGGCCCATTTTGTCATTTAATTGAAGCTCATGGGCTTGGCTGTGAAACGGCACACAGGGGAATAAGATGTCAAGTGACTGAATTTCCACCGCCATTAAGTGTTCCACACTCAATTAGAATGCATAGGATCCTGACATTTCATAACTTATGGGTCTCTCAGCTGATATAACTCCCACTATAAAAGAATCCATGTTCAGAAGACACAAACCCTGATATCAGAAGGTTCTCAGTGAAGATTAAAGTGAATTTTTGCAGTGTGCTGTATAAAATCACGCATGATGCGTAAATAGAGGCTATAGCATTGTTGCTGCTGTTTCTGTCTTAGCGTGTCATTAACATATTGTGCTTTTGTGAACAGAGGATACTACAGATTACAGCTATGACTTCCCAAGCTATCAATTAAATTCTGTTTCATGGTGGCAGTCTCATATTGCCATCTCTACTAAATCATGATGCGTCCCAGAAAAACAAGAATGCAGGACACATGAATGACTCTGTTGTCATGCAACATAAACATAAAATATGAATACCAGCAAATTGAGTCGCTTAATAAAAAATAGGATTTGTGATGCTGCTTTGAGCCGCTGAGGAAAGGTGGTCCTGACAATCAGAATTACGATGACAGGGATGTACTCTGATTGCTGCTTAATTTTCTTTGGTGATCTCTCGCCACCACTATAATGCGTTCTGAAAACAGACAGGTCCTATTTGCCAGGTAATTAATAACAGGCTGCAGAGGCAAGATTTAGCTATTATTTCTAATATGTTGTGTGATTGTAAAAAGCACCTTTTCCAACGGTACGATTGGACTCATTTATATCTTGTTATTTTGTAAATGGTTTTCCAGAGCTTTAATTTATACAAAGTGAACGCAAATTTTCAGCACAGCCATCAGTAATATAATTTAAAAAGAGTGCGCTGCTATCGGAAGAGCTACCAATTAATTCAAATTGATTGTCTGCATGATTTGGTAAATTACAAAGAGTTACGGACACTTTGGAATAAGAAACCTCGTCTAATCCTTAATCACTTAAATACAAAAACAAGTGTACGATGAAGAGTATCACTTCTAATCATGAAGACTCTAATATGGATTAGGAGTTGAGCAAAGAGATTTCAGCGAGTGGCTGGACAATATATTACACTTTCTTTAGGTTCTCCCTTGGTGGCAAAGCAATAAACTTAAAATAGGTGAGGCCCTCTGGCTTGAGAAACAAAGTGTCACCGGCCATGCCTCCAAGGTGGCGTCTCAGATAGGTCACTGCTGCTGGGACTCTACAATATGACAGATTAACGACAACAGGTTGAGCCCTGCACTTTCGGCTGCCCACAATCTCAATTATGTCTGTCTTAATGTACACTGAACAGCCACGATCGCAGGGCCATGGACAGGGTAAACACACTTCCAGGAAGCAGACTAGTGACAGGATAATAAAGTGCCATGATTGATTCAGCTTGCTGTGTGGCAGATCGGATTACCGTGTGGGTGGAGTGGTACCAGATTGAGAATGTTCCTGTGGTTAGCTCTCTGCTCTCCTGGTTCAGACTGAGGCAGGTGGAGTTATTATATGTAAATGTTTCCTCTAACTGTTGAGTTGTTTCCTTCACTGCCTCTTTAACTTGAGCACAGTGGCACACAGATGACACACTTAAAAATAACCCATCACAAGTGGAAAATGTACTGGTAGTATCCAAAATTAGAATTTTGTGAGTGTTCCAGTATTAGTTTGATTATCATCACTGATTGGTAGATTAGTAATTTAATATTTAACAATGTACACATATAAACTTCAATATCTTGTTTTTCTGGAAACATTGACTTCATCAGTCAAATAAAATTGCACATAACTTTAATACATGGATTAAATATTTGTAAGTGCAAAATGCAAAGAACACATTATTCCAAACCTTCAAATAACCTATTCTGTTGTGTTTTTAATATGACCAAACCTTTTAAATTTAAAGTAAATTAACACGCATGATTTACAAAAAAAAGTAGAAATAAAAAATCAAATAGCATTTTTTTTTTTTGCTGGAATTTGTAAAAAACATAAAATAGACATTCTCTGATGAATTAATCACTTAAATATATCAGGTTTTCTCTGAAATACAGCAAAATAAAGTTACAGAAACTCTCAAGTAAAGTAAAAGTACATTAAGGTTGTGTCAGTACGTTTCACATTGTACTAGCCTCAACTCATTCTTCAGTAATGTGCCCTTTTCTTCCCTGCAATCATTTTAATGACACCAACATCCACTATTTTAGCGAGAGGAAAGAAAAAGTCTGGTACCTGACCAATATGCTGCCAGCAGCGGCTATTTGTCTGAGCCCGTGTATTGGTAAGAGAGTTAATGCATATTAATGGCGCCTATGAAAGCAACTAATTGAGCATTCCGGATCTTGCTGAGTTGGGGATCTGTGAGTGACATTGTGCAGCACCAGGACCTACACCAGAGAGCCTTTTATTAGCTCTCTGAACTGGGATGTAGGTCAGACCATTAAAAGCAGGAAGGGCTCTTTCACTAAATACTGTTGTGACAGCCTCATATTTGACACCCCAGTCTGTGAGCAGTGTTTAGGAGACATTTGCAGCAGCCATACGGAGAACAGCATGAAATAAAGAGACATTATATAATGGACTGCTGCTCCAAAAAGTTAATCCTAGTTTAGAGCAATTTAATTGAGTACAATAAACTGCAGCCATATGTGCTCTATAAAAAATCAAGAGCGTTTCAAATGAGCACTAAGTAAACATGCCTTGAATATCAGCCTAGGTATAACAGGTCTCATGTGATTTGTTAGAATTTGATAATTAATGAAACATTTATATACATTATTTTATTCCTCTGTGGTGATTTTAGTGGTTTATTTTGGGTGGTGATGAGAAGTTGTAAAGTGGCAGCTGATGGAAAATAAACTTAAGGGTTGAAAATAATGACCTCTTCATTATTTAAAGGAAAACATTTGTTCTATGTCACAACAAAACTCAGCTTCGAAAGCATAAAATTCCGGATTCACGACTAGAATAAACCAAAGCAGCGAGAGAGAACAGCACACCCAACTTCTTTCCCAAAGCAAATCTGCGTTAAAGTGTGTAGGCGTGCACACGTTAATACACTTTCGCACGAGTCATCTGCGTCACCACCAACAAAATTACATCATATTTGTGAGACAACTCAAGCTATTCAAACTGAAACGGAAGCTGGTAGCAAATGCGTTCATGGCACTTTACTCAAGAGGAAAGCAAACACTTTGTCAGATACTCATGGACAGATGGTGAACAGCTAACAGTCCCCACTTTGGTTTTCATCTCTCCTCTCTGTTCATTTCAATTTGCCGCTTTACCGGCGCTTTCTGATGACGACAGACCAGCACTGAACCACAATCTGACTCTTTGTTATGTCACATGTTGCATTGGATATGTATCCGATCTAGGAGTGCATATGATAGTGATGCAAATGTGATTAGATGTTGAAATAGAACTAAAAAGGAATTTTATTTGTGGCCCTAGCAGGTCAACAGTATTTCAACAGGGGGCAGCACACTGCTATTACACTGCTATTAAAATCAGATCATTGCTCATACTGGTCTGTCACTGGAGTTCACCTGGAGTTTGAAGGCATCATTCTCTACATGTGTCTAGTATAGGGTGCCTGTCTATCAGAGCCATATGCCATCCTTAATAAGCTTCTGTTTGATAATGTGCACATCTTTCTTAGGTGTTAATAATAGAAACAGACAGAAGTACATTCTAATAATGGATCACAGTTTGAGGTCAAGCTGATCCCTCTAAACTGGGCGAATGGTTTAAATACCTGTCATCAGAATTGACCCTCAGTTCACACTTGGTGTTTTGTGAAAACCAGTATTAGAGTTCTGGTTTGGCAATTCAGGAAACAGCTCTGTTGAATTAAAAATTACAGTACAAAAATGGACATGAAGTTGCTTTATTCTTAGCTAAAAAGTCAGGATATAGGGTAATAATACTGCAAGCCTCAGCATTCCTTAGACTAGATCCAACTGCTCCTTTCACCAGCAGCACAAAGATCAGTGTTATTATGGATTTGCTGAAAAATCAATTTTGCAAATGCTAATGTCCTTTAAATCTTTCCGAGATAAAGAGTGCTCTGTGCATTTCTGTGGGATAATTTTCAGCAGTATCAGAGATCTGCCTGTCTACTCCTGGTGTGGATTATAACACTGTCTACATTCTCAGGGAGAAGCTAGCATGATCCACGAAGGTTAAAGAATCATGTTTTCCCCTAAAAGACTTGAGAGGCCAAGTCATTACAGACCTGTTTTTTTTCATGCAGGTCTTTCAAAGGCTGGAATTTGGTTTCCATCCCATTTTTCATTTCTTCTCCAGTTTGCTCAAGGATTAAACCCACATGTGTTATCGAGATGTATGTTAATCGGTGTTGTAATTAACAACTGCACCACCCTGGAGACATGGTGCTGTCATAATTTTTTTTGTATTTTTCACTGACTGTTTGGAAAAGCTTTCTTGTGAACTTTAATTATAATAGAAACTGAGTCTGCCATTCCTGCCACATGTTGCCCCTAGGGTGCAGAAAATCTTGCTCTAATAGTAAAAACTATAAAAATTCAATAATTAACATTTGAGTCAATCGTATGACTAATTATAAATTATAACCTACTACCATACAGGCTAGACTTATTCCTTTCTCAAAAGGGATACAAAGTCCTAGACCTTCCATGTATTTCTTTGAACTTTATCTAAAAACAAGGAGCTCAGCGTATCACCATCAAACAACTGTTGATGCATCCAAGCACCAAACCTTCAGGCTATCATCAAATCAACTCTGACTTTAGTTAGTTGGGTCAATACATTGATTAATATTTTAATTCCAAGGTTTATTTTTAAAGAAGCTGCTTCTCTTAAATGCTATGGTGGGGTGGTTTTAGCATGTTAGTCGCTTATCAGCTAATCAGGTATCCAAGGTATCACAATTATACTGTATTGGTATTTGAAACCTCACTATTGGTCAGTCTCTGATGTTAATCATTCATGAATCAAAATGTCTGTAGAAACATTAGAGATGCAGAACACATGATCTGACAATTCAAAGTATGTTCTCTGAACAGAAAATCCTGTTTGCTGTAAGGTTAGCGCAACCTGAGGTTGGTGTTATTAATGTGTATATGTCAGTTTGTTTGTTGCTGTGTGTGTGTGTGTGTGTGTGTGTGTGTGTGTGTGTGTGTGTGTGTGTGTGTGTGTGTGTGTGTGTGTGTGTGTGTGTGTAAGAGAGAGAGAGAGAGAGAAACCTTATTAGTATGTTGTACATACTGTATATGCCAATTATTATTGTTATAACATACAGTATGCCAAAATTGGATAAAAAAATTCATTCATTTTCAACCGTTGGTTCCGTTTATTGCGGGTGACGGGGTTGCTAGAACCTATCCCAGCTGACTTGCGAGCAAGGGGCGGGGGACACTCCGAGCACAGTGCCACCCTACGGATGGAGGGTAAACAACCACTCACACACAAACAGACCTACGAACAATTTGGAGGTTGGAGCAATCCAGAGAACCTGGAGAGAACCAAAGGCAGACACGGGAAGAAGATCCAAACTCCGCACAGAGCGGGGCTTGAATGCAAAATGCAGCTTTTAAAATACCATTCCATTGAATGAAGATAAAAAGTTATTTAAAACCTAAGTGAATAAATAATTGGCAACTGAATAAGCGGTTGTGCCATCCTTGACAGCAACACCTGCAATCTATCGTATGTCATAACTGGTCATGAGTCTTTTAACTTCACTGAAGATTTTTCATGTCATGACACAGCATCTTAATCCAACCTTTGACTGGACAACTCCAAAACCTTAATTTGTTTTTTGTTTTTTCAGCCATTCAGAGAAAGGCTTACTGTTGTGCTCTGGATCATAGTCCCGCTGAATAGGTACGCTTGAGCTTCAGGTCATGGACTGATAGTGAGATATTCTCCCTCAGGATTTTTTGGTGGAGAGAAAAATTCATGGTGCCATCAATTATAGCAAGTCATTCAGGACCTGAAGCAGCAAAGCAACTCCAGATCACCACACTACCACTACCATGTTTCACTGTTGATACGGTTTTTATGGAATGCTGTGTCAGTTTTACACCAGATCTAATGGACCATCCACCTTCTAAAACGTTTCAGTTTTTAATCTCATCAGTCCAAAGAATCTTTTCCCAAATGTCTCGGAATCATCAGAAGATTCTTCTTGGCAAATGTGACATGAACCTTTGTGATGGTTATTTTTTCTTGAACAGTCATTTTTGCCTGCGATCGCACCAATGGGTGCCATTTTTGCCAAATCTTTTTCCTATCATGGAGTCACGAACAATGACTTTAACTGAGGCAAGTGAGGCCGCACTTCTTTAAACGGTGTTGTGGGCTCTGTTGGGACTTTTTCGTCGAGTTGTTGACATGTGCTTGAAGTAATTTTGTCAGGCTGGCTACTCCTGGAAAGGTTCACTACTGTTCTAAGTTTTCTTCAATTGTGGATAATGGCCCTGACTAATGTTCACTGAAATACCCCCAAAAAATGCCTGTGTGACCTGTTCCAGAGTGAAATATGAGAATGGATTTGTTTCTTGAAGTTCTTTACATCATAGCATGATGTGTTGCATTTTTAGATTTTTCAGCCTACTTCACTTTTGACAGACAGCTTCCATTCCAGATTCAAAACGTCTGTTAGTATTCAGGCCTAGATGTGGCTTGTAATATATTATATTTCCTCAGGTTATTATTGTCAGTATTAAGCTTTGTTTGATGATCTTAAACATGTCCATTTGACAAATGTGCAAAAATAAACAAATGGTTGAAGGAAGCAAATATTTTTTCACATAATAATTTACATTCAGGTCTGTTTTGCAAAGGAGATTTTGAGCTCAATAAGACATATAAGGCTCACCCAGGTAACTTCTGACATGTACATTAAGATAATACAGATTGTAGGTCAAGGCTGTAACAATATCAATTGAAAAACAATCAGGAATGTGCAAAATGTACGATTTTTGTTTATAACAAAAAAAATCCACTAATGTGACACCTCTTCCAAAATTGTTTTGTTTCTGCAATCATATTTAATACAGAGACAGCAAAAAAAAAAAAGTTCTGGCAAATGTTTTGATAAGAATGATCTATCTATTAAAAGTCTCAGTTAATGATTTAAGAAAGGTGACAGATGTATGACAGAAATATCAAAGGTAGAATGCAGATCAACAGTAGCCTTGCAGATTGTATACCTTTGCTTTTGACAAAGAAAGAAGTCTCTGTAGCTTCTTGCAGCATCCAGAAATGGAGATTAGCATGGAGACGTAAGCAACGCTGCAGTCCCTCCCTACCCCGTTCGTGCTGTCAGACCACCTCCTCCCTACTTGTCAGGAGCTTCGACGAGGAGCTGTAAAAACCTTTTCCCCTCTCCTTAACAACTGCAAAACAACACGCACACACCCTGGCTGAGGTGCCTGCTTCTCTGAGGCCTCTGACAGGACGTGGTGCAGGCACAAATTGTAATTCATAAAGGTTAAGGGGGTCAATGCCTTTTATTACCAGTCTGAGTGCATCCAGGTTGATGGGGCGGGCATGCAAATGGAATGTCTCAGTGTTCTATGCAACTCAGACAGCGAGTATATGCCTGCCTCTGAATGGGAGGAAGTAAAAGGTGGGTAAAGGGTGTGGGTGTGTGTGTCGGATCGGCTGCTCTCCCCTCCTTCCACTGCCATGTAGGACCACAAAGGCGCTGCTTGGTTAATTAGACAGTATGACATTGACCTCAAGCAGTTAACAGCCACTTTGATATGTACTGGCCTGCAACGAATGTATTGTAAATGTCCATGTTTTAGACATGCAAACAGCAGTGCAGAATTAAAGATCTGTCATATGATGGTTTTGCTGTCCATAGTCTTTCTAAATCAACACATTGAGAGACTAAAGGAGGTAGTATCACAGCAGTATGACAAAAGCATTACCCAAGATAACTTGGGTTGAAATAGTCTGTTCAAATTAATCTGGTAGTCAGCTCTAAGGAAATGTTGGTGTATCGATATTTCTCCTCTTTTTTTGCAGTTACCGTGACCCCAGAAACAAAGGCTATGATCACATTAGACCTTACTGCACCCTCTGCTGGACATTTATGGAAATTACATAATTATTGCCTGGTAAAAAAAAACGATATTCAAGCTATTCAGACATTTTCTCTTCCCATTTAATGATGAAATAACAGCTTTATGATACAATATTTACTAGAAATTAGTAGATTGTTTGACCAGGTTATGTTGTTTTTGGTGTTTTTGTGGAAATTGTTGGATTGAACATTGCAGTATATTATGGACAACACCTAATCATGTGAAATAGAGCTTTGAAAATGAGCCACTTGGCATACTACATCTCACAGCAAAGTACACAAGCTGAAAATAAACAAGCAGATCGGAGCAAAATAAAACACCAAAAACATTGGGAGAAAATGAATAAAACAGAATGTAATAGACTATTGCACAACATGATTATAGAATAGAATTGACTAGAATTAGACAAGAAATGAGAATAAATCCAACCAGAATAGTATAAAATACAACACAACATCGTAGATGCACAAGAAATCAATTCACCGTCAAAGATTTTTTTTTAAAAAAACAGAGCATAATACAATGCACCAAAGCAAAATAGAACCAAACCTAATAAAGTAAGGGAATAAGTGCATGTAATAGCACATTATTTATCAAAATAAAAGAATTCAAAAGGATAGAGTAGAACTTTTGTTTTGTTCTTTCTAATACAATAGTGCCTTTTAATACAATCTACTGACTGTTTCCACTGAGTGAGGTCAAGATTTGTGACCTCATGCTCACTATAAAACTGAGGAGATCATATCTGAGGTGTCACCTGGACATTCCTCCTTTAAATCCAGCATGCAGCAGAGGCTAACTCCCTGTGCTCATTACCTTCCCATCACAGAGCAGCTGCTGCGGAGTCATTCATCACGATTAAAAATCTGCCCAGTGCTGGTAGCCTACAGCTCCACCATCAGCCTGTGAGATGCACAGACAAGGCCCCGTGCCATCAATCCCTATGAGTAGTGTTAAATTCAGACCACAACAGGTGACAGTAGTGGACAGTGGCAGACAGATGCAGTTAAAGGGGGAAAAAAGAACAGAAGTACTCCTTTAAATTATTTTACTCCTGTAAATGCGGAATGTAGGTTATTTAATTTCAGATGTGGTAACCTCTGTATTGGTTTATTTCTTTCACAACATAATGTAGAATATATTTTAAAATGTTAAGCCAATGAAAAAGTGGTCCTTACAGGTACAACAAACACATGCTTGTTTGTTTTTTTTGTAAACCGGTAACTGTTGCTCATCTCGTCTAAACTGTCACTGTTTCATTATAGTTTCTATATATGATAGAGCCCTATATCATATTTATTAATCTGAATAAAAATAAACAAAAAATAATAATAATTTGTTTAAACTAGAAACCAACTAAAGAGTATGTACCTCTGTCACTGCCATTGTCACTCACAATTCAACCCAATGCAGGTCTGCTTCATGCCAAATTAACTAATACTGTGTTACCTAATTCCTTGGCCCTTGTAACCTACTGTTGTCATTTAGAATGCTCTGTTTGTCTGTCAAGAAAAAATCAGTTTGCCCTCATCTTTCAGAAGCTATATTTGGTTCTAGCTCTGCCATAAAATGTTCATATTTTCCCTGAACAAAGATTGATCCCCTTCACTGAATTTAATCAAAGTTTGCAAGATATTGTATGACTAGTTAAACAAACAAATAAACATGGCTCACCACATGACCTCCGCCACCTCTCATTGGTAACAATTATAATTTGTAAGTTTCCATTAATGTAATTTAGAATATTGTTTAAAAATAACATTTTAATCATAATTAGACATTGAAAGTCTTCCATTACTGATTTTGCAGTTTTAAATAAAGTTTCAGTGAAACGACCTCTCATCGCCATCCGGGTCTTTATATACGTCATATTACGCATGCGCACTCTTCCACTGTGGTTCATCCTCTACAGTCGGTAAGTGTGAAATGGCTGTTTGAATGGACGGTGTTTCGTATAAAATCTCTTATCATCCTCGCTTTTAGCTCCACGTTGAATTGTAAAAGTGAGGGTGACATGCAAAATAGACATGAATGCGTGTGCGAATACCTTTATTTCCCCTTTAAAGCAAATTTAGAGTCGTTTGACCTTCTCTATGGTTTTCCCTCCTTAGAGAGACCCGGGCTTCGACCAGATTTGACCGACCGGATCAAAGTACCTAAATTAGAAAATGTACGCTTGTGCAAAGTTCGTCTCCACGCCGGCTCTGGTGAGTTTGATCCATTTGATGCGTCACTTGTAATTAAGATTCTGTTCCCTTTTTATATGTTCAGCAAAGTCGCTGGGCCTGTGGTTGAACTTGACTAGAGCTAGCTGGCAAGGGTATCTGCAGTCTAAGCTAGCAAGCTAATGCTAAAGCACATAATGTTAAATAGCTGTCCGTTGTCCGTGTGTCTGCGTCAGGTTCGCCAACAAGGTGCATTCAGATTCTTTAATATATTGCTTTCGTTCAAGCTCGTATTAAACGGTTAATTCTCTATTAGCCTCTAGCTAAGGTCATTACAGCCGTCTCTAAGCCACTTTTTTGCAAAATCACCTCTAACCCCTCAGAGCCTTGAAACATTAATGACCAGTCATTATAACTGGACATTCTAAGCTATTTCTTAAACTTTGAATTTAGTGTCAGTCACTAATGCCCATTTTTTACTTCAAATGGTTCCTGCAGACTGAAATCTTGCATATAAACACTTAACAGAGGCTTGACAGGAACATCATATGCCAATTACACTTTCCAGCACCACGGATAAATTAAAAACTAAACTAAGTAGTTTGCAAATTTTTGTTTTGTATATCACAAAATGCCACAGGTGCACAAGTGTGCATGTTGCAGAGAATGACCTACTGTCAAAGTGACATTCAAGGTGTCTCCCACCTGCTCATACTTGCTGAATAGAAATAGCTTCCAACAATATCCCTCATGTCCCATTCAGCTCATATGCAAGTTGTGTTTCTCCAGGTCCGTGCTGGTTCCCGGGCTCTTTACAGACCCCTCTCTGCCTCTGTGCTGTCCAGGCCTGACCTTAAAACAGAGGTAAGATATAATGCAATGATTATGACAGCTAAAACATTTTATTTTCTAATTACTCTGAATTGATATATGTTTTGATTATGTCCCAGAAAAATGTCAAATTATATTTGAATAGTAAATTACCCCAGCGTGCTGTTAACTAAGTAGTTTTCTGTATGTTGAAGCTTTCATTCAAAATTAACACTTCCAATTTAAAGGTCATTATGAAAATCAGAAGACATATTTATTAAATCACAATAAATTTTAAAAAATTAAATAATTGCCGTCATTCTGGCCATTTGTTTGGGTAGTGTTCTGTATTTCCAAATTTTTGTTATCTCATAGCATTGGTGTTCAGTGTTGAGGCTTAGTTTTGTCTTTCCTCCTTCAGAGCAGTGTTGCTGTGATGCCACAGAGCCCTCTGGCCCAGGCTACACTGAGGGGCTTCCAGACCAGTGCTATCAGCAGGGACATTGACACCGCTGCCAAGTTTATTGGCGCTGGGGCCGCCACAGTCGGAGTCGCTGGATCTGGAGCTGGAATTGGGACAGTGTTTGGTAGTCTCATCATTGGTTATGCAAGGTTTGTTTTCATACACGTTCATGTATGAAAATGTTAAGGTGTTTGCTGTTAGATTTTTGGTGCCTGGTTTGCTTTCAGTGGTGTGTTGACAGTTTTTCCTTTTTGTTTTTGCAGGAACCCATCTCTGAAGCAGCAGTTGTTCTCATATGCCATCCTGGGATTTGCCCTGTCTGAAGCTATGGGACTGTTTTGTTTGATGGTTGCTTTCCTTATCCTGTTTGCCATGTAAAACTGCAGTCATACAATTTCCAAACAAATGTGACTACATATTTTATTGTGGCTACTAAAACTGTTGTGTTGGTGTCATGCAAATGTACATTTCCAAGTCCTTCAGACACTGTCAAAAATACGAAACATGTATTGTACAAATGTAAGAAATTACGTGATTAAAATACATGTATTTCACTATTTAACAATGGCAGTAACTTTTGTCTGGATTAAGCTAGTAGGGAAGCAGTCAGCTTTGGTGAATGTGATCTTTCCTGTGAAGCAGCCGCTTATAGTTTCCTTCAATCTTCTTTTCTCAGTAATAACTTGGACAGGTTTTGGGAACCACCTTTTGCATTTTTTGTTCGTTTGCAGTTCAGATAGCACTATAAAGCAGCAAGTCAGTGCTCGCTTTTGTAAATGGCAAATAAAACGAGATAATTTACTTGAGATACATGATGAATTTTGATTTCTTTACATTATCATATGAAGTTCATCCCCTTTCAAGAGCTGCCAGTATTCATCCAACCCATCTGTAGCTTGGGTTGGACTATTAAATCTGAAGCGATAAATTGTAGCCAGTTGTTGGACAAATACCCCTACAGTAGTTATCTTTGTGGCAAGAATCACTTCTGGGTGCTCTGAATAATAGATTGCGATGAAATTCATCTGGCTTGCTAACACTTATAATTGTGACATGAACCTGTATTTCAAAACAAATTAATTTTGACCATACAGGTTGAAAACAAATGTTTAATGATTTTAAAAAAAATGTAACTTTAAAACATCACTTTTCATTCTGTTGCACACATACAGTACATTAATGTAATGGTCCTCGGTAATCAAATGTTTTTAGTGAGGTAAATTACAGTGTTTTCGTTAGGTTTACAGCATATTAGGAGTCCTGTTGTACGTTTTTTTCTATGAAAAGTACTACACTTGTCCGGGTTGTGACGTATACGGAAGAGTCCATAGTCGATCTCGCGATATCTTCGAACATACGGGATTTGAAAACCAAGGGTTGTGGCTAAGGGGTAAGTGACTATTCTAACTCAGCTAACGAATACAAAGCGGATTTAAAATACGTAATCTCTGGCATAGCAAGAGATTTATGTTCCAGTACAACTAAACGGCCACGAAATAATCCAGGATATATCCTCTGTTTATAGTGATACTTAGGTCCAAACATGGCGACGGTTGTATGTCAACGCAGAGCTCAGGCTATTCCATGGAATGGACTGGAACAGATTGTAGCACACTGAAATAACGCTGTAGGTCAGTGTGACTGCTTTTCTTTATGGCTAGATATATTAACAACACATAAAGCGGTGCCAGCGGAGCACTTTTCCCGAGCCTCGTATTTTGGATCGGGAACTGAGCATCTCTTACGATGACACCGAGGTGTAAACAACCACAGCAGCCGCCCATCGATGTGCTTTGTCAGTATTTGTAGCTGTCCTTTCCCGGGATGTTCACCTTACCAGCCCATCACCTCTTACCTTTCAGCTCCTCAAAACACCCGTGGTCTCATTTACAAACACTTTAATGCTCTTGGTTGTGAATGACAGTTAAATCCCACTTATGTTTTCTCTCTTTTATTTCAGGGTGACATAAATACACTTCCTTAATATGAGTGATGATAAACCTTTTCAATGTACTGCTCCTGGGTGTGGACAGGTAATGTCACTTTCTGCTCTTACTTCAGATAACCCTATTTATAGACCTTATGCTGCTGTTACAGACAGTGGACATAGCACATTATAAATTAAGACAAATGCAACTACTTTATTTTTTGTTCAGAAACCAATCAGTATTTGTATACCTGAAAACTAACAGGGCTGGAAATGTTTTTGTCTATTGGAATGAAACGTATTCAACTTATCTTGAACTATAAATTAGAAAGGTATTTAAATAAGTTTTAAAACGAGGCAAAACCTGAAAATACTGTAGATCTAAAGGAATATGATCCACATCCTACTGATTTTAGTGTTTTAGTGGCTCTGATCCCAAATAAATTTGAATGTCATCAAATTGCCAATGAGTGGCTGACATACAGGTCATGTCAGTAGGTCAGCAGTCTAAACACCTAAACGTTCAGCTCTATCATGTTTAGAAGATCCTCAGTTAACCATTGAATAAAGTCAACTGGACTTGAAGATGGCTTGAAGAAGTTTCTTCAGTTCTGAACGCCTGATGGGGAGTTCCAGATGTTTACTATAAAACTAGGTTAAATATCTGGAACTCCCCAGAATGCCCAACAGGATTTACAGAAAAAGGGGGTTTTGGAATTTTTGAGTGTTGATTTTTCAAGATTTACTTTGTTACATCCTGCTTCAAAGCGGCAACGTATTGTAATTGTCAGCGTTTGTGTGTTTGTCCGTTACTCTGTCAGTCCGTCTGTCCGTCCGTCCGTCCGTTAGCCCACCAAATATCTTCACAACCATTGCAGATATAAAAATGAAATAAAAAGCACATTACTCAGGCAGCAAAGGGGATGAAAAGAGAGAATGACCTTGACCTTGAGAAAACTAGGTCAAGGTCAAATTTTAACTTTTGTACACTCAGGAACTGGGTAACAGAAAGATGAGGGAGAAGGTCAGTGTGAGTGAGACCATAGATCAGTGCTTTGATCTATGACAGTAGGTCAGAGCACTAGCTTTGATCTTGGACCTATGCAAGTAGGTCAGGGTAAAATTTTGAATTCAGGGGTGTCGCGGGATGTTGCAGTCTCTGACTGCATTGGTTCTTGTTATAAGGTTGATTGATTTTTCTAGTAATATAATGTTTGTCTGCTTAGTAGTGAGTAGGCACCTATTTAAAGTTTTGTTAAAACTTCAAATAGGTGCTTACAGAAAACAATCATATTTCTTATTCCTTGTCTCATTTTGTTACCTCACAGAGATTTACAAATGAGGATCACTTGGCTGTCCACAAACACAAACATGAGATGACCCTCAAGTTTGGCCCAGCAAGGAATGAAAGCGTCATCATTGCTGGTGAGTGGCTTTGAGTTTTTACATGATTGGATGTTATTTTCCTTGAAAAGCTTTAACTGAAGGTTTTATTCACTCCAGACCAAACACCAACACCTACCCGTTTTTTAAAGAACTGTGAGGAGGTTGGACTCTTCAATGAACTCGCAAGTCCATTTGACCACGACTTCAAAAAAGCAGCTGAAGATGACATTAAAAAGGTTATTCTTGTTTTCAAATGTCCAGTCATTATATTATATCATGTAAGATTTATTTGTCCCATAATAAAAAAAGAAAAATAAATAAATAAATCTTTATTTATCTATCCCATGTTTAGCACGAAGCGGTAGATGATGGATGGATGGATGTCTAGCATGTCTCTGATCTCTGGTCTGTTTTACTGGTTCTAACAGTTACCACTGGATTTGTCCCCTCTTGCAACACCTATCATACGTAACAAAACTGAGCAGCCTACACCTTTGGATGCACATCGAGACAGCCCTCTGCCTCATCCAGAATCTACCACAAGCGATGACAAGGTAAAACTTTCAATGAGTAGTTTCTGATATTTGTGAAAATACAAAGAATTAAAGAGGATGTTATGAAATGTGAATGAAATACTTCTTTTTGTGATATTTTACAAGTCCACTTGTGTGAATATTTTTATTAAAAGTGATCACATTACTTTCTTATTATTATCCAGAGAAACTCAGGAGAAATACTAGATGATTTATACTAATATTTACATTTGTTCAATTATTTTTTTCATTATATGGAGGAAAATAAAATGAAATTTGGATCATTCTGTTATATTTTGGAGAAATTCATTAAAGAATCTGGTATTCCATAAGCACGTCCTGCAGCTAAGGTGTTGTATGATGTTTTCAGGACTTAACCTTGCAGCCAGCCTCACTGCCAACATCCACTATAGTCCATCCTGCATCCCTCCAAGTCCCCAATGTACTACTAGCAACCTCAGAGGCTAATGTTGTAATGCAGCCAGCTCTCCCATCACCAACATCTAGCTCTGTTATTACCCAAGTCCCATCCACTAATAGGCCTATAGTGTAAGTAACTAAAAACATCCATTATTAAATCTCATAGTTTTATGTAGTCATCATTCTTTATTTTTTATTTATTTTGGTGCACTTTTGTCTTGATGAGCTCATATTTCATGTGGCATGTATTCACTTTGTTTGTGATCTACTCTGCTGGAGTTTTGTATTTTTGACCGTGGACCCCATAAGTTCCCAAGAACAATATCAGCACTGCTCAAATGAAAGTATTCATTGTGTAATAACCCCGATATCTGAACATTCAGCTTAGTCTCTTAAAACCTCTGCATTTTATTTGGTCTTTATGCAGTATTGTGTAACGCACAAAGCACAAGATATGAGTATTGTTATATTCTTAAAATCTATGTCGTCCATTAGAGGTGTAAAGTTGAATCTGCTAATGACCAAATACTGTAGTGGTTCATATTTATTTTAAAAATGGAGGTACTGTAATGCCACTGGCAGTCAGAAGGCTGTGTAAAACAGAAATAAAAACAGAAAGCGAAGGCGTGCACATTCTTTTTGGCCTATATTCAATTGCATAAGATGCTCAGAAATTATTTTTAACTTTAAAAGACATGGATTTTATATTTTGTGTACATACAGGCATTTAGAATAGGTTACCTTCAACACATTTTGTATTTAGGTGAAATCAGATAAGTCATAAAGGTTTTGTACATCATTTTATTCTGTTTTTGTCTTTCTGTCAAATACGGCATCACAATCCTCACTTGTTTCTTTATTCAAGGTTGAGGTAAATTGGCCTTAAACGCCCATGTGGATGGCTACAGTTGGCAGATGGATGATATTTACATTCTCAGTCAGGGTCTACTAGGGGCCCCTGAGGCCATATCTAAGTAATTACATTCTTTAAGTGTCGTTTTTTTCAATAATAAACAATATAATGATAAGAAAAAGACAGTTTGAAGAAACAATTTTTTTTATTTAAGATTTTTGCTAATAAAGCATTGGTTTAATTTAAAGTAATGAAATGGTGCTATCCTTCCTATGCAACTTAACATTCACCCTTTATAATATAATAAAATCAATATTTAAAAAGGAGTCCCCATCTGAGCAAGACTGATGTCACTTATGGGGTCAGATTTGACAACAAAATATTTGTACTACTATATAGATATTGCTTGAACCTGTTTGACAACATGTGTGTTTTGAGTTGGATTTTGTTTTAGTTCAACTTTATTTTCATAAGTTGTTTCCTAATTCTGACATGATATTGATCACTAGCCATAGCTGTCTTTATTCTGTGACTTAAACGTCTGTTTGAATGTGAATCACTGTGTTGTGTGTTATTTTGCTTACTGGTTTTTGTTTTCTCTCCCTCTCTCAGCCCAGTGTCGGGCACCTTCCCTCTTATCTTACAGCTGCCTAACGGCCAGACTATGCCCGTTGCTTTACCTGCGTCCATCACAAGCTCAAGTGTACATATTCCAACTACAATCCCTGTGAGTGTCCTGCTGTTTACGTTGAGTTCATGTAATTTTTATAACCTTACACTCTTCAGGATCTTCAAGAGCAGGTTTTTATGGAACTGTTATCATTTGAAATTATTTTTTGGTAACATTTCAAGGATTCAGAATTCATCCTGGCATCAAAGATTACCTCCAGAGTTCATATTTTAATGTCTAAACTCCAGCAATACCAATACCAATGGAGCCTTGAGGTGAGGAAGTTTTGCTTTTTACCAAGGAAAATACTGAACCAACTAATGAGAACCTGGAGAGAACAAACACAGACACAGGGATCACATACAAATTCCAAAGGACTCAAACTCAGAACCTTCTTTCTGTGACTTGACAGCGCTACCCACTGCATATGTTTTCATATGTTGGGTAATTTACTATTCGTGTAGCAAGTAAAATACCGAACTACCCAGACTGCATCCAGTGCATTTATTTACTCTTTGGGACTCTCATTTTTAATTTTAAACGTTGCACCAACATTCATTCGCATCTGTCCAAAATGTGAGTGGTTCTTTTGCTGCTCAAACAGAGGGACTATTTAAAGCTTTGGCACTGCAGATTTGGCAGTGTGGAATTTTAGAGGTTGAATAAAATAATGGAGTATACAGTATAAGTGTGTGTCATTGAGGCAAAGACGTGGGATTTGGCTGAGACACAGCAGGCTCCAGTCCAGGATGCTTCACTGCTGTTTGTCCTCATGCAATTAGAACGAACACTCTTGATTTCTGGCAGAGCAGATAGCTGATACTACTAATGTGTTTTGTAAACCAATTAAAACTGCAACTCATGAGTGTCTCATATAGGAAATATGTTGTAAATTAAGGTCTTGTTGGTGTATTTTTGAACTCCCCCATGTGGTAGCTTGTTTTGTTGTTCGCTGCAGTCCAGATTGTCTATGTGGAACACTGAGCAGCAGATGATTATCTCCTGATAGCAGCTCAGCAGGGGAAAAACTTGTATCTTCCCAGTCTGCAGGGACTGGGAAATCCGCTGACAAGCAAAGGAAAGCAAAAATAGACGGAGAACCTGAGCCATCATGTGGCCTTACTCCACCCTAATTTCTTCCTCCCCCTCCCGCCCCATGTCTCATTGTCAGCCGCTGCGAGAGGAGGCCTGGCTCTGGCCTTCTGACTCGTGTCTCTCCATCGTCTCTTCAACTTCCCCGTCCATATGCTCGCACACAAGCAGGCAGAGGTTCATTAGTGTGCACACTGTATCTCCATGTGGTGCTGCCTCCACAAAATAACAGGCCATCCAACCTAATGAGGCTGAGATATGAGAAAACACTGAGAGAGAGAGAGAGAGAGAGAGAGAGAGAGAGAGAGAGAGAGAGAGAGAGAGAGAGAGAGAGAGAGAGAGAGAGAGAGAGAGTGTGTGTGTGTGTGTGTGTGTGTGTGTGTCTGTGTCTGTGTCTGTGTGTGTGTGTGTGTGTGTCTGTGTGTGTGTGTGTGTGTTATGGGGGAGCACCGCCTGCCTTTTTGCTGCCGAATACTAATTTTCTCTGTGCTTATCTGTCTCTGTGTCTTTTGCCGTCAGCTTGTCAGACCTGTCACCGTTGTGCCTAATGTCCCAGGGATCCCAGGACCCCCCTCGCCGCAGCCGCAGCCGCAGCCCGTCCAATCAGAAGCAAAGCTGGTATTAATGATCTTTTTGTTTACGTCAAATGTTATTTCCTTGTAGAGCCTGTTTTTTTCGTTTTTGAAGGGAATCATACCAGCCCAAACAATGGGTGATCCTAGTGTTTTAAGGTAGCAGTTGCTTGTCTTCACCTGATGGGGGCGATAGTGAAAGACTGGGCACCAGTACTGTATTCCAAAAACTGCATTGATGAACTAGTAATTACTATTGAATTACCATTCTCCTTCATCGATGTTATCATTAATTTCCCAGTTGCAACTGAACTACATAATCATTTTCAGCTTCCTATAAAAACTACATATTTGTAATTTTGTTCTTTTAAATGTAATAGAATACTGTACAATAAAAGACCAAAGTGCTTCAGAAAATTACATTTGATCATAAGGAGCTATGAACAGAAGTGAACTATAACCTTTGTGATGAATAAAAATGATTGATTAGAATGTAAGTAAAATAAATATATCACCACTGTTGCTTTTCTTTCTAGCACATGATTGTATTTTTAGTTATTCAGGATTTTGAATGGGTGGCCTGAGAATCAAGCTAAAGAATCACCTTAAACTTGTAAGTTTAAGGTGATTAATATTTCAATCATAGACGAGAAGACAAATAAAGAACATGATTTGCAGATTATTCAGTAATTAAAATAAATATTAAAAGCAGCTCTACTCCTGCAGAATACAGTATTTTCCGCACTATAATACCCACCTAAAAGCTTTTAATTTTCTCAAAAACCGACAATGCGCCTTATAATCCAGTGTGCCTTATATATGAAAAAAGCTTTAAAAAAGGCCATTCATCGAAGGTGCGCCTTATAGTCCGGTGCGCCTTGTAGTGCGGAAAATACTGTAATTGAGCTGTAATTGAGCTTATGATTACTTTGTGTGGAGAAGATGGTCTTGACAGCCTTGTTACACAGTTCTTCTATTGAAGCAGTGATCGTTGACGGCCAGGCGTAATATGTGTTGTGTTTGAGGTCAGTGACAATGTGATGAAGCACTGATCACAGAACCTGTAAGTGTTCACAGCATGCACTGCTCATGGAAATGAGCAGATAAACTGCAGGTGTGCATGGGTGTGTGTGTAGGTGTGTTTATGTGTGTGTACATGCAAGCATGTTGGAAGGAGAGGATGGATTCTGACTGGTGGGTAAGGCGAGGGGCGGTTGTTGGGGATCACGGTGCATGGAGATGACAAACGTGTAGACAGTGTTGTGCTCAGCACGCCGTCACTGATGCCAACCGCAGGGGGGGGCGGGGGGGGAGAAGCCGGGGGGGCATCCTGGCACACGCTCACCGAGGCACATTAAGTCGGCCTCACCCTGCATGGAACCTTTTGTTCAGCAGAATCCTGCCTGACCTGCATCCCCCCCTTCCCCCCCCACGCCTCACTCACGGCACCTCCCTCTGCACTCTGCTCATCAGCAAACACCTAATGAGCCTGCGTCAAGAAAACAGACCCCCGCTCAACCTGTCTGCTCCACGCCCCCACCCAGCTCTCAAGGGGCGTAGGGAAGGCACTTTACAAGGACTGATGATGCTGCAAAGACCACAATAATGATAATTAACTTGCTGAATTTAGAAGATAATGCTGTTAATTAGTTGCAAAATAAAGATAAGTAATATAGTAGCAGATGGTTGAATAACACCCATGAGATGGAGGGTTATTACACTGATGAGGTTTCCATGGCAGAGATGAAATATGAATCTAACTGGCTTTTCCCTTTTTCTATGGGCCATTCCAAGAGAATAATATCATGTTTCTGCCAGAAGAGCTTCTGGAAGGGTATTACACGATAAACTAATTTGGTAGATAGATTGGTCTGGCAAAGGTAGTTGTTAGAATAATGTGGCCCTCTGTTTTCTCATGTAAATGAATTCCCTCTCACTTTGTTAGTGCTTCGAAAGCCTCATTCACTTTCACCTTGTTTGTTCGGTGTTTGATACTAGAGGAATTGGCCTGTGAATCATACACACCAATCTGCAGAGAATTTGTTTCTGTGAGCGGGTGTGTGTGGTGTGTCATATGCAGCTCCAGTAAGTGTTATGAAAAACCAGTTATGCTTCCTGTACAGTGGATACCGAAATAAGACCACAACCTAAACCTATGAAAAATAATGCAAGGAGTTTTATTTGCTTACATGTCTTTTTTTTTGTGTTTTATAACATTGTGTCCTGCAGATGGAAAGTGTAAAGGGGGATTCTAATTAAACCTGCACTCTGATTATTCATTCCTGGATGCATTTAAAAAAAAAATCGTGGACAAAATCTTACTTGATTTAAAGTGCATTTTTGTTTAAGTTGAATGACTGGATTTGAATCCAGTTTGAAATTCCTTTTTTTTTTTTTAGCTGTAATATAAAGTTCATTTAACTAGACATGGTACCTAATAAGAGGTCAATGTTTTTAGATTTGAAATCTGTCTTAGTTACATTACCTTGTTTGGCTGTCACAACTAGTTTAATTGATAAACAGAAAGCATTTACAAGTGAAAATCATTGTTAAATATGGTAAACATGATTATTATTGTGTATAACACATACATGAACTTTGAGTCACAACTCCAAAATGTTTTTCCTTTTTTTTTATACACAGTTTTATTAATGATTAATAAAGGCTGAAGTAGCAAAAATTACTACATTACATAAAAAAACGAATACAGTATTCATTTTTTACCAAGCACTTCATTACATGAATAATTCTTGACTGTTTTCCCGTTGCTGATTTTTCTCTCTAGAAGCTGAAAACCACGTTAAGCCAGCCGCTTCCTCAGGTAACCAATGGCGACGGTGGTGAAATCCAGAGCAGTGCTGTGACCCACACATCTGCTCCAGAATCTCCTGCCCTGCCTCCAACCCCAGCTCCAGCCCCTACGGCGGTCCTGCCTCCTGCTCCGGCTCCTACGGCGCTCCTGCCTCCTGCTCCGGCTCCTACGGCGCTCCTGCCTCCTGCTCCATCCACTCACCTGTCCACAAATGAGGAAACGTCTCCCCATCCCCTTCAGCAGCCGGCCACCTCCAGCACAGAAACACCTGTGAGTAGCCACCGCTCTTGAGTGTCCACTGACATTTACTCACTGAATAAAGGGTTTTTCTTATACATCCAGAGAAGGAACCTCATTACTTTTGTTTGTAATCTGGTCGTGTGCACCTAATATCGAATAATAATCCAGTCAAACTTTCAGGTTCAATGAATATATTAGCTGGCGTGTTATTCAATTAAAATGTATGTCAGAATGGCGACAAGTACAGTATGGACTGAGGACTGTGTGGTAAATCTCTGTAATAACAGCGCTGAACAAAATGTACAAAAACTAACATCTGATTTTGGTTTTTGGTTCAACTTTTCATGATTCATCTTACTTTTTTAGGCAAACGTCTTGAATGGAAGCTCATGTTCAAATGATGCTCGTTGTTTTTGATGAAAGAAAATTAAACTTCAAATTTTGTGACACACAGTACAGTAATGACCATGGTTAACTTTTCATTCTGTAGGAAAATTAGGTATGGTGAAAAATATGGTTTTACTGTTGGTACCAAACAGCAGAAATATTCAAAAGAGTAACTGAGCCCAGTCTATGAAACTTAAATTTGTGCTGCTTGTTAGTTGATTGAACATGATGAATAGGTTCCCTGAAGTTGCATTTGATTATGTTGCATCCTTCTGTTACTAATCTGACATGTCAGTCAGGTTTAACCCTTATTCTATTGACACAGTACTATTCTAACATGAAAAAGGGAACTAACCTGCACACATAGTGACAGCAAGTTCAATATTATACGTCTGAAACCGCACCAGATTCATGGTGTATAATGATTAGTGCTGGACGGACGTTGTCCTGTTAATGGTTCATAGTTAATGGTTTCCCATTATCACAATTGTTCAGGCTTCCCCAGTCCCCCCTGTGCAAAACCCTCCAAGCACAGGGGGCCGGCGACGCAGGACTACAAGCGAAGACCCCGATGAGAAGCGGCGCAAGTTCCTGGAGCGTAACCGGGCTGCAGCCTCTCGCTGTAGGCAAAAAAGGAAAGTTTGGGTCCAGTCTCTGGAGAAGAAGGCCGAGGACATGAGCTCCATGAACGGACAACTCCAGGTGCTTCTTCCTCCTTCCTCCCCTGCAACTTCTGCATGCAACAAAACCTACGCCATCCCTCTGTTCGCTTTCTTTTTTTCATCACTGTGTCAGTTTGTGTGTGTGTGTGTGTGTGTGTGTGTGTGTGTGTGTGTGTGTGTGTGCGCGCGCGCGCATCCCTGTACCTACTTATCATTTTGCGCCGTTGATATAAGCGTGTCTACACAGACTTTTCCCTTCTGTGGTGATGAAGTCTTTAAAGCCGATTAAGGAGCAGCCTAGTGACAGCAGCGGTGTGTGAGCCCTTTACATCGATGCATCCCTGTCAATAAAGATGTATCCTCCAGATGTCAGCCGCGCGCAAGCGTGTCTTCGCTTCTGTCTCAGCAGTTTGCTGAATGGCCTCAAAAATCTCCTAGGGAAAGGTGTCTTTTTGAACCTTCATTTTGCAGGAAGCAATTAGGATCTGATGCTGACAAGTTCGAAACAGTTCATGTATCTGCTGTCTCTGTTGATAAGTGTGAGTCGGGGGTGCGGCACATCCGTGTTCCAGACAATTAAATGAGATGCGGTGTTTATTTGCTCTCTGTCTTATTTTTCTATGAAAGCAGCAGAGTAAGATGTGAAGGAGAGCACAGACACCCAAGGAAAAGGAGCAGGTTCATATCCTTAATGCTCGGTTCAAAGACAACTTATCACAGTTTTCATGCACTTGCTGAGGTTCTGTTTAAATGTGGGAAGATGAAGGCGATAGGTGTATGAATGGGGTTATAAACAGATCACATCCCTGTTAACTACAAAGAAGAAAACAACATGTGGCAGAGAGTAAAAGGTTGCTTTATTTGAAGGCATTAATCAGCAGTGCGGTTTTTGTTAAAACCCCCCATGCTGGCACGGCTTAGCTGATCAGTGAAACTGCCTCTAATGATGCACAATTATTTTAACATCATCCTTAACTGGCTTTTTAATGAGATGTCAGACCAGGAAGCTTACAGGGCTCCCAGCATCACCCAAGGCCCGTTTGCTTGATTTCGATTAATTCACAAAGTTAAAAGCAAGTCTAACTCTCCAAAGTCCAACTCGGGGTGGTTTGATATTTGAGGTACGGTGCAGTGGAAGGTGAGCTTTAAAGGAACATTGATGTTCGTATTGGCTGGATGGAAGTGCAGTGAATCTGGCATAGGCTACATATGATACATGTGTCCCTTTCCACATGTGTTTAAATCAGCCTCACAATAGATCAGCCCTGCCAGCAGCAGCAATGCTAAACAGATGGAATCAAATAAATTGGCTGCTTTTAGACTAATAGATTGAGCCGCCCACAGTAATTTAAAATAGAAGAGAAAGAGTTTAAATCTGCCATTGGGTGTTCTGTGGGACCCAAGCCGCTCTAAATCCAGTTAAAGTCACCTTCAGCGAAATGTGGCTCCCTTTTACGACATGCAGAAATTGTCAGCTCCCGTGGGGGCTGTAACTACTTGAGTGTAAATCTATGCAGCGTCTACTAAGTTGCAGTGAGAATCCGAACGCGTCTCCTCTGAAAAGATTCCTTGTGAATCTTTTCCAGGAAAAACATAAATGAGTAAAACACACCGTTGTTGATTCGGAATTTACTACGTCGTTAACCATCACTGTTGCGTGCTGTTTCCAGAGGTAAATGTATAATAGGCTGCAGTTTGGTAGAAACGTGGTACAGAAATATGTTGGATATGTTTGAGATAAGGAGAAAAGGTTTAATTATTTACTTGTCTATTGATATTTCATTTAACAATCTAACCTCTGTCTCTTTTGGGAATCTGTTTTTTTTTTTGTGTGTTTTTTTTTTTTTACAGATTTGAGCTCTGCATCCTCAGTTTTGTCTTCATGTTATAACCTGACATACCGTTTGCTCCAGAGTGACAATTAAATTGAGCGCTGTTGTGTCTCGCCTCTCCCAAAGAGTGAAGTCACCCTGCTGCGAAACGAAGTGGCTCAGCTGAAGCAACTTCTTCTGGCTCATAAAGATTGCCCTGTAACCGCCATGCAGAAGAAATCTGGCTATCACAGTGAGTAATGATCCATTATTCTCAGTCCAACGCTTCCAGTGAAACAAATCTAAATGGAGCTCCGGCTCAGGAAGTGTCTGACTTTAGATCAAACAGGAAGAGCTATTGATGGATCAGCTTCCTTTCAAAAAAAAAAAAACTTTTAAAAAGTTAAAATATTTATGGATGGCGTCGTTTCACCAGCTTTCAGGAGGCCACAGGTGGCATCCACTAGAGAACTGTCTCTTCACCTGACACCAAAATAAACCTTCATCTGAGGATAATTTAAATTAACCATCTGTCTGAATGATACTCATAAACCAGAAATTTGGGTTATCAAGCAGTGGATGAGAAAGAATGATCTCTTTTTATACCACCAACATCATAATTAAAAGTAGTTTTTATTGTTTTGGTCTTACACAATGATGGTATTTTTGAATTTTTAACCATATCGTGACAAGTCTGGCAATGGTTGTAGAGTTGCTCCACTTAAAGCTCCTGAGCCTGTTCGACATTTTATTTTTAGTCTCATTCATGCCAGTATTTCTTAGTTTCCCAGCACGAGTTCACCACCGTCCTGACTCTCTGATCAGAACTCACCTTCTCACATTTCGCAACAAGAATGAGAGTTCCCCAGCGATTGGGATCTAAATGCTTCTGCTGACTGCTATTGACAATGATTGCATGTGAATGAATCCATTAAAGCAGTGAGCTTGACAAGACTGCAGAGCGTTCTTGTTGTGGGCTGTTCTTTATGCGTCCCTTACCGCTAACCGTCCCACCGACACGCGTTGTGGGCATTACAGGACTGATGGGCGAGGGTGGGCTGTCAGAGCCGGGTCTCATTTGGTATCAGCTGGATTGTTTGAGAAAGAGCTGCTGATTAATTTTGTCATCTTCCTCATGTTTGTAGACTCATCCAAAGAATTACATTTGCAACACTTTGCACCCTGTTTGGAGAGTGTAACTTCATCCAAATACTCCAGTTCATCAGTTTGGCTCCTGATGACAGGTAGGGTAGAGGAGGAGCCAAGAAGGAATCCAACTAATGTCAGAGTGAAAATAAATGCCTGCCAGATTGACAGAATGAAACAACGAAAGAAAGCAAGAACGCACATATCCGCTGACGTTGTCACTAAAATCTGAATAATTAGAGGAAAAAAGTTTCCAGGCTGTGTCAAAACAAAATCAGGTAATTATTGATTATCAGCGAGCTGAAAGGAGAAATGAGAGAGGTGCTGATGAGGAGATCATCAACTGTTGTATCAATGCACGCAGGGAATATCACACACTATGCAGATGACATCAATTTTCAGGGATCTGTAGTACCGGTATTTTATATACAATAGAACTTTTGATGTTGAAGATTATTTATTGTTTATTTATTATTTATTATTTATAAGTTTGCTGCTACTCCTACTGAGGGTGGTAGAAGCTGAGCCTTTCAGTCTTTCAGCTTTTTCCCTTTTAGCCAATAATTACAACTAATCTATATTTTATAAATTACCCCTAGGTACACATTTCAAGTTTCATCCCCTGCCTTGTAAGTATTTCACTGACTGAAATATGAAGCTAAAACATTAAAAAGAATGTTTGTTAAGCTGTGTCTGTTTACTTCCTAGTTAGGTTCCGTGCAGTTAGAAGTTCAAGGTATTTATTTGTTTCTTCGCAAAATCGTTATTTCAGATTTAATGACATGAGCTCCTTCAAAGTCTTTCCACATACCCCCTGGCAACTGCATCAGCTTCAAGCACCCCTGGTTGGGAATCACCGAAATAATCGATGTTCCCTAATTAAAGAACATTTTTAATTATGACTGATATTTGGCCCTCAATCATGTAAAGGCCTCATCAAGACATTTTGTTGGGTAGCACACCTCCCGAAAGACTCTGCCATCCTCTACCCTTCATTGCCCTGCCCAAGTGTCGCCATGGTGGGTGGGGGGTGAAATTACCCTCACTGCCTGACAAAACAAGCCAGAACATGCTTTCACTTGGCATATTCAGCTGTCCATCTGCTTGTGGTGAACAACCCCCCCCTTTCCTGAACCCTAGAGAGCTAAGAGCAGCCCTTCTTCCCAGAGTCTCTCAGCATTGTGATGCTGTGAAGCGTCAGCGAGGCTAGGCTACCTTTTAATGTCATTAGGAGTAATAATCTTCACTTGGATATAAAACAAGAAAACCGAGGTAATTTATTTTAAGGTTGACCTTCTGTATAGTAAAATAGCAAAGGGACTTTATAGCACTTTGACATTCACTGGCACTAAATCATGAGCTCCAAGTCCAGTCAGGAAGGCCAGGAAGCCTCTCGTGTGAAGACATCGGTATCGGACATTAATTGCTTCCTCTTGCTATGGAATCTGTACTGTACAGTCTCAAATACAAAAACCCAGTCATTAACTACAAAGTGCCATAAGAAGTGACTTCATATCATTAACAATATTAATTATCACTCTGCTCCTTATTCCTTTACGAAACAGAGCATGAGAGTAGAGTCTTTTTTTTTTTTCCATCAGGATCCAATTAATTCAATGCAACTGCTTTAACAGCTGGTGGCATTTCGACTCCAAGTCTTCGCTACTCTCCAGTGTGAGCATCATTAAAATCAGGTGCTGTAATCATCTGTCGCTGCAGTAGTTGGCAAGGTAACAAAAAAACAAATGAGAATGTAGTTAGGGGTGGGAAACACTGCCACATGCCCTAGAATGTAATGTACCGTTATGATGTGGGTTTAAATTGACATTGGAGCTTTAATTAAAGGAAGAGGTGCAGAAGTAGCATTATGGGGATTAATGAAACAGTTTGCATACGCCACATGCAAATAACTGTTTTACATCTGATTAGGCCTACGTGACAGAGCTTTCACCAGCCTTTCTGGATCATATCGGGTGAATGTTGAAACTTAAAACAGCAGCGTAAGAGATTCTCCGACATCAGAGTGGTTCAAGCCTCTTCACCGGTTTCTTTCTGGTCTTTTCCAACAGTCTCTGACAAAGGCGAGAGCTGTGAGGAAATGTCCGTTCCCAGCAGCCCCCAAAGCGAAGCCATCCAGCACAGTTCTGTCAGCACCTCCAATGGGGTGAGCTGCTCCTCTTCCTCCTCCACCACCCTGGCGGCCCCCGCCTCATCCAGAAGCGCCACCACCGCATCGACCCAGAGCACAGAGGAGAGCCAGCCGCAGAGGAGCACCCCCACGTCTTTGCCTTCAGGGAGTTGATCATCCTGAACTGTTGCCGAATGTCAACGCTGGAGCGTCGTCGCCCCCTCAGTCTCAGACAGAGGGAGGGGGGCGGATTCTGTCTCAGCTTCAGTTTGGATCACACTGTTTCTTAATTTATTCTTGATTGGGTTGTTTCTGTTTGGGCCTTTTTTGTCCTCTGTAGGCGATGCTTTTAAAAATGCAATGTTTTCTCTCCAATTGTTGAAGACAAAATAACAGGCACTTTAGGTGTAAAATGTAAAAAAAAAATGTGGTTTTAAAATGTTTTTGTATTTGTGTGAATTATTTATTACTCTTGCATATTTTTTTATTTGAGAGTGATCCTCCTGAGGGTCGATCAGTTAATTATTAGAGACCATACCAAAGTGTGTTGTGGCTCATTTCCTGTTTGTTTTTTTGTTGTTGTATTTATTATCACCATCTTTATGATGAATTTAGATGAGGAACAGTCACTTTTTAAAATTTTATTTAATTCCTTTTTGCACATTTTGCGTGATGAAAGGTTTAACTTTCGAGTTTTAACTTTCCACTTTAGCACTGGCAGCTTAGACGTAGATTTTAATACTGTCACAATGTAAATGGCTGACTCAGAATATGTATTTGACAACTTTTCTGACCAGCTGTAGTCATATTGTGCAGTTTGAATGTTGGTTTTCTAAAAGGAGACTAGGTTTGAAAATGTGTGTTATTTCATTACATTCCATCTGTCGTCTGATTGTTCCTGAAACAGTGATTGTATGATTGCAGTACCATTACTCAATCATGGTGACTATGACTCAGTGCCATTAATGTTTTAGTAAAAATGAATTGTGTACATTTCAGTATATCTTATTTTGTGTTGGTTGCTGTTCTCTCAGATTAAGGGTCTCATAAACATGGGTGTCCTGCTTTGTTTACTGTCTTGACGGCTTCAGCGTCTAATCCAACACTCATGTTTTCATGGCTGCAGTTCTAGAAGGAGTTTTTAGAACACATTGTAAATGACATCAATGATACATTGTATGTAACCTTTCTAAGTGTTAGGTACTTTTCTATAGAATAGTCTGATTTCAGTGGCTGAGCCCGGTTGAACACATCAACTGTGTTAGCAGGTGGAGACTGATCTCAATGTTTTAATCATTGCAGGAGGCCTCACTCATCATGTAAAGTTAAAGCATTAAAGTGTGAACTGGAATCACGTCACTTATATTAGAGTACCGTTACAACTGCTGGTAAGGATTGTGAACATTTCATCATTGAAATAATAGTAGGAAGCAAGTCATGCATTGAAGCCTTTTCCCTTAGTCTTACTGGCTTACTACTATGTAGTTCAACAAAAAGCTGACACACTTTTCTTATTATTTTTAAAACATTTTACTGTTTTGTGCAATTTGCATGGGATAGTAAATCCCTGCCAGGAGTTAACCTTTTCTTCGATAATGTCTCACATAAATATCATAATGATGAATTTTTCCAACTTAAATTGTGGTTCTAAGATTATGAAATCTTTGGTTTGATTGTTTTACCTCAGCATTATTGCTAAAACAGGATGTGATACTGTGTTCAAAGTGTACTTGTAACTTGTGAAAGTTCTGTATAAAATTTGAACTGATAAGTTGTTGTAATAAACTTTTAATATCTCTTTAAATTATGGTTTTGTGTCCAGTTAATTTGTTATCGGTACATGCAACGATTTGATTAGTAGTAAAAAATTATCACAAGTGATAAATTCATGCTCAACACTTTTTACCAGTAGTTATCAGACTGGCTGAAAATCACACAAAATGTTTTACTCAAAAAGCCTGAATATGTATTTGGACACGATTCTTTATTTGCTGTTGCTGCGTTAAAATGTATCTTGTGGAACATTCTGCCACCTTGTGGATGATGTATTACCATCACTTTCTATGGGAATGTTAAGTGCCTGTCTTCACAGTGCAAGAAGTGTTGTTGTTGTTTTTTTGTAGGTTAGAGAAGCATCATGTAAAAATTACCCAATGGAAATCCAAGGTCCTGCATTCAAAATTTGTTCAAAGGTATATTAGCATTACGTTATTTAATTTGAAGTAAATTTCAACTACTTCCTTCCAGACAGAATAATAATATTAGGAATATTACAATAATAAGATTAATGTATGGATTGTTTCTTACTATAAGAAGTATGACAAATTTGGAATAAAATTCATATTTTCTTCATGAAAATATTTAAAAAAATATATATATTTTCATACTCCCTCCCCTCAAAAATTCTTTATCAGTTTTCTTATGGTTATGTTCACTTAAATGTTTCACTTGGATTTGCCCATTGTATTTCACAGCTTGTCTATGTGGCATTGCCATACCTCCAGCTACAGCTAGTTCCATACTGATGTGTGTCCAATGTCAAATGATCCCTGAGAAATCCAAAAAATATTGAAAAAAAACTCTCAAAGACTCAGAGATCCTGGATTCACCACTTTAGCCAGACCCAGATCAAAATTTAATGGGCTCTATTCTGGCACCAATACTTGCAAGCAAGTTGCTTTGTGTAATCCTAGTGACTGACAAACAAATAAAGCACCAACCAAACAACTGAGGTCTTGTCTCTGCTTGCACCAGGACGGAGTGTCCACCAGGTGGCGGTACATCCGAACCAACGCGTCAAACCTAGAGCTGGCTGACTCAATACATCTGCCTGTCACTGCAACATCCCCCAGACAAGCTTTGCATGGGCTCACAAAGCAAAAGCATCTGTTTAATTATTTGAAATAAATAAATAAATAAATAGGCAGCTTAAATTGAAAATTTTATATTTTTGACTCTGTGCATTTTGTGTAAAATATAATCATCTCGCACTTGAATGCTATTTAGAAAAAAAAAACATTTTTTCTATCATTCAGGTTTTTCTTTTTCTTTTACAGAAACCATATTTTGCATTCCAACAAAATCACACTCCCTCAACACATTTAACTAGGGCAGTCCTGATTTGCTGGTGATCAGACTGGGGAGAATGTAAATGTTACAATGTAGGTCACAGCATTTCACCAGCAACACTTTTGGCTGTATGCTGCATGTTTACCGAGCTGGAGCTGAATGATGCTGCACAGGGTCTCTGCATCTTTGAAGTAAAATCAAAGGGTGAAAAAAAGGAACATCACAGTAATATCTCTCTTTTTCACCTCGACTTGCAGACTATTAATTTTGATTGTTTTATTAATTAAATTTCCCCCGGCAAACAGTTCTGTGTAAGTCATTATTCACTCCATAATGATTCCAGTTTTAATTTAATGAGGTTATCTTTAATGAATGCATGGTGTTCAGAGGTATCGCTGTTTGCTGGCTTCTGCAGAGGAAGGAGAAGCGTTCACACAAATCGCAGCATCCTATGGTGAACGCAAACCACATATTGTGAAATAAAAAGCCTCATCAATTAATTTCTTTTTCTTTTTCCAACACACAGTAATGTTCTCTATGTCTCTCAGATCTATGAGTCACATGTGTCCATGTGGAGTTGTTGCATATTCAGAGCATAATGGGAATGAAGGTCAATGGAAATCATGATTGCAAACACATTAGTTAGGATTCCCTGTGTTTTACCCTCCTGATAAATGAACAGTATGATAATGTGGAGCTGATCTGCTGACAGGCCGACTGCTCCAGCTGTTACCATAATTTGATAGGTATTACGCTCTGGCCCTTAGCAGACTGTTTAGGCAGACTGGAACTTAATTAAGCAAGGATTAAGGGCAAACAGACACATTTACGTGGATTGTATCATAAATACCAACTGGCTACGGTTTTATCTCCAGCAAGCATCAGGGGTAAATTTTAAAAATGCTTATGTCTGCTGAAAAGAATATCCCCTAGGCCTGATACTCACTTTCTCAACAATGCAGGCTCGTCCACCACCCCTGCTGAGGAGAGCTGTTTTTGAGCACATTTTTTAACCCCTCAAATCCATGGTGACAAAGATCAAACAGCCTGATTTACATTTAATTCATATTATGTAAATACATCAGTTGTGTCCTAATCTAAACACGGGGCACAATGCAAGCTGCCTGCAGCACCAAGCAAAGATAGTCTCTATTGTTATTCAAATGAAATAAATTAAACATTACTCTGACATATAATCTAAGTAATGGATTGAAATCTTGATTAATTATACTGTGTTTCAGCAAATACTGAAAGCAACTTCTTGTTTTACTAGGCAACCACCATCTACTATCGTATTAAATATGTTTGCTCTTGATTGAGGTAGACATGCACGCATCTGGCTCTGCCCCTACAGATACGCATCTATTTAATACCATTATGGGGTGTATCAGCTCAGCTATCATAGCCCTCCACGGGTGGAGGCAAATCCCCTCTGTGTTTGTGCATTTGCATCGAGTGAGTTTTGACTCAACCAATTCCTCCCCTGGGCACAAGCCTCTCTTATGTGTCTGCAGACACCAGGATGTCTTCTCCATTAGTCTGCTGACATTAGCATACACGAAGGTCTATTCATGGCAGTGTGCGGCTCGCTGTGTGCAGGTCTTACTCTATTATTCAAGGCTGTTTTCCCAGTTGGAAGCAGAACTACAGTATTCCACATTAGGTTCACTGGCAAGACATCAGCTGCTTACAAAAACCAAATCCCACACAACATTTTTAAATAGCTCAGTGCCCAGTCCTTACCACATTTAACCCAAAATGCAGCTCAATGAAGACTGCAAATCACATTATTTAACCATCCGAAAACAGTAGCGTCTCTCATAGGAGTATACATTTCCAAAATCCAGTGCTGTCCAGTCCTCTAACATTCAAAATACAGAAAGTTCCAAAAGGTTTTGGAGTTTTATTTTTAAATTTATATGATTTTTGCATCCCTGAACTCCCTACACCACCTAGAGTGAAGCGTGGAGAGGACTTGGTAATGATCCGTGGCTGCTTTAACTGAAAACCTGCACCATATAGGGGGTAAGATGATTCAATCCATTAGGAGGAAATCCTAGACGGAAATGCCCTAAGAAGTGTGAGGGAACTCATCTCTTTTCTTAAGAAAAGGGACGGAAAATCAAGTAAAACACCTCATTGTGGAAACAGTGATCCTCCCGGCGTGTTTTCGCTGCATTTCATGTATGTGATGACCATCTCAGCAGCTCAATCAAGATGCTCATCACGTATAATCCTTCTGTAGAGTTAAACAGTCGTTAAAAAATGTATAGTGTATTATTAATAGTATAATAGTGTAATTATAAAATTCATCCCTGTCTGAAATTGTAGCATAATAGAGGAATAAATCAACATAAATCAAGTACGACAATTAGGACTATAAGCATGCTACTAAAAACAATACAAATCAAAAATTGCGATAGGCACAATATATATGATTGATGTGTGTTAAATTTTTGTGAATGAAAATTTTAAGTTTTTTTGGTTCAGCAAATCCATAGCCTCAGTGTGCTCTCTCAAGGTGTTGCTCTGATTTGCTTTGAATGTGACCCCACCCACCCCATGTCCTACTGGGGTGCACTAGTTGTTGCTCATTCCAATAGTAGCTGCTCCTTTTCAGCCTGCAGCCTTTTGAAGCTCGCTGGTCATGGTTGTAGTAATAAGACGTAACAAAACTGTCTGTGGGGACCCTTCGGCTTCGTCAAGGAGAACCCAACGAGGACCCAAAAAGGGAAGGAGACACTGCAACTCAGATAATCCTTCGAAGTGCACGCTGCTGTTTTGTTTAAACCAAAAAAATTAATAAATAAAACCAGAAACAACCAAAAAGACACTTAAATTATGCAAAAGACCTGAACTTCTTCTGATAACTCACTTTCTCTGTTCATGACAGAATTTCAAGGCAAAATGGTCTCAGCTTTTGTTTCCGTTTCGTAAATCGTTAACATTGAACTCCATGATGACAGCAGCAGAGGAATTATCATCATTTTAAGATGGATCAAAATGTGCTGTTGAAGGTTCCTCCTGAGTGCTGGCTGACCTTTCACTAGGACATGTTTACACGAGGGAATCTTTTTACTGCTGAGCAGTCTGAAGCTTTATTGATTGTCCGACACCAGAGAGGGGATCAAAGGATTGTTGTCATCTCGAGGTGTCAACATTCATTTTCATAAATTGCAATAATTACCATATTCAGATGCATTAATCGAGAAGTTTAATTGAATTATTTTACAGTCTTGTTCCAAAACAAATCCTCACTTCGTATTCTGTATGTGAAACGAAGCTGTGCTCCTTCATAAAACACCATCAGTGTTCTTCTGGCTTTCAAATTCAGCGTGGACGCCTTTGTCTGTCCCCCTCCCATCCCCGCCCCTCCCCCCACCAGCTCCCTGACCAGTGTTACTTATTGCCCCCGTATCATTGTAGGCACACTTGTGTTGATTTATTGGCTCTGCAGCGATCTTGATCCCCCTCATTAGCTCCTTCATTACGCCGTCGATCATCTCACGGTGGGCCATATTATACACTGAGTTTTATTGAACTGGCCTTGAGAACATTCTGGAAGTCCGTGGTTACCATTATAGATTTTTTATTTCTCACATTTGAGCTTCCCTTTGTTGTCAGAATTAAGTTCAGGCAGCAGGGGATTTTCCTCCATTCACATTATAGGGCATTTATTTCTGGACGTTAATGTTAAAGAACAGATTTTTTGGTAAATTGGATAAATAGTAGGTTGTAGACCAAATGTTAATATACCACTCAACTGTATTATGTATCATGAGAGGCTCACTTTAACAACATATAACTGCAATAACTTTATTAAATGGTGGGGATGTTTTTCCCACGGCCCACATTTTCACAGCTCAGCACAAAAAGAAAGAAAACAGCTCTACAGAATGGAGGACAGTAGAGTGGGTGAGAAGAATAAGCAGTTAGGAGATAATTAGAATAATTCTGGTTATCTACTAATTTTATTTTTAAAACTGTATACAATGTACTATAATATGTAAAATACAGTAAAAATCCTCTGTTTATCTGCTAATCTCTGTACCATCCTGGACACATTTCCACACAGTGTCCAGTCATACAGTCATCTATTAAGTTTTAACTTATCCCGTTAACTTTATAATGTCCTCACCTTCTCCCATTGTAAAACATTTGTTTCCAAACACTGAGTGGTCATTAAAAAAATTATGTGATATTTATAATCCAAGGTTTTCTTTCACAAAAGGTTTTATGATACTTACAAAGTAAGAAGGTATCTCTTAGGTACACTGACTTTCATCCCGAAGTTCACCTAGAGCAGTTGTGCGTGTTCAAAACCGGAAAGTGCCTAAGTTTTGTGTTTTTGCAGTTTTAGGTACCTGGATTTTTATATTTGAGATTTAAACTGACTCCTGAAAAGTGCTTCAATTACTAATGCAAATATATTCAATTGCAGTTTGCATTGTATTCACCATCTCCTTGTTGTTATAAATCCCTAATGCATCAAACTCAAGGTTAAAGACCATTTTTCTCTCTTCTTTGCATGTTGAAATACTTATTCATTGCAGATATTTTGATATATCTTTTGACTTGTAAAGGATGATTGGCTCTGTTGTGTCTGAATATATGAGCTTCGACTCATTGTTCTGCCCAAGGAGCATTGTTCCACTAAAATGACCTTGTAGGACATAGGAGGAAGGAGGAAATAACAGATGAGTTACAATCAGACTTTATGCAAAGCAGCATTTTCTACATTTCTGTCAATCAAGATCAGTTAAGACCCTCTGTTTTATTTTTTAAATGAATTCCATTTTATGATGTCAATAAATCAATAACCATAATAACTCAATGAGCAGGCATGTAGCCCTACATTATCTGTGCCACACTCTATTATTACACCACTGCATTTTTATTTTCATCATAAGCAATAAAATATGAGTCAAGTCCATTTTTCACACAACAGCTCTATCTTCACGCACTAGAGTCAGCCATCCTTTAATGGGATTTCCATAAATCTACTAAATGGGTTTAAAAATAGCTTCATCCTAATTTGGTTTTTAAAAATCCTTACAAGGAAAATGTTTGAGATACACACAATTTGGCAGAATTAGTTCAGTACCAGTGAGGCTCCGACGGTTAAGTCAGGACTGAGCATGATGAAGTTAATGTGATTAGAGACGAGGCTGGAAACCCATAATATAACTATCAAATGTTTAAGAGCAGCACCCAACTAATGAGGGCACTTCTCATCACACATGATGGAGAGCTGAATCGCTGTGGTCTGTCAGACAACAACAGAGGTCACCGCTTTTATCGATGCTATTAAAGTCTGTCTTACGACTCTCCTGGCCATAAATTGTATGAGAAAAGTCAAACAGAAATTGTGTGTGTATGTGTGTGTGTGTGTGTGTGTGTGTGTGTCATGGGCTGACAGAAACAAAAACAACTCCTCAGCTCTGATGTAGCAGCTGTTGGTACAGCTGGAAATCCACAGCCGTGAGAGGAACACTCCTGATTTTTGACAAAATTTGTCGTAATTTGTGACAGTGAGCATCCGCTATTTGATGCATGTTACTTTATTCTTCTTTAAATTTTAAAAGCTACATATAATCAAAGAAACTATATTATGTGTTGACAGACTGATAAAGCTTATTTTGTCAGTGGCAAGGAGTTCAGTCATGTCCAAAAGTAATTAAATAAACCAGTTCTTTCTCATAAAGCCTCTTACGTACTTCAGCTGTAAATAAACCTGGTCAAGGTAACAACTCTACATCTAAAAACAGAGCACTAGAAATACAGCATTGCTCCTGTTTTGTAAAGTTTACTTTAAAACGGCAGCATGCAGGTGTTTTAAGAAATTCCTTAGGATTTTTGAAAATCAAACTATTATACAGTATATGTGTTTAACAAACATGATCAAGACGTCAGAAACTGCTGAGAGATGGGTTATCATGTTTAGTCATGATTTTTGCTCACAAAAGTTTAAATGATCCCTTACTTATACTAACTTCATGCTGTAAGATAAAATCTGTCAGCACAGTACTCATCATAAAATCCTTTTTGACGCTTAACACTGCAAAAACGGCTTGGATATCCCCTTCAGCATCGTCTCAACAAATCCTGAACGATCATGAAATAGTTTCCATGCTAAGTCCAATAAAAATATATTTATCAGCAGATCAATGTGAGATACAACCACTGTGAAAAGAAAAACAAATGCATTGTACTATAACACACTATAGTGATGTCACCACAATGATGCCTCATTAACCACCTACTTCGTTGACCTTGGAAAACAACCACATATTTGGTATCACGTGTGGATCATCAATCCAGCCTATAGTATCATCAGCAGTTTTGTTTATATGGTGACCTGTGCCTACAATGAAGGTGTGTTCCCATGGTAACAGTGGATTTCTATGGCGATGAGGTGTTTCTATGGTAACATGTATCTATAGCAAATGTGTGCTTCTATGGTTCTATGGCAGTGTGTTTTTCAATGTGTGTGTTTGTATGCTGTATATATATACATATATTACATATATATACACATATATACTGTGTATATATGTGTATATATGTGTGTGTGTGTGTGTGTGTGTATGTGTGTATGTGTGTATGTGCGTATATATACATATATATATATATATATATATATATATATATATATATATATATATATATATATATATATATATATGAGGCATATTTATTTATTTCATATATCTCTAATATATGAGACACAGAATTCTAACCAATGTGCTATGTATGTAGTGCATATATTTCACACTCTGAAGTGGAACACTCAATTAGATGATAGCAAATAAACTTATTGATCTAAAGAGAGAATGATTTCAAATGCACTCATTTCTAGAGGTCAATGGAAACAGATACTTAGAGGTTAAATATAGGTTAATGTAAATAATAACATAAACAATGGCCAAACTGTCTGCCTTAACCTGTCTTGCCTGGATGTAATGAATCTATGATCAATACACAATTAATTAAGATTTTAATGACATGTCAAAATGTCAGCTTTAACATAAAAGATTTGTGGTGATATGAAATGTGTATTTTATGAAATGTCGATAAAACAATTTAAAATGTTTCAGTCATTGTTTTCAAAATATTAATGGTCTGAAATTAATCTCATATAGATTGCTTGATGCTATTCTGAAGAATGTAAAGATTGTTTTTATTGATCCATTGTCACAAACTGTCATGCTGATGGGAGCAACTTCATCTATTGTTTCAACAATATGACGAGGAAAATATGACACACACATACACACGCATGCATGCACGCACGCACGCACGCACACACACACACACACACACACACACACACACACACACACACATTCTTAACACAAAGAACAACAATAAAATGTGAACACAACAAAAACACCATCAACATCAGGGAAAATAGATTCCATAACACTATATTTGTTCTGACATCAAATCTGTCCATTTGTATACATTTACTTGTTCCAAAAACTTGATCAGTAATTAGTACTTTTTATTTATACTTGTTTGTGATGTGTTTCCTTGACAACAGACAGTTGCCTTGTTATGATGATTGTTGCCACTGATTAGCAGAGTCACATCTGCTCAGTTTCACTCCAGCAAATGAATTAATCATGAAAACAGACAAGCTAATCACTGTTGTAGCATTCTTCTATTAAATAAAGTGATGTCTAATTACTGTTTATGCTTTAAGACAGACTTTAATAATGTATTAACTCGTCCTAAAGTCAGATATAATCTCTTCCTAAAAGAGCTCACAAACTTACTTTACATTGATGTTAGCATCACTTTTTCTGTTTGTGAGCACCTGGACACATATTCCACAGGCGTTACGTCATCCGTGTATGTGATATGTGCATTGATATAACAAAAATCTAAAAAAAATTTTTTTAAAAAGGTGACAAAGTGACCCCATTAACATTCTTAAATGGTGTCTGGTGATGCAGAAAGTCTTTTTCAGATTTTTGAGGTTTTAAATAGTATTAGGCTGATATAGGAGCTCCCATAGTGATACAATGGGAAAGAAAGGCATTAAACAAAATTGACACATCTTGTTATCTTGTGTTTTCATTTCCATATATATTCTATATATTCGTCAGCAGGATTGCTCACAAACTTCAGAACACAGGATTGGTCTTAAGTCAGAATGAAAGATATTGTTATATTTTAGATAAAGAGCTAGGGTTTTAGTTTCACACTTTCATTGCAAGATAGAGTTTTGTCTCTAATGTCACAGGAATAAATATTTCAGGATCTCAGTGAAAATATCATACATATTTAAGTAGCTGGTATCTACGAGTAAGTGCAAAGTAAATGATTAAAATGATGAAAACTCCACCTTCCAAAAACAGATTTAAGTATATTTTCATCAGTGGAAGCCTGCCCTCTATGTTACTGTTGCCATGAGGTTAAATTTGGCCCTCAATGTGGGTATGGACCCATCTGAGTGAGCGCTAGTGCTAGATAGTGAGTGCTATTTCTTCATGAACTCACAGTTACTCTGTAATTCAACTGATGTGTTTCCTGCAGCTTTGAGATATTTATAAGAATTCTTCCATTTTGATTTTCACTCATTTGAAGGTCATATTATTAGGAATATTTTTGTAAATTTTTCTAACATAAAACACCATTCATTCATTCATTCATTCATTCATTCATTCATTCATTCATTCATTCATTCATTCATTCATTCATCTTCCTAACCCACCTCATTTGCAATTGTGGGTTGCGGGGATGCTGGAGTCTTTCCCAGCCAACTGGGGGTGTGAGACAGGGGACACTCCGGGCAGGACGCCGGTGCGCCGCGGAGCCACACACAGATGCAGACAAACACACACACTCACACCTATGGTCAATTTGGGACCGGCCAATTAACCTGAAGCGCATGTTTTTGGAGGTGGGAGGAAGCCGGAGAACCCGAAGAGAATCCAATATTAAGAATTATTTTGTTTACCATCTACAACAAATCTGTTGACAACATGACAACATCCCATGTCCCGATACACTCTGGATTGGTCTTGTATCAACATGCAGCTGTAAACCATGTATGATATTGTATGATACCATGTTGGGATATTTTCACACTTTTATTATATCTATATTTCTGTGAAAACAAACCTAAAGCATCCCTGCAGTGGGTTGAATCTAAAATTACAACTCTCCTCTGTTTCTGGTCAGAGAAACAATAATGATGGAATTAGGGCAACTTTATTCGCAGTCACTTGATCCACCTCACAAGCCGGGCCTGGTTCACCGAGCTGTGAATTTCATGCCACAGCTCTCATTACAGAGCTCTATTACATGGTATAGCAGAGCCTGAACGTAAAACACAGCAGGGAAGCATTTCAGAGAAAATGAAAATGCCAGATTTTTATTTTGCCTGCAGAACATTTTTTTTGTTTTATAATGCATCCACTATAATTCATCCAACCCATTAATAATCAATTAGGTTTCATAGTTGAGTAATGGCTAATGGGTAAATAATCAGGGGTCAATCCATTCTGTTCTCTCTGTAGAGAAGATTACCTGATTAAATCAGAAAGAGGGGACACCGGTAATCAAAATTTAAAACGCTTTCAACATCATTGGGCTACAATAATATGACAAGAGTTGAGGAACAGGATGCAAATGTGAAAAGAACAGAACTTTCTTTTTGTGGCTTTATGTGCAGCAGAAAGCTTAGTTTGTCTTTTCTTCTTAACTAGACTGCTTGTGTAACATAAAAACTGTGGAGAAGCCACACGATTTTTGGTACTTATGTAATGCTGATGATGGGTTCACTAACTTGAAAGAGGAATTGCACAGGAGTTTTTATGTCACAGATAGTTGAAGCTAAAGCTCTAGACAAGTAGGTTCTTTGTTTTATTTATATTGAATGTAAACACTAGTCCATCATGAGTTTAAAGGCGAAGTGTTTATTCTGCTGATAGAAACAAAGGATGTTAAATGATCTGACTTACATAAAGAGAGGCCTCTAGAGGAACAAGCTGCCTGAGGCGAGAGAGACTGCGTGTCATCGATGACTGAGGTTGTTCTTATATAACTGAGCAGGAGGAGATTAAAAAGTGACATCACTTTGAAATAAATTAAGAGCACTGAATGTGGTTCAGGGTGTTCTCTGCAGTTTAATTACCAGTGGACTTTGCCCTCCTTCTGCACGGAGTTTATCCTCACATTAAGGGGACCCATCAAACTACAAACAAAGAACAACTGTGTTCGCCTTGGCAGAAGTCCATCAGGTTATAGTTTACCAGATGTCCACCAGTCTTTCTCTTCTGGGTATTCTGAATTATTTCATATTCATGGTGTTCTAATCTGAAAACGGCCTCCAGCCAAAAACCTTGGTTTGGAAAACAGACTTTTATTAATTCATGACTGCTGATTTGTTGTTCATGCAACAATCAACGCCTGTTATTTTGCTATTGCCAGCTGCCATCAGTTTTAATCCATCACTGGAACAAAACTGACTGGTACATATTAACAAATATGGTTTTTCAAAGATATTGCAGGTAATTACAGATTATATAATATTTCTAAATGTTTCCTTATTGATTCCACTGGTTATGAAAACAAGCTTATTTCAAAGTTAAAACTGAATATGACATCATTAATGTCTGAAATTGAACTGATTCATTATTTTACCTTTATTTAGCAAGAAAATTTTATATATTTTTTTAAACGAGACCTGGTAGGTAGCAGCATGTCACACTTTCTCACCCTCTTAAAATATTATTTTTATAAAAATAATTTTTGGCTTTGCTTAAATCATCTAAATCATCAACAAATGGTTCAGTTATTTGTGCTTCGGGTCAAATCTGAAAAAATGGCAATTATTTTAAGAAGGCGTCGACATATGAAAATGCAACAATTCAACTGGTTTTGCATTCATTAATTTGTTTTCTGTCCTGCCTGTCCTGTCTGGGGTTGTGGTGGGGATGGACTCTATCCCAGCTGACATGGGGTACGCCATAAACAACTTCACAGTTTGTTGCAGGGCCACATAGGAAGACGACCAATCTTAATCACATTGACACGCTTTAACATTCAACTATATTCCATGTTTTTGGTGGTGGGAGGAAGCTGGAGAACTTGGAGGAAACCCACATAAATTCAGGGAGAACAAACAAACTCCACATAGAAGAGTCGCAGCCATCAGGTGATTCTGAAACCTGGACTCTGCCGCTGTGACGTATTTGAGGTGTCAAAAGAAAAGTAAGAAAAATCAGACGCCAGTTGGGACCAGTGTCCCTCTGCCCCCGCCCCTGACCATCCCCACTAGGCTGACAGTTGCAACTAACAATAGCCGTGGTTTTCTTTTCATTCATAGGAAAAATGTTAGATGCTGATGAAATGACAGAGATGCATTGTGCTCACAGCACAGTCTGCTTTTCAACAGCAGAAAAAAGACTCGTTCAGCAGCAAAGTTCATAGAATTATTAGCAGCAGTGAGCAGCAACTGCTGGGACTTCAGCTGGCCAGCAAGAGCAACAATAAAACCATTGTAGTCTGCCAATGTGGTCATATGCACAAGGGAGGGAGGCACTCATAAATCTAAAAGTAAGAAATTTTATTAAAACTTTTTTTTACATACTGTATTTATTTCTGGTTCACTTTTGTTTTTGTTTTTTTTTTTTAAATTGAGAATTCAGTTTTCAAGTCAGTAATTCTCTGGCCATGAAAAAGCACATACCGGTTTAAAATAGATTTAATTAAATGATTTTTCACGACTCCAGTTTTGCACATAATTGAAAAGTGTAAAAACCTGAAACTGAGAAGCGATAAGAATCACACATACAGCTCCGTTTCACATCTGATTAAAGGAAAAGAGATGAGACCTGTATCTGGAGTAGCTGTAACTATTCACTTCATTATTACCATTACAGCGGTCACAAATTTATTGATTTATCACTAACATAAATCAATTTTTGCTCGGGTCAGTCATTTTTTAAAATCCCAGACTGGTAACAGTCAAGAGCAAAGATAAAACAACAATGCCAGAACCAGTTACTGTTATCAGTAATTAAGTGCATAAGTATTTTCACGATGTTCTTGTCCTACTGAATTTTATAGTCATGTAGACGAGGATACACAGCTGACGTAACAGGATACAGCCCTGAGGAGAAGCAGGACAGGAATGTACTCAGACAGAAAGCCATCCATTCTTATATCTGAGACTTTTATGAAAAATTAAAATCCAGCCCACAAGATAGATACCAAAATAATCATCAGACAGGAATGTCTCAGTCATAACATGTGACTGGATAATACTGAACACAGATGAAAACCTCAAAAATAGAAATCACATGTTCCAGGACCTCGTAGGCATTTACACATGGGGCTCAGTTATGAGGCAACCTGTCCTCCCTGGGCAACATGCAAACTGCATTCAGAGCCTACTAAACCCTTCTCAGGAGCGGCCCTTTAATCAGCCTTTCTAACACCTTCATAATGGATCGACAAAGCTGCTAGGTATGGGGAATAAGTTTCACATTTCCTTAGATTCATTTGTATATCACGGGCTTCACAATGTGGTGATGTGGTACCTCATTTTATTCCTGTTCTGGCTTGTGTTGTTAGTATATTCAAAAAAGAATTGACGTATCTGCATATAGCGAGAATTCAGAATCCACAGACCAATCCTTAAACACTGTACATTCAAAGCACCTTTGTAATTTTGATGCAGCATCATCGCTCCAAACCTCAACAGCATGTGTCTTCACATTCTCCCTTTTCAACATTGGCCTATAAATAGGGGTACGATGGATGTTGCTCTTCTTTTATTCTCTCATTGTAACCCCCTTGATTTCCAAATTAACATTATGTTGACCTACAGAACTGGAAATTAACTTTGGAGGATTCACAAGAACAGCAGAGCTACACAGAAGTAGTTCATTTCGTCTCACTCCAGAATCATTCACACTGTTAAATGCGGTCTCTGGAGATTCACATCAGAACCAGAGGAGGCTCTTTTTAGTTTAGAACTGTTTGCATTATAATGAGCTCAGCTCAAAAGATTTCCTGGAAATCCTGCAGAACACCTTACCGCAGAGTTTGGAGTTTTGGCCAACAGCCGTGATAACATCACATTATGTCTAAAGTTGTCTTCTCCATCAAATGTTATTGTTTTTGCTGTTTTATACAAATGTAAGTTGCTGTAAAAAAAACTCACTGTGTTGCTTCAAATGCAATATGGTTTCAGTGTAGCATACTGTGAAACACACTTATCAAATCATTCATACTTCACCATCTCTGAAATATCTATTAACTTCACCTCCTCATGGGACCAGGCAGCTATTTTCAGCTGGTGAGACAACCAGCAGTGTATAGAAGAAGTCCACCAGCTCAGAAACATTGTTCTCATGGGAACCTGGTGTTTTAAACAGATGCTGTTCTTCAAAGGCATTTGAAATATAATAAGATACAATATGGTCAGCGTTCCACAGGTTTGTGTTCTTTCCAGCCAGAGCAGATGCTGAGCAGATTACTGATTACTGAGAACATTAAGCCATGCTGCCAAAATGTGACTGTGGCCCACCTGTCCACAATCACAGAGAAATCATCCAGTACAGTAGGGACAGTACAGTTTTACTACTGGACAATACATATTTTAGATTAATATTAGTGTAGCTGCACGCAATAGCTCACATTTTAGGTTGTTGTTTATACAAAGAAGGTTGGGTATTCTCTCATAAAAGGAACTGTTGATATTTTGAGTAAATCTGGACAGAGGCATGATTTTTTTATTCACTTTCTTTAACAATACAAGAACCCCGAGGGAAACCATCCACCTGAAAACTCTGTTGGACAGTTTTGCATGAAACTGTAACCAGAGTTAGACATCAAGGATTGGAAAGTGTTCTCATGTTTTCATCAGAGGTTGCTGCTCTCTCCTCTTGAAACGAGATCTTTCTGCAACCTTCAAAACAGTCAATCAATTGATCTTCACTTGCAGATTAAATGAGAGGGTCTGTGGTTCACAAACATACAGTACATATTCTGAAGTCAGTCAACAACTAATCCTCTTCCTCAGCCCTGTGTCCTGTGGTATTGCCCAAGGGGGCATAATTAGTCAAATTCTATTTCCAACTTATTTGATTCCACTAGATCACAGTATTTAAGAGTGTATTTCATGTCCTTTTTATCTCCATCTAAAGTCATATAGCTGCAAAGTAAAGCACACTTATTCATCGGGAAACTAATGCAGACAAACTGATTACATAAGAGCTGATCATGAAACCACGCACTCCTTCGGGATGCTGCAGAGAATGCTAGGCTGACTTTCTCTGGCATGAGGAGGCGTAAGGAACAGTTGTATAAGAGTGATAAACCACGCAGGCGTATCTTAGCTCATCAGATGTTCATAAAACATCAGTACATTTACATTAGAACAAAGAATTAAAAGAATGTAAAACATATTTTTTATTTAACTGGAGATATTCTATTGATGGTTGGTAATATTATAAGGGACACATGGTTACATAAGATGTTTTTAGCTCAAACGGTCTCCATCACATGATGGGAAACAAAGAAAGTTAGCTTTTTCAGATTCCCTAAAAATATCCATGATTAAGGAATTAGCAGTGATCAAAATGAGAACGTTGATGTGTTCTCATTTTAGAATGTAAATGGTATTGTAAACATACAGAATTTTCAAGCTTTACATAATTAACTTTCAAAGTCATTCGTTCAACTATCTATGTATATGACAGCATAGCGTACAACCACAAGACCAGAGAACATTCCTCCTAGTTGTGAACCATACCTTTAAGCATATATGGAAAATGTTTCAACGTTGGAAATAAAAAAACTTCTCATTATATCCAAATTACAGAAGCATTCATCTGCTATTATGTTAAAACACCAAAAAATATAAAAGTCTAATCAGATATTTCAGGCATTGTCCTGTCCTGTTATCTTTACCCTGTTGCCAAAATAGTGAATACATAATGACTCATTCATCATAGTCTGAGTGCTGGTATTTACACTGTTGTTTGTAGAAAAATCACACACAGATAAAGGGGCAATGAATGCTTTTAATCATTCTTCACATTAATTTGCTTTTCGACAGAATGCAGATTTCACTTAAAAAGCAGATGATTCCGGGTGGCTTTGTTAAAACTAAGTCATTTCTCAAGCAAGGATAAATTGAAGTTTTTGTTGTTGACAGTCCATAATTTTATATTTGTTTGGTTTGTGATTTGTCTGTTAATTCATTGTAAAAGTACTTAAATAATAAAAGAATATCATGGTTATGGGTTTGAGTTCTTTCCATGTAGAGTTTGCATGTTCTCCCCGTGTCTGCATGTGTTCTCTCCAGGTTCTTCAGCTTCCTCCCACCTCCAAAAACATGCACTTCATGTCATTGATCATTCCAGATTGCCCATAGATCCTTGAGTGGTTGGGGTTTTTTTGGTTTTTTTTTTCATGTATCCCCATCTCTTGAGCGTAGGTCACATGGGACAGGCTGTAGCAACCCCCGTGACCCACAAAAAGCGGCTGAAGCAAATTGGAAGATGAATGAATACTGTAAATACATGAACACATAAGTTGCAGATTTTCTAGGAGGTTGTGTTGCTCATTTGTGATTATGGGATGTGACAGCAATGATGTAATCACTGATTTGCTTCCAAGCGCAGCACAGTGTGACTTTGGGATATTTGAAGACCATGCTGTTACTGTTATACAATACACGCACGTATCAGGGCTGGTTCAGTGAGCAGAGATTCCTTTATTTATTTATTCTTTTTTTCATAAACGCATGTGCGGCATACATTTTCACCATGGCAACATATATATATGCTGTAAAGACTGTGTCTTATGCTGTTATGACCTCACCGTGTGAATAGAAAATTGCGTTAGCCGCCTACTATACATCAATGTCAAAGCACAGCCTGTTCCAGCCACATCCAGGTAATCTATTTTTCACAGTACAACATGGTGTGCCTTTTGTTCCAGGTTTTTTAACAAACACAGCAGAAAAAGGCATATTTAAATGTGGTTTTATGAGGTTGAGAATCCGCACTTTATTTTATTCTGTCTTGAAGTAGAATGAAATGATGCATAATAAAAGTGTGAATTCTTGAAGAATGGTTTACTTGATTTGAAATTACCTAATGATTGTTCCTGTTCTACATTTATTGAAGAAGTTCCCCAAGTTAAATGTCAAACAGCTCTCAAGAATGCTTTCAGCCTCTTTAGTTGTGACTTCAGTTCACTGCATGCTTGGATTCTATTAAAACGTCCTAGTTCTCACTGCCATCATCATTCTGTGGTTTCCGGCTACACTTGCATAACATTATATAACTGTGATTTGAAGCTTTTATGCAAGATACGGTTTGGCAGACAAATATTCATTTGGAGTGTTTTTGAGTTTTGCATGACTAAAAAAGTATCTTTGCTCTTTTTTTTCTTTTTGCATTTGCTTGGCCATTAATAATGTAGTATAGGTTTGGTGGATGTATCCTTTTCCTCTTTTTTATCGTAGAGTGAAAGAATGAGGTTGACCTTTTAGTCATTAGTTTCACACAGATCATGAGAGCAAATACTGCTGTGCCCTAATGGGTCTTTTCTCCAGAGCTGGGTCAGCAGAGAATTACAGAAACATTTCTTATGCAACAGCCAGCATCAATCATCAGCCAAGTTTCAACAACTCAGTGTTTTCAAAGATAACGGGAGGGGCCGAGGAATATAGTTCAAAGGAGGGATTAGAAAGTTTTTTTTGTAGTCAAGTAGAATCAGATGTTTCAAGATTGAATCATTTTTTAATTCCAGATTCCATCTGGATCATTTTACGATCATCAACTTTTTTAATCCTGTTCTGCTGATGGCCCCTACAACCTCTCAACTCCTGGTTGACCTCATTCTCCTCGCACCCCAATCTCATCCCCTACAGTTTAATTTATCTTTTAATCCAGTCATGAGTTTGTTTCTTTATTTAATGTAAATTCAGTTTCTTTGCATGCTGATTTGTGCTGCTTTGAACACGTCTTCTCTTGATTCTGTGTGTCTCCCCTCTCATGCATCTGGGTCCAAATGGGCTGCTCATCTTATGACATGAACCAAACATAAGTTTAGAGGTCTGACCTGGACATAGATGGACATCACAGAGACATAAAACGTACCGCATCCTCAGGAGTCCTGTCTTCGGACATGTTTGGGAAACAAACAAATCAATCAGTGTCAATTAGAGCCGTGTTCAAAGTAAACCACATCCTGGGAGAGTCAGCCTCTCATTCTGCACTTAACAGCAGGTAACACAATTACACTGCAAAACCTTCTAAAGTGCTCAGGGTTTGAGAGGGTGAACCGATGCATATAAAAGGCTCTTACTGTCTTTTATCTATACCACTCACAGATACCCTCCTGGGCAGGGGCTTTTCCCTTAGCATGAGAGGGAAGAGCTGCACTGGAAGCCCCTCGTCTCAGCCCTTTCATGTGGCAATCCATACCACAGTTTGGGATGCCATTGTGCATAAGTACACTGATCTTCAAGGGCCCCCTACATCACTGATGCTCGTTTTGCTCTGTCTCTGCTCAGGTGAGGGCAGCATGGGCTCATTGATTTGTGAAGGAGAGTCTGTACAGTCATTTCCTTCCTTGCAGTCCTCTGTTAAAGGTGAGAGCGTCTGATTTAGATTCTGAGGGATGTCGGCATAATCACATTTGACTTGCAGTGTGAATTACAGGGGGAGGATGAGGATCCTTTGTCTCGCACATTGTTATCATGATACTATATTTACTGTCTCATTTGCATACAGACAACTACACACTTGTATCAGTGGAAACCTCAAGGAAATTAATGTTCAGACAAAGACTGCAAAGGAAGAAAATGGTTCTCAAACTCCAGGCTTGTTGTTTATTTGATGTACATTTCATCACAATGTAAAGAAGATAATGACAAATATAAGTATTAAAAGCACATTTAAACAATTTTAAATTTACTTGGTTTTCTGCATTTTTATCCCTTGTTTATTTGTGTAATATGGCAGGAAAGTTTCTTTGTTTTCATTTTGTATAACTGCAGAATCCACATTTCAAAGCTCTGAATGAATGGATTTTTGAGACTTTATAATCTACTGACTGTATAATTTCATTTGGAGTTTTTTTAAATATGGTATTTCTTTAAGGATTTATCGCTATTTTATGTAAATTTTTAGTCCAGGGGCTAATTGTTGAAATGAAGGTACTCTAAATGTTTTTAATTTGAATGTCATCAATTTGTAAGCTTGTATTGACTGACATAATCTCACATAAAGCGTACAGATTTTGTGCCTTTGTATTTTTTTCTTTTTGTGATTTCATTATGACCAGTTTCTGTGGTAACGTGATTTTGAAAAAAGCTCCCCTCTAACGTCCCAATGCTGTCACACAACTTGCGACAGCAGCCCACTCGTGATTCATGACTCATTCATTGCTCATTACCGTCCCACTCTCACTGCATCCTGCCCAGGCTTCCCTACTTGGTTGTCTGATGGAGACGCTTGAGTGGGGGCGGGGTGCTGGCTACTATAAAGCCAGTACACTCATGCTGTGATTGGCTGGTGGGACCCATTTAATCTACTACAGAGCCCTCCCTGGTTCTCCTCCCCCTCACTCTGCCCGCCCCAACAGCATCCTTACACAGCAGTGTGCTGTCTCTGTTCCAAGGACAATATCAACTCTGCACAGGGAAGAGAGGATTAGAGCAACCACGCATCTCATCTGCATACATGTTTCCAGTGAACCACATGAGTGCTGCACCTCTTTTGTATGAAACCTGGCACTCCTAACACCGAGGCTCGACTTTGTCTGCCGTCTGTGCTGTGACAGGATTTAAGGACTACATCTTTTTGTTCCTTTTTGACCATTTTGAGTGGTATTTCTTGTTAACTTTGTACTTTTATTTTACAACTTTTTTTCTGCAAAGTCTGTTTTATTGTGACCATGCAAGACATGTCATTTGATATTATCTTGCTCTGAGAATCAGGAGGTTTTCACTTCGATTTTGGGACTTTTTCTACTGGGTCTACCACAGCACAAGAATGCCATCCAGAGAATCCTACGAGGTCAACAAGGAAGATAAGTCGCTGGTGCAAAAGGCCAAACGGGAGACCAATCAGGAGGACATTCTGGTGGCAGCTCTGGGCATGAGGATGGGGCCACAGAAGCCTCCAGCCACTTTCTGGCAACCTCTTAAACTGTTTGCTTATTCACAGCTCACCTCACTGGTCCGCAGAGCCACGCTGAGGGACAGCGAGCGCACAACCAGATCAGAGAAAGTCCACAACTTCAAGGTGAGATTCAAGTCAACTCTAAGAACTCTTGACAGCTGTTTCACCTCCCAAACGTTGCATGAATTTCATCATGTGTGGCCAGAGGGCTGCTTCTCATGCTTCCCTTATGGGAGACAGGAGGAGGAGGAGGAGAGAGGGGGTATTTGTTACAGAGTGGAAGAGAAGGGATGATAAACAGATCTGTTTTGGTCAGTCCAGTGAGCCTTTATCAAAAGAAAATCTGTTGGGCTGCCTGTGGAGCGCTGCTATTTGTCTGAGCACCAGATGGAGAGATTAGGGTGATATGGAGGGGAAAAGTGGAGGAGTGAAGCCCTTATGCTTGCTCTTTTTGTTCAGCTGGTTACTAGGATGGTGAGTTGCAGGTGAACTATTGCCTTCAAGGCTTTTAAATTGCTGATGTAAACCAATCTGTGTCTGTTGCTTTGTTTAAGTCTTTTGCTGAATGTTGAATTTCAAATTTGTAGAAGTAAACTGCTCCTTTGCATTAATGTATTAATTAAAAAATGTATTAATTAAAAAATACAGGCTATGTATATCACATTATGGATATTTGAATATGTGTTTTATATTTAAACTCCCTGAATTAATTGCTTCAACTGCATTTTGAAATTTTTCCAAAACAGTCTTTTAATTGATTTAAAATGAATTCATCACCTGCATTTAGACACAAATGTAACACAGAAGTACAGACAAAACAAAGAAAGGGCTTTATGACCAAATGAAATCACAACAGTAAGGATATATTTGTATATTCAATTGTGGGGGGAAAAATCTGTAACCATAAAAGAAGTGTCAGCTGACATCACCCCAGATGATCAGGATCAGCAGTAAGGATAGCCATCTGGTGAGGAACCTCTTAGAAAACCACGAGTTACACAAATATTACAGAAACTAGCTGCTAGTGTACCAGATGACTTCATGCAAGGACAAGAAGGAGAGTTGCAGCCTCCTCTGGCTCCCAGAGGCCTTCCTGATTGGCTAGGCTGTTACCTGGAGGACAGTGTATGTGTGTGTGTGTGTGTGTGTGTGTGTGTGTGTGTGTGTGTGTGTGTGTGTGTGTGTGTGTGTAGGGGGGGGGGTCCCTTTCTTCACATGAGCTCTACTGTTTCCATAGCAAACTTCCATGACATTAGACTCTGTCAAAGTGTCATATCCTGCTGTGGCATGATGGAAAAACATCACAGCCACCTCAGTGTCTTCCGTTTGAAGCTCTGATTGAACAAAAAAGTAGAGAAAAAAATTAATTTCCCTACAGAGATTATTAAAGGATTTATTTATTTATTTATTCATTCATTCATTTATTCATTCTTTCATTCATTCATTTGTTTAAACAACAACAATCATCACCCACTCATAATCCTCCTGCTCCTTGGCTGCATATACATATCCTTGCCCACCCAAAGAAAGAGATGGCATCTGGGATCTGTGGAGTAACTGGTTGCAACTCAGCATTTTTTTCTTTGGATTAATTAATGAAATTATTTAACTATTGTTGCTGTCTTCCTCTCTATTGCAGGTCCATACCTTTCGAGGGCCTCACTGGTGTGAACACTGTGCCAGCTTCATGTGGGGACTAATGGCTCAGGGGGTCAAATGTGCAGGTACATCTTGTTCTCAGGCTGCGTCATCAACATCTCTTACATAAACAAGTTACATTAAGTTCGTGGTGTACAAAGTGAGCATTGACGTATACAGGTTACTCTGCATCTGGAGCTGGATTATTACATTTAATCTGAGGTCCCAACTGTAGTTTAGGATTAGGGTTTGCATAAAAGACTGAAATAAGGGCTTAGCAGTGATGATGCAACAGATTCTTTACACTGTTAAAACCTTATTTTTGACCTATTTTACTTCTGTATATTTGTGAATGGGAAAATCAGTTCAAACAAGCAGAAGAATGAGCAGAATCATTGTCGATGGAATATTTAAAATTATTTTTCTTCACTTCATACGAAATTCATGACAACAAATTTACATTTATTGGGGCTTGGTTGTTCCTAACATTTTGTTCAACATTAATACTGTAACAAACGCTAGACTTGTTTCCACACAAACTCATGACAGTAGGCCACAGACATCCGACAGAAATCATCTTCAGCTCAGTTCTTGGTATTTTTATGAATGTGTTTTGTCATTTTGTGTTCCACAGTGTGGACATATTTCTTTTAATACCTACACCTTTGACTATTTATGCGTATTTCTTCACTGAAACACACATTTACACCTGGTTTTGTGTTATATTTGCCACCTTTCTTGTCAGATCCCCTGATGAGAATTCACTGCGGCAGTTGTTAAAATTTGTTTCACATCCCAGAATAGGGCCACAATATAGCCTGATATGCGTCTGTAATGATTTATTGATGATGTTGTATTTCACACAAATCTGTGGGAGCTTGGATGTTAATCATTAATGCCTTGATTTTGACAACAATCTAAAGGAAAGGTAGTGTTTGGAGTCTATAGCCTCTTACATCGCCATTCCTTCAAACCCAGCTACCAGAATCTAGGGCAGCAAAGTCTCACATGATGCTCAAATTTGCATACGAAAAAATGTTCTCCCTTTCCCTTTTCTTTTCATATGAACTCTTATTGGCTGAGTGCCAAGAAGCCAGCCTCTGCTTGTGCTTGTTGTGCCACATTTCCTCATCAATGTATGCCCCCCAGCCTCATCTCATCATGCCCATGAAGGAAAACAAAGCTGGCATGTCTCTTTAATGAGGAGCAGAACTCGGTGCTCTGGGAAGGAGCTCTGTTTCCAAATGCATTAAAATTCAGTTGCATCAACCAAAGAGCTAGGTCAAGGGGGCTCAACTCCTATTTAGCCAAAATCCTAAGAAAAATCCCCACATTGACAAATACAAGTGTTTTGGTTCAGCTGGGAGCTCTGCTGGTGGACTCAGTGATAATGTACCAGTTAGAAATGCTCAGCCAGGCACTATAAACCTCTTCTTGGAGCCCTTTAGCCAAAACATATCTGCAGCCTCCCCATAGCAACAGAGACTGAGCTGATGGTGCAGCAAAGCAGCACCTCCTGTCTCCTGGCTCCTGGTGTCCCCCGGGGCTCTGCTTCACCCTCACCCGCTCCACCTGGAACCAAGAGCCATCAACATGTTAACATGAACAACAGGAGCTCTGTAGACCTGTGTGTGGTGACAGACTCTTCACCATTATACTGCCTGTCTCATATGCTTAAGAGAATCATCTCTTAAAGTAATTACATTTCTGCATCGATGCATATAAATGCTGGCTGTGTGAATTTCTCCCGGGACCCATATTAATCTAAATATTGTCAGGGAACTACCAGAAGCATAGATTCTTGGATTCCATAAATATTTTTTGCTTTCCTTGTTTTAATATTTTGGTAAGTTTCAAAGCACTCAGCATTTGCATAAAAAAAAAAAACACTGCCAAATTTGGAGACGGCTCAAAAAAATCTAAGCTCTGGAAGAGCTGCCCCATTTTAGTCCATGAAACTAGGTCTGATGTTGCCTGCAGCGCCTCAATTGCTGCTTCCACTGCCATTGTGTGTGAGTAGACTTGGAAAAGAATAGAGCGCACAGCAGCACAGACCATCCCTCCTCCAGGCCACTGTGTTTTCAGTCTTCATCTAATTCCCTCTTTGCGACCGCTCCAAAGCAGCGCTGCAGCCCGTCATGCATCTGCTCTCCACAAGCCACTCTGTTGTCGACAAGGACAATCCTGCCCTGAAACAGCAGGACCCCAGGCCCCGTCCGCTGGCACTGAAAACAATTTAAAATGCGGCATACTTACCCTGACACAACACCTACTGAGATATGTGTGAGAGAAAAAACATGATCATGTCACAGTTTTGATAATTACCAAATGCATTTTACATTTCATACAAAAAGAAAGATCCACCTAATTGTTTAACAGATTCTGTCTTGTGGTTAATCACTCTTTTAATGAATAAATGGTCCCCTAGGGGTGACTTTGGATCTGTCCAGGGCTCAAGGTGACTTCAATGTCATGTTTGTTAGAGTTCTCATGTGGTATTAAACCAATTAGAGACAAATATCAAACTCTTCTGTAAGACAGGACACTAATGAACAGAAATGAAATGTGAAATTACACAACTATCCGACCTCAGAATTAATATCTTTGGCTTTTTTGAAAAAAAAAAAGAAAAAAAAAATCCATTTGTATTCTGGTCCATTTGTATTCTTGGTCTATTTGTATTCTGTTTGATACTTGTAGCGTTCTTGCAGTACAAATAAAAATGTTTCTTTATACAAACTAAAGATGCTTTATGTCTCTCTGCAGACTGTGGTGTGAATGTCCACAAACAATGTTCTTCTCTGGTGCCGAATGACTGCAGACCGAACTTGAGACACATCCGTAAAGTCTACAGCTGTGACCTCACGACCCTTGTAAATGCTTATAATACGGCGCGGCCCATGGTGGTGGACATGTGCATACGAGAGATTGAGTCAAGAGGTCAGTTGGAGGGGGGGTGTTCATGGGTTTGTAACCATAAATGTCAATATAAGACAATACCTCCCCCACAAATAAATTAAATAGAATTTAGTCAAACTATTGAATGATATAGAAGTGATTTTGTTGATTTATTGAGGGTTACTGGCTGAAATGCAACAAAAGGAGGAAGCAACATTATTAAAATATAGAATTGAATCATTCCAATCTTTCCCTTCTGTGTGACGGGGACCGTAGCTCACAACTAACTGTATTCAAAGCATTTTATAACTATGAGTGTCAAGTGTTCACTATAAATTAAAATTCATAAATGCAAAAATGAATGTCCTTAGTCTTTAATGTCCAAAAGACCTTTAGTAATTATTTCATGGCAACCAATCAAATTAAATCATGTTGTATATTATGGTATATGCAATAACTTTGATTTTAACTACTGGTGCGAACAATCTTTTAAAATTTTATTTGAAATTACATTTATGGCTCATTTTCTATGTATTTATGATGCCCTAATTTTATGGTAAACTATAAACAATGTATTATTCTTAGTTTGTGGTGTTTAAGTCTGATTACATCACAAATCGACATGTTTTTGGGTGGGGAGCGACAGTTAGGAGTTATGAGTGTGCTGGCAATTGTGAACGTGTAATGAGAAATGCATTACTCTGCTTCCTGCCGCCTTATTTGATTGCATTTCAGTTAAATCACTCAGCTATGTAGGAGGCTCATTGCTCCCTCATTCTATGCCCTCTAATATATGTCTAAAGCTAATTTTGATTAATGTCTTTATTATTTTGCCCACTGGTGCAAAACACTATTTGCATCTGCACATGTTGTTCCGTTGTGTGACAGTGTGTACATTTCTTCCTTAATTTATATGCATATTTAATAGTGTTTAATGGCATTTCCCAAATTACCAAAGCAAGAAATGCAGGTGATTTTTTTTTTTCATTACTCTCGACAATGACAGAACACTTATTTCACATTTGCTCCTCAAGGACTGAAGTCTGAAGGGCTCTACAGAGTATCTGGATTCAGTGACTCGGTGGAAGAAGTCAAAATGGCATTCGACAAAGGTAGGTGTTCCTTAGGTTTAGCATGTGCTCAGAGTGTTATAGATTTCTACCTGCTCACATGATCATTTGAAAGCTTTCACGTTTCATACAAGACACACATAACATTTCAGATTAAAGAGGAGTTGACACATTTCCTAAGGATTGCTGTCCATCTAGGATTGCAAAACTTTTACTACCATGCACCTGCCATGCAGGGTTTCACAGTGCAGACATAAAGGATGGGACTAGAGTGACTACTAACCATGGATGTACTGTCACTACCTCACACATAGCAGTAAAGTAGCTCTTCTGCTTTTCAGCAGACCTTATATGAATGCCAAGTGCAGTGTGAATTTTAACTGCAAGAAAAACCTTGCAGCAGTGGTCTAAAGATCCACATGTGGGAGATCATCCATGACAGAATGTCATTCCAGCTCACAGCACTGTGATATTCAGTCTGCCTGCACAAGTAGGCCACGGCCTCTCTGGAAAGAATACACAACTGAGAGAGTCAGAATAAAACAGGCTAAGCAAACGATGGCAGCTACTTCGCAAAATGCAGAGATCAAATTTTATTTTACCTTGAGTAACCAAAATGCCTCAGTTCCTCAGTTAAGATTGTGATGACATCATCCGTTTTCACAGTTCTTCTTGTCTCCTTTATTCCATCATTACAGATGGTGAAAATACAGACATCTCAGGGAAGGTCTATGAAGACATCAATATCATCACGAGTGCACTGAAACTCTACCTGAGGGATTTGCCTGTTCCTGTCATCTCATACGAGGCCTATCCAAGACTCATCGAGGCTGCAAGTAAGTCACAACCAGAGCAATTAGTTAGAAAACACCTGTTTAACGTGGCTGCAGTTAACATCTATGTTTCAGCTTTCTTTCGCTCCATGTGGTCACTTCTGTTGATGTGAATAACACTAATCACCTAGAGACGCTAATAACAGAAACGCCTGCATATCATTCAGTCCAACACATACTAATGTTTATAGTGTATACTGTACATCCTTGAGGCTGCTTTGAGGCTAATGTTGCATCTTCTTTAAACTTTAGTGATGCCCACACAATCTTGTTTTTTTATGTTGCTCAAAACCTTGCTTGAACAGAAAGTTGAAATAAAAGGAAATATTAGTCACTAATTTTTTCTCAGTCACAGATGAAAACAAATGAAATAATTCTATAAAAATTGTAGTTTGATTAAGCGGAAATATCAGAATCAACTACAGACTCCCAAAGGTCAGTCTTCTTCTTCTTCTTCTTTTCCTTTTGGCTTTTCCCTTCAGGGGTCGCCACAGCGAATCAACCGCCTCCATCTAACCCTGTCTTCTGCATCCTCTTCTCTCACACCAACTACCTTCATGTCCTCTTTCACTACATCCATAAACCTCCTCTTTGGTCTTCCTCTAGGCCTCCTGCCTGGCAGTTCAAAACTCAGCATCCTTCTACCAATATATTCACTATCTCTCCTCTGGACATGTCCAAACCATCTCAGTCTGGCCTCTCTGACTTTATCTCCAAAACCTCTAACATGTGCTGTCCCTCTGATGTACTCATTCCTGATCCTATCCTTCCTGGTCACTCCCAGAGAGAACCTCAGCATCTTCATCTCTGCTACCTCCAGCTCTGCCTCCTGTCTTTTCCTCAGTGACACTGTCTCTAGACCAAACAACATCGCTGGTCTCACCACAGTTTTGTACACCTTTCCTTTCATTTTAGCTGAAACTCTTCTATCACACATCACACCTGACACTTTTCTCCACCCATTCCATCCTGCCTGGACACGCTTCTTCACCTCTTTTCCACACTCTCCATTGCTCTGGACTGTTGACCCCAAGTACTTAAAATCCTCCACCTTCTTGATCTCTTCTCCCTGTAACCTCACTCTTCCACTTGGGTCCCTCTCATTCACACACATGTACTCTGTCTTACTGCGGCTAACCTTCATCCCTCTCCTTTCCAGGACAAACCTCCACCTCTCTAACTTCTCCTCCACCTCTTCCCTACTCTCACTGCAGATCACAATGTCATCTGCAAACATCATAGTCCATGGAGATTCCTGTCTAACCTCGTCTGTCAGCCTGTCCATCACCATAGCGAACAAGAAGGGGCTCAGAGCTGATCCCTGATGCAGTCCCACCTCCACCTTGAACTCCTCTGTCACACCTACAGCACACCACACCACTGTCTTACAGTCCTCATACATGTCCTGCACCGCTCTAACATACTTCTCTGCCACTCCAGACTTCCTCATACAATACCACAGTTCCTCTCTGGGCACCCTGTCATAAGCTTTCTCCAGATCTACAAAAACACAATGCAGCTCCCTCTGGCCTTCTCTGTACTTCTCTATCAACATCCTCAAAGCAAATACTGCATCTGTAGTACTCTTTTTTGGCATGAAACCATACTGCTGCTCACAAATGCTCACTTCTGCCCTTAGTCTAGCTTCCACTACTCTTTCCCATAACTTCATTGTATGGCTCATCAGCTTTATTCCTCTGTAGTTGCCACAACTCTGCACATCTCCCTTGTTCTTAAAAATGGGCACCAGCACACTTCTCCTCCACTCCTCAGGCATCTTCTCACTATCTAAGATCCTGTTGAACAACCCAGTCAGAAACTCTACTGCCACCTCTCCTAGACACTTCCAAACCTCTACAGGTATATCATCAGGACCGACTGCCTTTCCACTCTTCATCCTCTTCAGTGCTCTCCTCACTTCATCCTGGCTAATCTTTGCTACATCCTGGTCCACAACAGTCACCTCTTCTAGTCTTTGTTCTCTCTCATTTTCCACGTTCATCAACTCCTCAAAGTACTCTTTCCATCTTCCCATCACACTGCTGGCACCTGTCAATAGACTTCCATCCCTATCCTTAATCACCCTAATCTGCTGCACGTCCTTCCCATCTCTATCTCTCTGTCTTGCCAGCCTGTATAGATCAGTCTCTCCCTCCTTACTGTCCAATCTAGCATACAAGTCATCATAAGCTTCTTGTTTGGCCTTTGCTACCTCTACCTTCACCTTACGCTGTATCTCCCTGTACTCCTGTCTACTCTCCTCAGTCCTCTCAGTGTCCCACTTCTTCTTAGCTAACCTCTTTCTTTGTATACACTCCTGTACCTCCTCATTCCACCACCAAGTCTCCTTATCTACTTTCCTTCCAGATGACACACCAAATACTCTCCTACCTGTCTCCCTGATCACATTAGCTGTAGTTGTCCAGTCATCTGGAAGCACCTCCTGACCACCCAGAGCCTGTCTTAACTCCTTCCTAAAGGTCATGCAACACTCTTCCTTTTTTAGCTTCCACCATTTCGTCTTCTGCTCTGTCTTTGTCCTCTTCATCTTCCTCACCACCAGAGTCATCCTACACACCACCATTCTATGCTGTTTGGCTACACTCTCGCCTACCACTACTTTGCAGTCACTGATCTCCTTCAGGTTACATCGTCTACACAAGATGTAGTCTACCTGTGTGCTCCTACCACCACTCTTATAGGTCACCCTATGTTCCTGCCTCTTCTGGAAGAAAGTATTCACTACAGCCATTTCCATCCTTTTTGCAAAGTCAACTACCATCTGTCCTTCTGCGTTCCTCTCCTGGATACCAAACCTGCCCATCACTTCCTCATCACCTCTGTTACCTGCACCAACATGTCCATTGAAGTCTGCACCGATGACAACTCTCTCACTTCTAGGTATGCTCTGCATCACTTCATCAAAGTCCAACCAGAATTTCTCCTTCTCCTCCAGCTCACATCCTACCTGTGGGGCATACCCACTAACAACATTGAACATCACACCTTCTATTTCTAGCTTCAGACTCATCACTCTATCCGACACTCTTTTTACCTCCAGGACATTCCTAACAAACTCCTCCTTCAAGATAACTCCTACTCCATTTCTCTTTCTATCTACACCATGATAGAACAACTTGAACCCTGCTCCTAAACTTCTAGCCTTGCTACCTTTCCACCTGGTCTCCTGGACACACAGTATGTCTACCTTCCTCCTCTGCATCATGTCGACCAACTCTCTACCTTTTCCTGTCATAGTTCCAACATTCAACGTCCCTACTCTTAGTCCTATACTCTTGGCGCTCCTCTTCTGTTTCTTCGTGCGAACGCACTTTCCTCCTCTCCTTCTTCGACCAACAGTAATCCAATTTCCACCGGCGCCCTGTAGGTCAACAGCGCCGATGGCGGTCGTTGTTAACCCGGGCCTCGACCGATCCGGTTTGGAAGTCATATGTTTGATTCGCATCTTTGATTTGGCAAAAGTTTTACGCCGGATGCCCTTCCTGACGCAACCCTCTGTATTTATCCGGGCTTGGGACCGGCACAATAAGACACTGGCTTGTGCCCTCTTGCGGTCAGTGCTGACCTAAAAGTCTTTCATGAGTTTTCAAGTCTTCATCCTGCTTTTAATAATGAAAAAAGAAAAGAAGGAAGATCACATTCAGTATTCATTTGCATTAGCCACTTCAAGAAGCCTCAGACTTCCTCTGACACACTAATGGCTTTCATTACCCCACAGGAAATAACATTGATTCCTACTTGTGTTCTCTGAGGTCAGAGAGTCCATCCTGCCCACTCTAACAGCAGCATTATTCTGTTTCTACACAGAGATCACAGACCCAGAAAAGAAGCTGGAAGCCGTCCGCGAGGCTCTGGCTCTGCTGCCGCCATCACACAAAGAAACTCTGAGTTACCTCATGGCACACTTGAAAAGGTGAGAAATTCATTTAGATGGCCAATGGAAACAGTACTTGTTCAAAAATAAAGGGTAAATATTAACAGAAGGGACCATTTTTAAAATTTTAGTGTGGTTTTTGGCAGTTCCTGAATCCAATCTGACCGCATGAGTTGGTGCCATGTGAACATCACTATGCTTTGTTTCTGAATAGACAACATTGTTTCATATTGTTCCAAAATGTAAATTATCAATGTATTCATGAACTGTGTCAATAGTGTTAGTCTTTTTTTAGCATGTATTTTTGTTGCCATCGAGTGGAAGATCCAAAAAACACATTCGAAACAATTGACTTTCCTCTTCATACAGGAAGCAGTAAATAGGTTTATTTACTGACTCACTCCATGTTTCTGACATTTGCAGGGTGACACAGAATGAGAAATTCAACTTAATGAACGCAGAGAACCTTGCCATCGTTTTTGGACCCACCCTCATGCACGCACCAAACATGGACGCCATAACAGCGCTCAATGACATCCGCTACCAAAGACAGGTGGTGGAGGTGCTCATTAAAAATGAAGACGTGCTGTTCCGAACACCAAACTGAACTGTTAAACAACAATCTGCTCCTTCTTTTATGTAAAGGCTTGAATGGCTCCTTTACACTGATTAATACATACGGTTCTCACATTCTCTCTATGTGGACTAGTAATGACCTCCAGTAACTTCTGTTCTCCCAGTTGGGGCATTGGATGTGAACTTTACTATGTCTCCCCATTTTTGTCGGGGAGATGTCAGAAGCTGACAGACCAGCATGCATGGTGCAAGGTCTTTGTTGCTTTGTGATTGTAACCCAGCATGTGTTCAGATTGTGTAGGGCTGTGATTTTACTTTTGTCTGTTCTGTGTAGTTATAGTCAACATTCCCAGCTGCCTGCTGTGCAGTATTTTCTGTGAAACATTGTTGGCTGGAAGTAACATAAGCTAGCCTACTGATTTTCCTGGGGCAATTTTTATGATAGCTTATAGCTTTTTTCTATTTGTATCCTTAACTGTTTATTCAACCTGAAGTAGGTGAATGAGACTTTCCTGTTATTGTGTACACACTGGTGCATTTACCTGACCTTAACATTTTTGTGCTATAAATAGCATTATTTGTGAATTACATTATTTTACTGTAATGTTTTTGTACACACCTTGTGCATGATTATTTTTATTTATTAAACCTTTTGTGAAATCAACTGCTCAATGAGTCGTCTGCAATCGGCAATCCTCAGAGACAGAGATCCACCCACACAAGATCATCTGTCCCCACAAGTGGATTCTTTCAGCATAAACAACACAGTTGTTCCAGAAGAATAAGTACTTCATGTTCCACTGGGCAGATTCTTCTTTGACTTAAATTTCCTCTTCCCATCTTAATTTTAATACCTATGATGCTTTATATACTTTGTGAAGTTATCCTGCAGGCAGGCAGCTGCTAACAGATTAACAAACAAAGCAAACTCAGTTCTTACAGTAGATAAAATTAACATTACATTGTACTTTAGACCTGCATTGACACTTTTTTGGGTACTTGGCAGAAGTGGAAAAATGGTGTTAACAGCAGGTAAACAGCTCACCCCAAACAGAAGAATAACTGGGAAATGGGATAATAAATGGGAAAATTATTGCAGATACTTTGAGTGAAACAACAATTTAGAAAACTGCAGGGATTTTAGTCCAAATATTTGAATGTTTTATGTGATATACACAGAAATATGATGAAAATAAAACATGTGGTTCATGTTAAGAGAGTTTGTTGATACACGTATTGTATATAATTTGTTTCTGTGCTGTATGTGTCGTAACTGTTTGTTGATGTAGATGAGGAGTGACTGGATTAGAAAAGAAATGTATTGACAGTAACCCAGATTAATAGGACATATCTGTAGATCCACAGTGTTTCCACATTATGACTCAGTGAGCACTTTTGCCATTTTCCAATAAACAATTTCAGGCTGCATACAGACACAACAGGAGCATTTACAGAAGAAGAAAAAAAAAGATTATTGAGTTGAAAGGGGTTTGAAAGCTCTGGAGACCTGATATAAATTGCTGACTAGGGTGGCAGTATTGGCCCCTAATATCAATCATCCTCTTAATCTTAAATTTATCCACAGCTGATATAAGTCTTAACTTTAACTTGTAAATGTTGCAACAAATATATAATGTCAGTAAAGAATATTCATGTACATTTGACTCCCTACATTTCCTCACAATCTATTTACAAGGAATTGTAAGGCTTTTGATACTTGATATTCTTTATTGTTTCCGCCATCATCCCCCGATGTTGTCTCAAAGTCGTATAGAGAACCCCAGAGAGCTGTGGGTGACATGTTCCATCATCAGGATGAATGGTGTAGATCAGTTTGGGCCAGTCATTATTCACAGCATCCTGCTGGCATTAACACTCACCGGAGGACTAAAGTGTATTAATACACAACTGAATCTTGTCCCCATAGATCTGTTATGTGTGATATCTTGTCAGGCTTTTTAGAGATTCTCAACCTTATTAAAGCTATAACAATATATTTCTTCCTTATTTTCAATGATTATTATGTCTTAATTTAAGAGTAACATGCTTGTGGTTGTAAATACTGAAGAAAATATACAAAATTTATAGTTATGATACTTACAGTTTTTTGATATGAACAATGAATTGCTGAGAGTAGGAATAACAGTTCTGTTCTGAATATTTAAAATGACAAGTTGTGCCTAAAATCCTTGTTATGAAGCCCAATAACAACCCATCAGTCATACTAGTTCATGTCTAGATTATATCCAAGTAAACAATACCTAAGACTATGCCACTCTGAAGCCTCTGACTCAAGGGAAACCAATATTACTCTAAATTTATGCATTTCATGTTTAATTACCCACAGATTTTTCCTTTCCATGCAATTGCTCAATCACAGATATGCACAGCTGTCATTGGCTCATTACTATGTTACTTTTTCATATGGTTTAGGCCCACATTTTCACAGATGTCATCTGGGTGCTGCCTCTGCTTCACATTTTGTGTTGAATTTATGCTGACGTGAGTTTTGTTTGATGGTCATTGTAACTGCTGTGCTTTGTACACTTCCTGTTCAGCTTTGCCCTATAATTCTGTTTTTGTGCTTTAAAATTTCAACATAAAGCGCCTCAGAAGCATCACTGCACAACATTTAATCACTCAGCTTTTGTGACGGCATCACATTGAGTTAATGTAAGCAGAATCCAGGCTTGTGTCTGGTGATTGTAAGACGAAATTGGATTTTCATCCAACCGTTTAGAATCCCCCACCATTATCATCCATTTTAAATATATCATACCTTCATCTACATTAGGCATCAACTGTGAAAGATGGTAAACCACACCAATAAAGCTATCAAGCTTTCCATCTCCCTCCTCAGATGCTGTTCCAACACCAGGCAGAAGTGATGTCCACAGATGCATTGTGTGCTGAATGAGCCTCATTCACAGTAATGAGAGCACATTTGAAAGGCTGTGAACCATGAGATAACTGACCTGTCTGTTGACTCAATGATAACACTTTCCTCTCTGTAAGGATTGACCTGAATATATGTTTTAATTCTGAAATATGAAAAAATACTAAATTAATCCATATGAAGTATTTGAAATGGAAATATTCATTTTGTTTGCTTTCCAATATAATCACTATGATTTTATATTTAACATAGAAAACATATATTGGAAGATTAATAGAGAATTTTTATCAAACAAATATACGGTTTATTTAATTTCAAAGATTATTTTTTACGTATTTTATGAACAGCATAATTCTCTGTTGCCAGTGATTCTGTGTACATGCATCTTAACAATCCAGCAAAAATGCCCACAAACAATACATGATAAAAACACGCTATAAAAACTGTTAACTGATGCTAGTACATATGTTTCTGATGTTCAGTATTTTACATGAATCTAACAGCTAGACACACATAATAACAAAGAAGCAGAATGAAGAGATTTTTAATCCTCTTCATTTTCAATGAGGCATAAACCATTTTGTCTGGTTTTTACACCCCCCAGACTTCATATTCAGCTTTTATCCAGATTTAGTGAATATTTAATCACTTAATCACGTGGAATAAATATAGACACTGGACTTCCAAGAGACCACATACCCAGCGAGCATTTAGTCTACAGACTATAGGCCAAATGAGTAGAGACATTGCTGGTTTGTTCCATATTGCGTGACAGACTTGGAGAAAGGCAAAGCAGGACCCACATGGTGCAAAATCAGGTGGCTTGAATGATTGGACTGAGAGAGGGGGTGGTTTGGGACAAATTTCTCTTAATTCAGACATTGCCAAAATGGTCATTTGTCCTTAAGTGTGATGAATGAGCCATGTGGTTGAGTGACTGGCTGATTGAACGAACTGGGGATGTAAGGAAATTGAGTTGGGTGACCCATCACAGGCCTGACGGGGTGGGCGCGCACAGAGGAGTGAGAGGGAGTAGCGCTTGGCTTCCAGGAAAACTGCCTGAACTGTGAGAATGAATGAAGCTTCATCATCCACACTGAGTGGATTCTGAGTCCACTGTTAAACATAAAAGATTTAACGGCAGCCTTTTAGTATCTACTGTATAAATAATGTCTATACAGAAAATGTTTGAGCATTTATTAAGTAGTTGTAAGCAAATGTGATCATTAATACGTTACTGTATATCATTATTTATCAGTATTTCCTCCTGTGGGTGCCTATAAATAAAGGTAATTATAATAATAAGCATGATGAACACAAAAAAATTTGTACTCGCATAAAAGGTCTGTACCTTCCTAGGAGCGGATTTAATTGTTTAAAAATACTGTGCACTTATAAACACATAAATATGGTCTTATATATGTTTATAATTACAAGTGTTATGAAACATTATTTGTTGAAATGCTGCTTATAAATGTGTTACTATATTTCAATGAAAAAATATTCTTAAGCACTATGAATACTTTCCCATTATTTTTGACTCAGTTATTCACTATAAATTACGTATCATTATTTTAAAATATCCCTCCTTTTAACATTTATGATCTTATTTCAGTCTAACAAATCATACAGCTTTACACAAATAGGCTATTAAAGAACTCTTTGGAAAACTTTATCTACGCTCATAATTTCCAGACCACACATAGTCCAGATTGAGTCTGTTGAGTAGCTATTTCTGCTCTCCCTCTCTCTCTCTCTCTCTCTCTCTCTCTCCCCCTGGAAAAAGTTTTATGATTGAAGTTCTAATCGACTGTGTATTACATTTAAAAAATATATAATATACAGTCTGTCACATGTCACCCAAACTAAATAATCTGTGTCCAAAAACAGATACAGGTATGGTATGACGTATGCAACCTGGAAACATTCTTTCATAGCAGTTTTAATCGTTAATCTGGAATGCCAGAAAAAACATGTACAATATTGTGTCTTTGCACCTTGAGGTTGTGTGTGGCCATGTTGAAGATGGGATATTTCAGTGGTGGATTACTCTGGCATGTTGATCTTATAACATGACAAAGAATGTGTCCCTCTCAAATGACAAGTGCTGGCAGCCAGTCAGTCACATCCGCTCTCACACAATAACAAGACTGGCAGCAGACAGTTTTAAGGTTGTAGGCTAAGCTGAGTGAATGTTTTAGGAGAGTAGCACTTTTTAGATTCTCAAGTCATCAACAGACATGTTGAAGTTGGATCTTGTATTTGGATGCCTAGGTTTCTTGGGAAAAATTAATATTGTTCTTTTTATTTTTATTCTAATGAGTCCACAAGGTAAGAGCTTATGTTTGTCTAAAGCAGACATTTTTTCCTGAGTAAATTATTTCTTGAATATTTTTTAGTCCTAAATGTTCATAATGAAATTAGAAAAAGTTGTAGTTTGAGAAAGTAATTACAAAATAGTCTTTTAATTGGCTGTGATTAACAACAGTGTTCTCATGCCAGTGAATATTCATTCTGTTCAAGCAGTAAAATTCAGGAGCAAGACTTGAAGTTGATTGATGAGGCATTTTGGACTAATTTCATTTTGGTTTTCAACCTTTGTTCTGTCTGTCACCACGTGAACTCACCTGCATATTTAAGTTCAGGATGTTTCCTTATAGTTTACTGAAAAGGATGCTTTGAAATGTATTCAGCCAGTCAAAAAACATCAACATGTTGCTGCCCTCAACATAAAATGACCCATGTTTGAAGGTCATCTAAAAAAATTTTAAAGTGGGTCTCGCTCTGCCTTGTGACTTATATGTAACGGAAAGAGAACATCTCTATTAATGACCTTTCAGGAGCGTCATCACATGTTTGACTGCATCCATGTCAAATTTAGACCCCAAAGCCAACACAGTGGCATGCACACACATACTCATGTTCACACTGCAGGCTTACAGGATTATCTCTGTTATATTAGCCAAGAAATTCAAAATAAAAATGAATTAAAAAATGAAAATGTAATTTAGAAAAATATATTAAATTGTAAATGTAAAATGTGTCCAATCATATCCATCCATCCATTTTTCAATTCAGATGAAATAAAGCTGCCTCAAGTGTCAAACGTTCTCCAATATTTTGCTTTGGCAGACTTTTGAATTTGTTTTTAACAAACTCAGAAGCAGCAGAGAAATGTATGTCTTATGTTGTAAATCTAAACACTGAAATAGTTTCATATCCTTTATTATGTTTTTCATCCACTACAACCTTTTTAAAATTAGGTGGTGTTTGGGCCTCCTTGGATGAAACCCGTCTGGTCAAAAGTCTCTTCACTGGATATAATAAGGTTGTTCGTCCCGTCTCTCACTTCAAGGACCCGGTGGTTATTACTGTGGGCCTTCAGCTCATCCAGCTCATCAGTGTGGTGAAGTCTCATGTCACACACATTATTGCCCCATCTCTAATAAGATTCACACTTGTCAGCTGTCTGAACACATTTATGTGCATTCATAGGATGAGGTCAACCAGATTGTCAGCAGCAACGTGCGACTGAAACAGGTTTGATGCACGCACTTATTTTATGGTCGTGAAACTATAACATCATCATACATTATCATTTAGAAAAACCATCAAATTGTACAGCCTTTATGATGTACTAATTAAAACAAGAAAGGTGTCTCAACAGAAGTGTATTCAGTTAAATTATTAAATGTGATTTACCAAATACCCAAAATAGACTATGAGCAATTAGATTTATAGGATTTTTACATATATAAAGATTTCATTCTACAATTAATCCACATACTCAGGTAGTTGTTTTACAATAAGTGAACAACAAAAATCCACTCATTTTCTTTTATCATCTTCTTTAAAGAAGACCAAGCCAGAGAGATTCTGTTACTGCAAAAAATGTCATGTTATTTGTGTAGTACCAAAACAATTTCTCATGTTATTCAATCCATTCATGATTCTCTATATTTGAGTTAAACAAAATACATTAAAACAAAACTTAAAGACCTCTTTTATAAAAATATCTTACAGGAAAACATATATAAGCACTAAAATAGATGTGAGTTGTGAAAATACACTGAAGGAGCTGGAGTGATAGGAAGGAAGTCATGTAGCATTCAGGAGCCCTTCATATAGAGCTGTGCTTTGGCACATGTGCATTAATAATGCATGTCGTTATTGAAATACTCTCCATTGTTCTGCATGTCTGTATTTTCAGCAATGGAAAGATGTGAACCTGCAGTGGAACCCAGAGGATTATGGCGGCATCAAGAAGATCAGAGTTCCCTCCACTGACATTTGGAGGCCTGATCTGGTTCTTTACAACAAGTATGTTTCAGAGCTGAATTTTATCTGTCATATATATATATTTTTTTTATCAAACCATTTCTTCATAACAGAAAGATTTATACAACCTGAAACATTCAGACTTCTAGGACATAGCAATCTGCCATCTTTTGAATCAAACTTTACTTCAGCATGAACCACGTAGAAGCTCAGATTTCATCATGCAAAAGCCCCCCTCCCCCAACCATATGCTGCTTGTGACACAGTGCTGTTTTTCCCTGACAACCTGCTCTGCTGCCACAATAACCTTAACCAAGCTAAGCGCCCGTTGGCCAGGGTGTGCGGCAGCAGCATTGAACCGTCCTCAGGCATTGCTGTCGTTCTGCATTAATATTTAGCTTATTATTTCCCGTGATGACCCTGTGTTTGTCTGTATTCACAGTGCTGACGGTGATTTTGCCATCGTTCACGAGACCAAAGTTCTGTTGGAGCACACAGGAATGATCACATGGAACCCGCCTGCCATTTTCAAGAGCTACTGTGAAATTATTGTGCTCCATTTCCCCTTTGACCTCCAGAACTGCAGTATGAAGCTGGGTACTTGGACCTACGATGGAAACTTGGTGGTCGTCAATCCTGTAATTCCATTCAAACCATGTCGTGCCTTGAGGAATAATATAGTACTGCCTGACATTACAATAACTGCAGATCTCTCTTACAATGATCAATGTGAAACACGTTCATAAACTATCTGATCTATGAGCTTTCAGTAGAAAGTAGAAAGTAGAAGCCTCCATCAACAGACTGGCACTAAAATGTATGGAGTCTTTTCATGCCAATGACCCAAATTCCCACCAGGTTTCATTCAACCAATAATGTTCCTCTATTATGGAAATAATAATATTTATACAATTGGCATATTTTTCACACAAAGAAAGTAAATCCTTGACAAAAAATATGACAGCACATACTTGATGTTGGTATTTTTATTATTATTATTCGTCAAATTTTGTAAACTAGATGATAAAAAATTAGCCTGTTGGTTTCTAACTCATAGAAGGAGAAAGTCATCTGTAACTGTCTTAAAATAATGAAGACAATGACAGATTGTGAGGCTTTGACTGTAAATTTGTTAAAATATTTAAATCAATCTTATAATGGTCATTTTTTTAAGTTAGGTCACGAGTCTATATCTTTGAAAATTATTACTTTTGGTAATAGTGCAGGGTTTCTTGTTGTTCCAGAACCCTTTTTGTTTATTTAGATTTTGGAAAGATATATCTTTCATAATTAAGTAAGTATTATTATTACTACCTGAATCAAAAGAAGATACGCGTCCTAAACATAGTTTATCCCCAATTCATCGTTTCTGAACTCCACTAATGATGATTTTGAGATAAGCTTGATTTTCTGCTACCAGACAAAACAAACATGAAGGAAGAAGATTTTCACACAATTCATTGCAATTCAAAGAACTTTACTAAGTGACCGACTTTTTGATAATAAAACTGCATAAAGACAAACAGTTAAATAACTATAGAACCTGGCAGATGACTATAATAATGTAACACAGAAATGTGAAGAATTTGAATGAAAAGTGCATAGTCATATATTTATTATAAATATATTATTTTAGGACAGTGACAGACCTGATCTGAGTAACTTCATGGAGAGTGGAGAATGGGTGATGAAGGACTTCCGGAGCTGGAAGCACTGGGTTTACTATTCGTGCTGTCCAAACACCCCTTACCTGGACATCACCTACCACTTCCTCATGCTGCGGCTGCCGCTGTACTTCATCGTCAACGTCATCATCCCCTGCATGCTCTTCTCCTTCCTCACAGGCCTCGTCTTCTATCTTCCAACAGACTCCGGTAAGTTTCATTTGAGTCCATAATAATTATTTTAACAATTATTAATTATTAATGTATGACTATAAAATCACTGTTTTTTAAATAATTTTCAAAGGCAACATGAGGGATGATAGAGAACCTGATATCACATACATTGTACATGCAAAAATCCACTCACAAGAAATCATATATTCTGGGTTCCTGTCAACATACCTCTTTTTCATTATTGATTATACAATGTAAGTCCTGATCATATACAATACGTCCATTATGGTTTGTAGAAGTAAAACATTGCTGAATTTGTACAATTTTTGACTGAAAGGAATCAGTGCATGTAAACCAGCAACCTTAGCTTAATTTGTAAAAAGAGTAGAATAACAGCAAAAACAAAAACAACAAGGCAGTCAGAAACTGAACATCCCGCGACACCCCTGAATTCAAAATTTTGCCCTGAACTACTTTCACGGACTTTCTCCAGAATTTTGCACCCTAAAAGATACAAAGGTGTCTAGTTGACATTGACCTAGTTTTCCAAAGGTGAAGGTCATCAACACATTTTTGTGCCTCTGGCTTCCTGAAAATGTTGCTTTTTGTTTTGTGATTAAATCTCATCAGGTTTCAGAGATGTGTACCTAAAAAGGCATAAAAGTGAAAATTTGACCTTGACCTAGTTTTTCAAGATAAAGGCTGTGATCTAATTTTCATCCCCTTGCCTCTCTGAATATACACCTTTTGATTCGTCTTTATATCTTATCCTGAGATATGTGCTTTTTCTTTCATCTTCCTATCTGCAACAGTTGTGAAGATATTTCGTGGCCGGACGGCCGGACGGACAGACGGGCTGACAAACAAACAAACACTGACTATTACAATACATCACCGCTTCGTGGGATGTAAATATATATCAAGAAAAACATTACAGTAAATATCCAAAGCAGCACAAAACTTCAAACTGCTGATCTGACCTCTGTTATTTTGTTCTCTTCTGATGAAATAAGTCATGTCGATTTTTAGGGTGTCCCAAGGTACATTTATTTGTCTTTGGACAAACCCAGAACGTCCCTCTGTGGGTCCAGTTTTTGCAAAAAGCTGAACTTAGGTAGACGTTTCTCTCTGTAATTTTATGTTTAGCCCACATACAGAAAAAGAAATATCCGTATTTTCATTAAAATCTCAGCATGAAATGTGTTTCCATTAATAGTTCTATTTATTTCCACAGAGCTAATCTATTTTACAGATTACATTAAATTTCAGTCACACCTAAAATGTCTTGTTGATGCATTTGTACAATTTCGATTTATGACCCGAGGAGTAAATTATAAGGAACTTTCATTTATTCATTTTCATGTACCGCCACTGTATCCGCCGTGGCGGGTCACGGGGAGCTGGAGCCAACTTTTGTACACTCAGGAACTGGATAAGATAGAAAGACGAGGGAGAAGGCCAGTGTGAAAGTAGGTCGGGGTAAAATTTTGAATTCAGGGGTGTCGCAGGATGTTGCAGTCTCTGACTGCCTTGATTTTAGTTGTATGATATGAAAGCACAGATGATATAATTACTACTACCATGTTGGACATGTCCTTATTTCCTAATTCTGTCTCTCAGTTTGAGGTGTTCATACTTTGACTGTTACAGGAACTTCAACACTTGTGTGCAAATCCGGCGCTGTTTCTGGAGTGTAGGTCTGCCTCATTACCCAGGGTCCCTCTGTGCTGTCATGTCTGAAAGCAAGCCTTCACTTTAATGTATAATACATCACTTGATTCCTGTGTTTGATAGGACTGCTGACAGGATAGTGTAGAGGAAAGGCTGATGCCAAAGAGATGCTCTCTTTGGGAGACCTGCTCTCATTGAGCAACAAAAACACTTCCCTAGTTTTGTTTGTGAAACGGTGTCAGAATCTTTTTATTTGTGATGCTGTTTGTTTAACAAAAAAAGAGACCAGACCAAAAAAGGCCCCTCACTCCTTAAGTGTTTTGCTCTTGTGTGAAGTTATTTTGTGGATTCTGATCAATTGGCTAGAGAAGAGGTGTTTGTGACCCACAGAAATATAGTAGCTCTCTCTTGTGGCAACGTAAGAAGACTGCATGTTATAGACCATAGGTTTGTGGGTTATTTCGTTCAATTAAGTAAATTATTTTTAAATAACAATTTAAATAACAGTATTAATAAAAAGATGTATTTAGAACGATATAGGTCAATATAACAATAACTATACATATATGTGTGTGTGTGTGTGTGTGTGTGTGTGTGTGTGTGTATGTGTTTGTGTGCGTGTGTGTGTATGTGTGTGCGTGTGTGCGTGTGTGTGTATGTGTGTGCGTGTGTGTGTGTGTGTGTGTGTGTATAACTGCAGAAAATATTTTAAGCTCTTTTAAGGGTTCTTACACTTTTTGCCTTCTGATACCTCAAAAACCTAGAATAGAAATAGTCATACAAAATTTCCTACTTTTATGGTATTTTTGACATTTGAAAGAGCCATTATGAATCTAATTCTCTCACAGATCCTGTAGTGGCTGTTTTAACACTTGATCATGAGACTGAGGATGGAGATGATGTGCTTCTAACTGGACTTTTACATCAGAGTCACAGCCGGAGCAGTGGAGGTTATATGTTGTGTCTTCCAGGTGAGAAGATGACACTCAGCATCTCTGTCTTGCTGTCTCTCACCGTGTTCCTGCTGGTCATCGTGGAGCTCATCCCCTCCACCTCCAGCGCTGTGCCACTCATTGGGAAGTACATGCTCTTCACCATGGTCTTCGTCATTGCTTCCATCATCATCACCGTCATTGTCATTAACACCCACCACCGTTCCCCCAGCACTCACACCATGCCACAGTGGGTCCGTAAAGTGAGTTGGTTTAACCAGTAGGCCTACGTCGTTTCCATTATATTCTGTCTGCATTATGCTGCCACCTGGTGGTATCAGACGGTACATCTTTTTTAAACCACCTGTACCAATGTTATTTATCCCTTGACACAATTTACATTTTTTGTCCTTTATTCTATAGGTTTTTATCGAAACTATCCCCAACATCATGTTCTTCTCAACGATGAAACGTCCAGGAAAAGAAAAGCAGGTTAAAAGTATCTACAATGCTGACTTTGACATCTCAGACATCTCTGGCAATGAGATCTCTGCAGTTCCCTACCGCTCACCCATCACCAAGAACCCTGATGTTCGCAGCGCCATTGAAGGAGTCACATACATCGCAGAAACCATGAAATCAGATGAGGAATCCAACAATGTAATCAATCTCATGCAAAATCCATCTCTGACATGGTTCATTAGTATTTTGGTGTGTATGTGGCATGATGCTTCTCCTCTCTTCCCAGGCTGCTGAGGAGTGGAAGTTTGTGGCCATGGTGCTGGATCACATCCTGCTCTGTGTGTTCATGGCTGTGTGTCTCATTGGTACACTGGGTGTGTTTGCAGGGCGTCTCATTGAGCTGAGCATGCTCTAACAACTATTGACTTATGATTTTCTCGTATGATTTGTCAGGAGACCAGCTTATGTAAAAAGTGGAACAATGAAATTAAGCTACTACACTGTCTGTCATTGTGCTTTCAGCATCTGCAATCTATACTGTATCTCCATTTGCTTATGTGGTTAGTATATAACGACCTTGTTGGTGTTTGTGCTAATAATCTTTGGCTTTATGTTACGATAGTACACTGCTGTGCATAATTAGAGAATATGTACACAGAATTCAATGGTAAGTCATGAGAAAATATTTTGCTGTACTGCCACATTTTCCTCATCATTTTTATAGGGAACAACCAAATACATGATATTGAGTCAGTTTCTTCAGGGAGACTTGTTACAAACACCGTCCTACTTCGTGTTCTTGTGTGAGAGTATTTGATAGGGTCTTTTTCTTACTTTGAAAAACTGATTAGTTAACAGAAATGTCAATATGTACAATTCGATCATGCAAAAACTACTTTGATCTGGAGTTTTGGCTTTTAAATTCCATTTTTCTAAAGAAACTTATACTTGTTACGGGTTTATAAGGACAGATGAGACCTACAGTATGTGACAATAGAAACAGCATTCTGGACCATTCACACTTTTTTTTACTTCTGTCACCCACTTAAATTCTTCGCCACTGGAGGCAAGTGAACAGGTTTATATAACTGTGCTTCGACACAGTGACATCTCATAGGCAAGTATTTCACTTGATCACTTTTTATTTTTCAGATCAAATGTTTTTATAGCCTTACTTTAGCAATGAAAATTGTTTGGTACATCAACAATCCTCCTTACACAGCCTAGGGTTCTTGCAGAGACATAAACAAAACATGATATAAAAATTAGAAGAGAGTTAGTAGTTAGAGGTAGAGAATAATTAACCCAAATTAAAGCAGGAGATTCAGTCTGTCAGGAGGAGCAGAGAAGTCTGTCCCATTAACTTTCAAATATAAATTTAACTGGGGTTTCCAGTGGTCCCAATTTACATCCAAATGTCTGTTAAACATCTTTTGCTAACTACATACTATTGTAATGTTTGTTGTAAATAGACTCAAAAAAGGATTCCAGATTATATTCCAGAGTATATTATAGCACAGCTTGTGAGTGTGTGTGACAATATATTCTTCTTTTGCCAATTTTACATGTAGTTTTAATAAATGTGAATTCAGTATTTGTTTCAACCTGACTCCAATAATGTGTATTCATGAAAATAAATTTGATTTGCCAGGGCTGGTGCGGTATACATATACTGTATTGATCTTGTCTTGTTGTTCATTTTACTGTTTAAGTCTTCTTGTTAAGTGACAAGAAACATTCAAGGTCAAAGAATCTGAAGTACTCAGACATCGTAGTTAAACGTTCAGTCAATTCTATTTGCCATTCAAATGCTTGTTGATTCTGTGATGAGGATTCCAAATGTTCCCACGTGTTTCCAGCTGCCCCACAGCACGTTCAGAATAACGTGATCCCCACGAGGGTATTTACCCTAAAATCTGGAAAATCAATTGTAAAATTGATTAACCATCTATATATTAATTATACAGCACATTGTGACTTGTGATATGACATTGTGATGTGTAGTGAGAGCAGGGTAAAGGTGGAGGAGAAGCTAGAGAGGTGGAGGTTTGTCCTGGAAAGGAAAGGAATGAAGGTTAGCCGCAGTAAGACAGAATACATGTGTGTGAATGAATGGGACCAAAGTGGAAGAGTGAGGTTACAGGGAGAAGAGATCAAGAAGGTGGAGGATTTTAAGTACTTAGGGTCAACAGTTCAGAGCAATGGAGAGTGTGGAAAAGAGGTGAAGAAACATGTACAGGCAGGATGGAATGGGTGGAGAAAAGTGTCAGGTGTGATGTGTGATAGAAGAGTTTCAGCTAAAATGAAAGGAAAAGTGTACAAAACCGTGGTGAGACCAGCGATGTTGTTTGGTCTAGAGATAGTGTCACTGAGGAAAAGACAGGAGACAGAGCTGGAGGTAGCAGAGATGAAGATGCCGAGGTTCTCTTTGGGAGTGACCAGGCAGGAGGCCTAGAGGAAGACCAAAGAGTAGGTTTATGGATGTAGTGAAAGAGGACATGAAGGTAGTTGGTGTGAGAGAAGAGGATGCAGAAGACAGGGTTAGATGGAGACAACTGATTCACTGTGGCGACCCCTGAAGGGAAAAGCCGAAAGGAAAAAGATGATATTAATTATACAGCGTGCCTATAATAAAAGCAGGCTGGAGGAAGACAAGGATGGAGGCGTGTCGGCAGCTCGAACAAGCTCCGCCCCTCTCACCGTTCCAAGAATATGATTGGTCGAATCTTTGTGGACAAATGGAAGTTGTGGAGGTGAGCTGGTATTGTACGACGGGACCCGGGAGACAGTGTTACATCACCGATTTTGTTACAGTTGACTCACTACGCTTAAGTTTTTGCTTTTTACGCATTCCTTTCTTCCACGCGTCAGCTTTTACTTTACTACGTCCGTTAGCTCCAGGCTAACGCGAGCGGCTAGTCCCACGGAGAGTCAGGCTCATGGTGTCCGAAAAGGAGCCTGCACCGTCAGAGGTGAGAGTAACGAATACAAACGAATTAGAAGGTGTGTTATGAATCAGTTCAGGCCTATAAAGTTTGTAGCCACCTTTGCTCTGATCCTTTAAAAGGTTAAGTTGGGTTGAACTCTGTCTCCCTCGTTTGTTATCAATGTCGAGCAGCGAGCGCAGTAACATCGATAGGATTACCAAAGAGTTTTGAAAGCTGACAGTCATGGAGGATCTCACCAGAAGCAGCAGCATGTTAGCACACCTGTACTCACCTGCCCAGTCAGACACCATGTCCATTGACAAGCTCCTCCCGGCTCTGCTGGAGTGTTTTGGGATTATATTGTGTGGATACATCGCAGGGAGGACCAACATCATCACGTCCACGCAGGCTAAAGGATTGGGGAGTTTTGTGTCCAACTTTGCGCTCCCTGCGGTGCTTTTCAAGAACATGGTCCTGCTGGACTTTGGGAATGTGATCTGGCCATTTCTGTGGAGCATCCTCGTTGCCAAAGTGTGTGTGTTCGTCATTGTGTGCGTCCTCACGCTGATGGTGGTCAGCCCTGACAATCGTTACAGCAAAGCTGGGATCTTCTCCATATTTGCCACTCAAAGCAATGACTTTGCTTTGGGTTATCCCATTGGTAAGTATAATGTGTTTTATCCTGCCATCTACAGGACTTCTCATTAATGCTGCAGCTATAATCCTATAATAAACCCTTTGTCAAAATGTAATCATTTTGTTCAAGCGTCTTAGCAGCTTTGCATGCATTTCCACATTTCCCTCAAATTTGGTGTTGACAACTTTTCCAAAGTGAATGTTAAGCTTTGCTGTAATTTAGCAGACTGAAACTACAATGACAATTACTGCATTAATAAATCTGATCAAAGATTGATCCTGCTGCACTTCCTGCACTTCCTTCCTTCAGAAATTTAGGGGAAAAAGAGGGAAGATGGCAGCCAACTGAATTTTTAAATAAAAATTTATGACATGATTTATATCAAATCTGTTTTCTGAAACTTTGTGTAAACTGGTGTGTTTATGGCGGCTTACCCTTTGTGTGTAAATGATTTCTGAAACTTCAAACTTTGTGGCGTGGTTACTATAAGACCTTCTGAGTGAACAGATTTGTTTCTATTCCGCATATTGGTATGAAATGTTTTATTACACATTAAATGTTTGTGTTTTTTCCAACCTTTTGACTTCTTATGAATGGCAGTTTTGCTAATCTTACATGTTTCTTTTAATCCAAAGTTGAGGCTCTGTACCAGACAACATATCCACAGTACCTCCAGTACATCTACCTGGTAGCACCAGTGTCTCTGATAATTCTGAATCCCATCGGCTTTGCCTTTTGTGAGATCCAGAAGTGGAAGAACCAGGAAAACCGGCAGCAAAGTAAACTCTGGATCATGGGACTCGTGATTTTACAGGTCCTGAAGAACCCAATTGTCTTTATGGTGGCCATTGGCATCATTGCACATTTTATCCTGCACCAGACAATCCCTCCCTTCATGGCTGAATTTGTGAATGGTTTAGCCAACTCTTTTGGCGGAGCAGCTCTGTTCTACCTCGGTCTGACCATGGTGGGCCAGTTGGGCAAAATAACCAGATCCACATTTGTGACTTTGACGTTACTCCTAACAGCTAAACTGTGAGTGGACATTCCTTCTCTTTTACACTGAGATATAATCTAGGCATGATGAGAGTCAGCAGGTTAGGGCTTTGCTGAGGGTTCCAGACACGTTCTTTTCTGCTGACAGTTTGGTTGACTCAGGCCTTTCTGAGACCACAAGCCTTTTACTTGAGGGATGACATGTTAAGAGGTTTGATGAGTGCAAAGCTTGGTAGAACGTAGTACTGTATATGTCAGTATTGTAGAAGTTGTTAACCTATCCTTCACATCTTGGTCTTTTGATTTAACTTCCAGGTTTCTCATGCCCCTCATTTGTAAAGACATGGTGGATCTTTTGGATGATACCAACACCAGCGCTACAAATCACTCAAGCCTCGCAAACTACGCTTTTCTTTATGGAGTGTTTCCAACAGCTCCAAGTGTGGGGCTCTACGCTGTCTATTACAATACAGAGCTACAAGTCGTGAGTTAAATTTACAATTCATACTCTTCTCTGCCTTTGCAATATTTTGGCTTTTCATTTAAATTTCTTCATGTGTTTTGTTTTTTAACCCCGATTCCTAATAGGTCACTGCTGGAATGGTGATCAGCACTTTTCTGTCTGCGCCGATAATGTATATTTCAGCGTGGTTACTCACAATTCCTCACATGGATCCTCGACTTGTGATGAATTCGCTGCTGAGTGTCAGTTTTAACATAAGCATAGTGAGCTCACTTGCATTGGTGAGTCACGCCTAACCTTTACAGGAGATATGTGTACTCTGAATTGTAGTTGTTGGTTCATAGTTAACTTTTTATGCACTGGTTGATGTTTTTTATTTCAGTTATGTGGAACCTCAAATTAAAGTTAAGTCAAAATAGCTTTTTTTATAGTATTTGCCACTGCATGTTTTTCCTTCATAACTGAAACAGTCACATACTTTTTTATTGTTGCTGCCCTTCTGTTCATCCAATACAGAATTCTGTTGAGTTAGATGTTGAACCAGAGGCATTTATAGGACGTATGAGTGCACAGATGTTTTAGTGACTCACAGACTTCCTTCCTTAATCTCACTTTCAGTCTCTTTATAAGGAACCTTGAGCTTCTTGTTAGATATACTCCAGAATCTTTGCAGTTATGAAACATATTAACTTCATACATGTGTTTGTATATATAAATATGACATAATATATATGATATATATGTATCATATATATTTATAATTTTTTCATCACTCTTTCTCTTTTCTTAACACACCCTTACCATCATTTTTCATTCAATAATTTTGAAACGATGCTTAGTATTATTTCAAATTTACATCTTTGCAGAAGTGAAATAGTAAAATATGTCTTATTCTAAATCTGTGTCTTTTCTCTGACAGGCGTGGACTATTGTCGTCATGTTTTTAAACAAGAAATTCAGGAGTCTACCTCACATGTTTACAGTCAACCTGTTCTTGGCACAAGTGAGGACTGGCATTATGTCAACATCTTAATGGACAACTCTAACCTACCTGTGGATCAACTGATTGTGTTTTCATTGGTCTCTAGTTTCTGGCTTGTATTGGGATGATCCTGTGGAGCATTGTGGTAAAAGAAGACAACTTCATTGGGCAGATCCTGACTTTGACATTATTATACACCTCACTCTGCAGCACTTATGTGTGGACAGGTATTCTATGTTTGCACACAACAAACAAATCATGTACATTTTATATCAAACTCCGTTTGTTTGTCCTGGTGAGCTCTGAAAACCGAAGTCTAACTTCTGTGGGGTTTTTGTTTTGTTTTTTCAGGCTTGATAGCACTTTCTCTCATGCTGACGAAGAGGTTTGGCGATCTAGGCATTTTTCCTAGTGTATTCATCATTGCAGGGTGGGGGTGAGTGTCTAAGAAAAGCATGAAGAAATGAAACTGAGCTGGTTGGTCTTGTTGGACAATGGTGAAGCATTGTCACAGAATCCTCCTTGAATAGAAGTCATGTGTTGAACAGTTATGCTTTAATTAATATAGTGAAGCATCACACAACCCTAAGATCACAAGTGCTGAGGGGAATTTTTACAAAGCTGTTAAGGTCTTGAAAGTCAAATCTGTGAAAGTGAGCATCAGATCAGATGGTTAATGAGTTTTTATCATTTTTAAAAACAGGGTTTCTGCCTCAGTAACAGCTGTGTTGCTCATTTCTGGGGAAAAGATGCCTGATACTATTGACTCATCATTCTTTTATGGCAAACTCCAGGTAATAAGACAAGTGCAAGTCATTATATTCCATTTCAGAACAGATTTCAACTCACAGAAAATTGCTTCAAAGTCTGTGTATCTGTGTTTTGACAGATAATCTTCACCACAGTTGTAGTTTCCTTCAGTTTCCTGCTGGTAGGGGGGTCTCTTATATATCTCAGCAGAGGTAGCTGGGCCCAGAATGACCAAATTCCAGAGAAAAACTCAGCAGAAGCTACAGTGACTGAAGTTGACCCAGAAAGACAGCCTCTGATTGAGCCATCAGGAAATCTCCATCGAGGTACTTTTTAGATTTACAATTTTTGCCTAGGACTTTTGTTGAACAATTTGAGATACAATAAAGATCTCTGTTTGGTTTTTATTCAGATGACACTTGGTAATTCTCTCAGATTACACAGTGGCAGCACTAATGTTTAAAATGGTATGCTTATTGTCAATCAAGTCAAATGACCAAGTCAAAACAAATCCTTATCTTTAAGGCAGGCAGAGAACTACCACATAGGCAACAAACCCTTCCATCCATAGATAATAATTACACAAGCAGAAAAATACTTTCCCAATTAGAGAATCAGCTCAATATTTGTTTCTGAAAATGTGAGGCGATATGTGCCTGTATTGGTTTTGGCTTCATTATTGTTGTATGTCCTCTGTTGCACACATATTATAATATTCTGGGAATATTGTAGTAATTTATTAAAGAATGAGTCTCATTCTTATCACTCGGTTATCAGCATGTTTCTGTGACTGTGAGCCAGTCCAGCCCATGCCAGACATGATCGTCAGCACAAATATGAACAACACACCAACCACATTAACGGGTAAAGTACTTATAAGCCAGATGTGCATCTTCATTCTGTTAATATTTAAAATGCACTCAAACAAACTTTAGAAAAACATTTTATAATCCTGTCTGAGGATTTGCTTTTCTTGAAGTGGTAAGATTGTTATTTACGTGTGTTGTGCTGCCTCCTGCAGGTCAGTGTGAGAACAGGTGTGAGTCTGAAGACTGTCTGCTGGCCACAGAGGAGGAGGTCCAGCAGGATGCCGACAGACAAGTGGCCCGTCATGTGATTTTATGTCTGCTCCTGACTGTCGGCTTACTTGCTGTGAGGAAACCACCATCTGTCAATTTTAATGCTACAAGAAGTCAGCCTCAATCACTGTATTGTTATAGTTAGTGCAGCACAAACCAACTCAAATAAAGTTTTCACCTCCTGTGAGTAATGCTCAGAGGATTAGATATTTCATAATCGCTCTATATAATGACCACTTTTTGTCGTCCATTATTCAGAAACAACTTCAGATCAAGGCTGAAGCAAATTCACCTTTTCCAAAGTAAATAATTTTAAAATTAAGTACTTTTTAGGTGTGTCACAGTTATTTCTAAAAAGTTAAAGGGCCTGAAATTTGATTCTTTTTAATTATTTTAAGAAGCAGTAGAAGCTTTGTAATCAGTTGTCTCACTGAAGTTAATGACATTCTGTCACTTCTATATATATCTCATATATTAAAAACCATTGTAACTCCTGTTCTGACAGAACCTGTCCAGTTGCTCGTGGCTGCTCTTTAACCATGATCCTGGAAGACTTTACTTGGAGCTGCAGTTCTTCTGTGCTGTGATGAACTTTGGACAGGTTTGTTTTTTGGTACCAGAATACTAAGATTTTGAGCATCATTGTCACACAGCAACAGTGTTATGATGACATGTGTTCTGTTACCAGGGCTTCATCTCCTTTGTTCTGTTTGGTCTGGATGAGCATTTGATTTTACTGCCATTTAAGAAAAGGTAAAACAAACAATCATTAGGTTAAGAAACACTTGTTTTACAGGGTTTTTTTTTACACATACAACTGTGTACAGTAAGTGTAACATGTATACACTAAATGCACACTCTGTTAATTTGTGGTGTTTAGATTATATAGTCTGTGGTATGGAAGAAAGAAAGAAGAGCAGCTGCCACCTGATTTACCTGAGGATATCAGGATAACCTGCACCCAGTTCATTAAATACCACAAACGCCAGTGTTGTCATGACATTGTCAAAAAGAGAAGGTGAGCTTATATTTAGTCATATGTTATTGAAACACTGTGTGAGTGAAACATGCTCATGGGTGTGTCGAGAAATAAATCCTGATGGCTGTTCAGAGATCAGTAGTGTAAATTCATGGGGTTGTTTGCTTCTGTTTTGACCTATAGGTGTGTGGAGAAGACGACAGTGGAGTGTTTCCTTGGTTGTGATCTCGTGCAGTGGCTCCAGCAGGTAGGCTTGTCTCATGATTCTGGTGAGGCGGTCCTCTATGGGGCGCGGTTACAGCAGGGCGGGTTGCTCCAGCACATTAGCCAGCAGCACGACTTCCAAGACAAGCCCCTGTATTACTGCTTCACGAGATGACAAACAAGGGATGTGGTTCGCAATCATCGCTGAGTGTTTGCTCAGCCCTCATCCTTCTGACCATGGCGTGTTCAGAAGTGTTACAGGCTTGAAAGTTTTAATGGATATCATATCTCATGATATCCAGTTGGGGTACCATTGGGGTATAGGGAATGTACAGTTTGTAAGTTAAAATAATCTTTTTTAAAAGTTCTTTGTTCTTGTGTTACTTGTAAGCAAAATCACAACAACATGAGTTGTCAACTGATCAGACATTTTCAGTAAACTTAGTGCCATACAGTAGCAACAACCATTTATTATGAGGTTAAACTGAAATGTGGGTGTTCCGGAGGAGCTGGTCATTGTAAACTTCATAGACTACAGCTCAGTGTTGGGATCATAGATCTCTGATCCTTGCCAGTTTTTTGTGTTGCACTCTTAAATTACAACTAAGCTTGTGAAGAAATTACAGCCAAAATCACCAGACATTAATTTTGTAGAATAACAAATGTTCTACTTTTGAAACACAACTTCTTTGCATAACTTTCTATACATTTAATGTGTGCATATTGTTTTGTTTTTGTCATTGTGTGATAATGCACAAAGAGCTGACCTCATAAAAAATAAATGTACAGACAAAAAAAAAATCCACTCCTGTATGGAATGTAAAATTTCTGTTACCGTGACACTTTAAAATGTATTAACACTCTTCTGCCAAAGAAATTAAGATATGTGCTTTAGTATTTTCTGATTTTGTTTGAAATCTTGTTATTTAGTTTAACCAGTTAACTGGTGTTGCAGCTGTGGTGACCAGCAGTTGAGCATAACTATGTTTGATGGATGGGGCTGCAATCCGTTTCAACAGCCTACTTTATTAAAAAACGGCATTCTTACACGTTACGATTTACCAGGGCTTTTTAAAAATTATTTTATAGGGACAGCAAAAACAATCATTATTATTACTACAAGTCAAACATTTGGGCACACCTTCTCATTCAATGGTTTCTCCTTATTTTTATTTCTTTCTACATTGTAGAGATAAACAAGACACCAAAACTGTGAAGAAAAATATATGGAAGACAGCTAAAAAAAAAAATTGTGAATCTAAAAATTATTTTATATTTTATATTCCTCAAAGTAGTCATCCTTTATGTTGATGACAACTTTGCAAACCCTTGCCTTCCACTTCACAGTCTGACTTGTCTGGTTAGTTTTTGGGTTTTCTTGCCTTCTTAATGGGATTGGGAACTGCTTTTTGAGTTATTTCGCTTTTCTATTGTTTACTTTGTTTTGGGGGTTTGCTGCCTTGTTCGCAGTACTCGGGTGAACTAGCCAGCTACCAGTACACACTCCAGGAAAAAAAAACTTTTTTTCTATAGTGGCGTGATATGAAATGTGTGGAGGGATTCTTCAGTGTGTTAACACGTCCTTACTTGAATGTGATCTTGATAAACATTTATACTGGATATGCTTCATTATGTTATATGAAGTTTCTTTCAGTGATATAAAAAGTGAAAAATGAACTCTTGAATATCATTATATTGTGTTTTTTTTTTTATTGCAAATGTTCATTGTTACTTCACAATTTATTTATTTCACTTTTATTTTACCAAGAAGTCTCGGGTGAGTTTAGAGATCTCTGATCTTAATAATAAAACACTGAAATGCAGCACAGACAATATGCAAAACTCAAAGCAAAGCAAAAACTATCACAATGACAGTTGGAAGCATTCATTACTATTCATAAAGCAGCATCACATTGACAGAACCTCTAGAACCACATGCCTCTAGCATTATCTTCATAATCCCCCTAGCAATGTCAAAGGATAAAACTGTAATTTTGACGTTTTTATCAAACATGTTAATAAAGTGCAGGCAAATGTGTCATTAGAGCTGATGTGATTGTGTTAAATGTTTCTTGTACATGAAATGGATTTGTTTTAATAAATGCTATCAGTGATCCCTCACATATTGTGAATTTGTTCTGTATTTGGGTCAGCTATTCCACACTGACATCTACGTAACACAATCTAGACTTCCTGTCTGCTGCTTTATTAGAATAAGACACCTCAGGGTTTAGTATATATGACTATCTCCTCTTTAGCAGTGCTTGAGAACAGATTCACCAAAAGATCAGGCTCCTCAACACCATGTAAAAGAAACTCCTCCATCTGGGCCATCTTCTCCTTTTCTAGTTTCCTCATCCTTTGCAGGATTATCTTTCCTTTCTGCTGCAGAACAAGTACAAAAACATCTTCAGCACAGAGTCCAAACTAAACCAAATCACAAATGTGTCTTAATAATGGGTTTGAATTAAACCAAAACCTTGCGGCACTCAATGATGATGGACACCGGTTCATGTTTGCGAAACAGCTCATGTCTGCGGTCAGGCTTGCTCTGGAAGCGAGGATGCTTTTTAACAGGGTCGTCCGAACCAAAAGTGGGAGATGTTGTCTCATCCAGTAGCTTCAGGTTTTTCACAAAGATGAAAGGTTTGAATATAGACCTGTTGTAAAATAAACATACCATCAGTTACTGCCATCAGAAAAAATCCAAGGGACGGTTAATCAGATTGTGTGGTGGCAATCACTGCACCTTTCAGGATCTGGAGTTGCTGTAAAATAGTGAACCCCTGGCAAGGTGGGATCCTTGGGTATCACTGACACCATACTCCCAGTGGTCATGAAGATGCCCTCCATGTTGATGCCGCTGTCCTTATCCCTCAGGATGTCCATCATTGTCTCAGCAGTGATGTGGCCTTTAGTAGATAACACCAACACATGCATGAACAGCAATAAAAACCCTGAAACTAGGTACAGCGGAGTGAGTTTTACAAACCTTCATTCTTTTCCAGCATCTTCTTCCCCTCAGAATACCGACTTTCGGCTTCCTCTATTCTGGCTGTGGTCATGAAGGAGTAGACTGTGGCAAAGTTGAACTGACTCTTTCCATCCCACCAGCCCTTGCCCTGTGCATATTCCCTCATTTTCGGGTGTTCCTTGTCTATTTTAGTCGTTATTCCATATTGGTTGGAGATGTTGCGATATGCATCTAGAAAAGAGTAGAAGGAAGGATAGCTGAGATCAATACATTATTTATCTCAGAAAGGTGTTCTTAGGATAATCAGAGTCCATGTGATATTGCATCGATTTATCTGCTGTTTCAGCTTCTTGTGAGGATAATGAATCAATTTCTGAGTGCAGTTACCATGACTCACTCTGTATAGAGAAAATATTATGGCATGACAGCCACAACGGAACAAATACTGTATTTTGAAGGAAATTAATTTGATGTTTAAAAGTTTTAATCTCCCTTGCATTAGTTTTTAAATCATTCCAACCAGAATTTATTGTACATTACATGGATGTCTGTTTAGGTTCTGTTATCCAGGTCATGGTTATCCAAAGCTGTTTGAGTCAATCCACTGGACGTCAAGAAAGTTCTTGAAGACGTTTCGTCTCTCATCGAAGAGACTTCTTCAGTTCTGCTCTGGAAGAAGAACTCTCTTGGATGAGAGACGAAACGTCTTCAAGAACTTTCTTAACGCCCAGTGGATTGACCCAAACAGCTTTGGATACGTTACATACGTTGGATGGAGTATGCTAGATGTGGTGTGAGTGCCCTCTGGTGGGAAATAGTAGAACATAACTCAAAAACATTTCCAACCTCTTAAAACGCTTCTCTGTCTACATATCCGCACAATAAATTAATATCCTTGATGGCAGTAACAGAAATCATTGCAAATGCATCAGATAGGCTAAAATGTATTTCCAAATGGCACATTCCCTTTTTCCTTATTTCTACAGACATGAATGAGACAGGGGCTGGCTTTGTGCTCATGATGAGGTTTGATTTCCTTTATCTTTATGTTTCTACTGACAATAGAGTTCATATAGAGTTGCTGTCCTGTTTAGAGCATTTCTATTGTTGCTGTGTGGCTTTTCACTACTATTCCAATGCCTTCTATTTATAATGGGTACATATCCTTAGCATTCTCCTTCTGATTACCTTCCACTCTTTCTGCTGCCCAGTGCTTTGCCGATGTTTCCAACAGCCAAGCCTCCTTCCTGTCAGAGATGAGGAAGGTGTTGTGGTAGGTGAAGCCACACTCATCTTCCATGCAAGATCCTCCCTGGCCATATTTCTCCAGTAGCTCAGTGATAACATCCACCGCTTTCTCAGCTGTGTTGGCTCTCTCAAGTCCAAGCCTGGACACATTTTAGAGTCACAGATTCATGTTTTCCTTCATCCGGATTGAAACTGTTTGGAACAATGAAAACAATTCCCCTTTTGCCCCTCAACATGATGCTGGCTTGGACAGTAACGGAAGCATCACCTGACGAGATCCATGCCGAGAAGAGCTTCTTCAGAATCAGCACATTCTCTTCCCCACACTGCTTCATTTCCAATGCACACTTGATGCTCATTTGCCCCCATTTCTGCACCCCACAGCCAGGCTGGTCTGCTCAGCACGACTGCATAAGTGTGGGGAACCTGATCAATCTCTATGTACGTACACTTTTCAAAAAGGGAACAAAACGGAGGCATGAACTCAGTAAATGCTTATTTATTGGCACATTCAAAGAGCAGTGTGGGACACTGAAGGTTGGAGGACAATAACAGAGTCTGTGTCACCTACCTCAAGTTTCTCCTGTCCGGTGTAGTCTCTGGCAGGAAAATACACCACCTCCTGGACTTCATCACAGGGCCTGCTAGAGTTTTTACCAAAAATGATCCTTTGCTTCTCAGTGGCCGGAGGGAGAGCCACAAAGGTGTCACAGGAGGACGGACGCATCTTGGAATCTGCAGAACTAGAAATGAAAACCAATTATCTGGATGGGTGACATGATAAACCATCAGCTGCAGAGAACGTAATACCTTACCAAGTGTCCAATGCTCTAAATGTAGATGCGAAGCTAACAAAAAGCTACCATTAAATGTGCTGTTAGCATATTGAAATATCCGTCAAGCTAAAGCCAAAACCACAACGTGACGTCGCGACCGCACACAAGCCAACAACGAACTGAATGACCGTCACTTATGAGTTCCAGTCTTACACAGCAGCATTAGTTTCCACTTCCGTTAGTTTCGAATTTGCTACGTCACCGATAACGCAGAGGACGTCGACCCGGAAACGTACGGTCACGTGACCACGCTGAACCTGCTTTTTTATTGAACGTAGTTAAAAAATCAATGGAAACAAAACATTTATAATAATATGAATTAAACTCCGTATCATTTTTTTCTTTAAATTTGTTTGATGAACTAAAGCCCCCAACATATTTTTCTTATTACTTTTTAAAAAATTGTTATCATTGTTGCTGAAAGATTGACATACTGTTTAAACTGTACTATCATTCCCACGACTTGAAATAGTTAAAATATGTGGAGGTAATGCTAAACTATACGAATAACACGAATAAAACTAAATTAATAAATGTAGCTTTTTGGTTATATACCTTGTGACATGATGGTAACCAAGTTTAAGATCAATATTTAACTGTAAGAAGAAAAATTGCCAAAGACCAGGAAAGAAAAATAAGACCAAACTCTGTTGTAGAAATTAAGGAAAACAATAGAAAGTGTAGGACATTATGCCAATCCACTAAATTATTCTTGTACCCAACTTTGATTCCAAATAAATACAACACACGCACATGCACACGCGCTCATTCATAGTTTATGGGTTTTAGAAACTTATGTGCACAGTGCAGACTGCTTTTTTCCTCTTTTTTTGTAACCTCTACCTATTGAGCCCATTGTTTTGTTATTACTCTCTTTTATTTTATGTTACTGGGTAATTTTTTTTTTTTCATTGATTTTAATTTACTTTATTATTATTATTTATTTTATACAGTTTTCTTTATTTAAGAGATTCTCTGGCTCTGAATTTGATCATTGCTGACTCCGGATCAGCGGATGAAGATGGATGGATGGAAGGAGAGACAAGGATTCATTATATTTAGGGGAAAGATTTATTCAACAACACATGACAACTTCTCACCTGTCAAACGGAATTTTGATGCACAACCAAATAAACTTTCATCTCTACAGATAGAATTTTTAAGTTTTGTCTTAAAAATTAAAACAAAACATTTGAGACACAAAATGTGTTCTATTTCTTCCTGTCCGTACCTCATCTGGGGAAAACAACAACAAATGAGAAAACATATTCATTTGGTATAAGAAGTGCTAAAAGTGTTAAAACACAATATTATTGGTTATGCTGGCCAACCAAGACACTTCATTCTTTCAGCTAACACGTAATACTGATGAAAAAGGTGATTAGAATATCTGTTTCACCCAAAACCTCATCAATAATGAAATCTGACTTTACCTGAATTTGCTCGTTGATCTTTAAAAAAATGATCTTTAAAAAAAAAAAAACTAGAACCAAGGCAGTCACAGACTGCTACATCCCGCGACACTCCTGACTTCAAAACCTTACCCTGACCTATTTGCATAGGTCAAAGATCAAAGCTCTTGCTCTGACAAACTTTCATAGATCAAGGCACTAGCTTTGATCTACGGTCTTACACTGGCCTCCCCTCGTCTTTCTATCTTATTGTCTTCCTTATCATCTATCTTTCTATCCTGAGAGTACAAAAGCTGAAATTTGACCTTGACCTAGTTTTCTTAAGGTCAAGGTCATCATTTCATTTTCATTCCCTTTGCCGCGCGAGTAATGTGCTTTTGGTTTCGGTTGCAAGGATAGTTGGTGGACTAACAAACGGACGGACAAATGAACAGACGAACGAACAAACAAACGGAAGGATAAACACACAAATACTGACAATTACAATACATCACCGTTTTAAAGCGAGATGTAATAAGGTTCACATCACAGCACTACTGACCAATCACAGTGGGTTCCAGGTAAACAAAGACAGCTCTAGGGACATACTGTATTTCCCAGCCCACTTCTCACTGAAGAAAGTGTTGAAGGAGTCGTCGTGGCCTCCGACAGGGTCGCGATTGAGCATCTGTCCGTCCGGATTGATGTCGCGTTCCAGACAGTATAGCACCCAGCTGGTGTTCCCCATCTGGCCCCGGCTTGGCCCACATGGACAGATACATTCACGTTGGGAAAGAAGAACAAAAGATGCAGCTTCGTAAATATTTGTTCTTTTCCACATGAGAATATTCAACATGATGATGACTTTTTCTGCACAATGGTGACTGTCAAAATGTTTTTGGTCAGAATTTACTCATTTACACTTTACCACCACAGCTTACCACTACTAAGGTATTCCTAAAAAAAGCAACAAAAAAAAAACACTTCCACTAGGTAGATATTTTTTAAAATTTATTTATCGTATTTTTGGAAGATTGATATCCCCAGGATGTACTGTAATCGTAATATGGTAATGCAATGTAATCGGCACCCTACGTCAGAAATGTCCCAACGTCATCGCCTACGTCATCAAACTGCGCTCCGAACCATCCGTCGCCTGGATTTGTCGATAAACACTTCGAAGCATCAACACAGACCGTAACAATACGAGACTAAATCCAGTTGGAGTCGTAGATTTGCAACCATGGGTAAATCATTTGCAAATTTTATGTGCAAGAAGGATTTTCATCCTGCTTCCAAGTCGAATATCAAAAAGGTGAGAGTGTTTGCTGCGTTTACTTTTGATTGTAATGGTTAGCTTGTTAGCTAAAGAGCTATTTTGTTTGTAGCCCAGTTCGCTAACGTCGCGTAGCAGTTAAAAAAGATGACACCTTAGATGTGTGTGTGTGGGGTTTTTTTTTTTAAATAAAATGAATAGAGCAGAAAAGAAGACCTGACTTTACTTGTTTGTTCGGCCCTTGAGTGTGGTTGGTGAACAAAAATGTAATTTCTAAGGTATCTTACAATGTGAGCAAGGTTTTTCTTCTTTGCTGTCGTTGTCTTTGTTTTTCTATGAACTAACTTTTGACCTACCTTTTGCGTGAATATTTTAATTATGATAATGTGTGATACTGACGGACTGATTGGCTCACAGTCATCTCGTCTCTTTACTATACAACAATACTCTTCATAATACGTAGTTTAAGACAATTCCATCTATCCATCCATCCATCTTCAACCTGGCTGCGCCTAGAAATTCTGTCCATAAAGATTATGCAGAGAACCGGTGATCGAGGGCAGCCCTGCCAAAGTCCACCATGCACCTGGAACAGGTCTAACTTACTGCCAGCAATGTGAACAAAGCTCTGGCTTCGTTCATACAGGGACTGGACAGCCCTCAGCAAAGGGCACCCGAACCCCATACTCCCGAAGCACTCCCCAGAAGATACCACGAGGGACACAATCGAATGCCTTCTCCAGATCAACAAAACATGTGGATTGTTTGGGCAAACTCCCATGAACCCTCGAGCACTCGATGGAGAGTGTAGAGCTGGTCCAGTGTTCCACGACCGGCACGAAATCCACATAGTTCCTCCTGAATCAGTGGTTTGACTACAGGTCTAATCCTCCACGCCAGTACCCTGTAGTAGACTTACCCCGGGAGGCTGAGGAGTGTGATGGCCCTATGGTTGGAACGCACGCTCCGGTTCCCCTGTTTGAAAAGAGGGACCACGGCCCCGGTCTGCCAATCCAGAGGTACTGTCCCCCACTGCCATGCAATGTTACAGAGTCAACCATGACAATCCAAGGTGTTTGCCAACCATCTTGGTGCCTTCAGCTGGGGTGATGGATGAGTCCACCTCAGACCCCAGCCTCCTTAAGGCATGGTAGTGGGATTGAGGAGATCTACAAAGTATTCTTTACACCGCCTGACAATATCCTCAGTCGAGGTCAGCACCTCTCTGTTGACCGTTCCCCTTCTGAGGCACCGAACTGTTTGCCAGAATTTCTTCGAGGCTGACTGATAGTCCTCCTCCATGGCCTCCCTGAACTCCTCCCAGACCCGAGTTTTTGCCTCCGTGAATACTCGGGCTGCAGTATGCCTGGCCTGCCTGTACCTGTCAGCTGCCACCACAGCGACAGGCGTGGTGGCAGTTTTGAGCAGCCGATCGACCACAGTTTTGAGCAGCCGATCGACAATGGAGGTGGAGAACATGGTCCACTCACACTCAATGTCCACAGCCTCCTGCGGAGAAGCTCTCCCGGAGGTGGTAGTTGAAGACCTCACTGACAGAGGGTTCTGTGAGACGTTCCCAACAGACTCTCAAACAAGTTTGGGCCTGCCAAGTCTGTCCGGCCCCCTGCTCTGCCAGCGGATCCAGCTCACCACCAGGTGGTGATCAGTTGACAACTCTGCCCCTCTCTTCACCCGAGTGTCCAAGACATGCGGTCAGAAATCTGATAATACAACAACAAAATCAATCATCGACCTCCGATCTGGACCTGAGTCCTGCTGCCATGTGGACTCATGGACATCTATGCTTGAACAAGCTGTTCATTATGGACAAACTGTGACTAGCACAGGAGTACAATAAGTTATTTTTATTAAAGAAAAGTGTCATATCTAAATATCTAACAAAAAAAGTGTTCAACTTTTGTTGCTTGATAAATTAGCATTTATTAAATTATGTAACTTTTAATGCTTTATTATCCATTCCATTATTTGAATATTCATGTTTACTCTGTACAGTTTGAAAGGTGAAGTTCAGGAACCACACGAAGTGTCCTGCACAGAAATTGAACAAGATTTTTGTGTATGACTGTCTAACAAGTAGACAGAAAAAAATCATGTAGTAATGTGAACTAAAACGAGAGGATATGTTCTGTTACCACACTTTTCTGTTTCTCTCACAGGTATGGATAGCAGAACAGAAACTGACTTTTGAGAAGACCAAGCAAGAAGAACTTATGCAGGCCTATTTGAAAGAGCAGGACACTTACAACAACAGGTCAGAAGATATTGCAAGTTATGACTTCTTACGCCGGGGTTGGGCCTCATTTGGTTTCTGACAATTCAGATTGTGCTTTTCCGTTTGGTTTGTAACAATTCTCAATTCTGCATTCGGAGCAGGCTTCATATTTATGTCACAAAGGAAAAATGTATTTCTAAAACCATTCTTGATAGAGAATGTATCATGTACTCAGAATGTATCATGTACTCAGAATGACCCATTCATTTGTCTGTGCCCTGCCTTGATAGCTAACTCATTTCTAATGGTAGCAATCTATACACATTGGGCTATAGAAAAATAATTTTCAGTACAGTATTTACAATTCATCATATTTTCATTTACCAATTTTGTTGAGGTATTGCTGACCATGAGGCTTCAAGGGATTTGAATACCTTGTAGGTGAAAATGATCAGTCAATTTAGGTTTACGTCTTTCTTTGCACACAGTAAGTTGTTACACAGTGCCAACTTAACTTTTTTTCAGATCAGATAAAGCCACAGTTTTCGCTTTTCGCTGAGGTCTACGGCGATTTCATCTAACCTGTCTAGTGGAAGCTACAGAAGCTGCATGTCACCATCTCTGACACTAAAACTTAACTTGAGCATGAGGGAAATTTTTTTGGAGCTGATTGAAATAAAAAATTTCCAAATGATTATGATTCAGTCAGTTTTAAAATTGGTTCAAATTTGGAAGAAGTTGCCAATACTCAATCCTAACCTCACTTGATAGTTGCTGTTTTTTGTTTATTTGTTTGTTTTTCCAGTATGTCGACATAATTTTTTTTTTCACATTCAGGTTGCTGATGGGAGATGACCGAGTTAAAAATGGTCTCAACTTTATGTATGAGGCTCCACCTGGAGCTTCTAAAGGTAAATTGTTTGTCATCTGCGTGAATGTTTTAGCAAAAGGCTTTTAATGTTCTAACAGTTTTTCTTTTGTTTTTTATCTCTCCTTTATTGTTTCCTGCACTACAGAAGAAAAGAAAGAGGTAAGCAGTTCCACTGACAATCCTTTTTCTGTAACTGTATTTGAATGTTGGTTTTCCTGAAGTTTTCATTCATTTAAAACAAGCCAAATGTTTGTGCTCTCCAGGAAGGGGAAGAAGAGTACAAATTTGAGTGGCAGAAGGGTGCTCCCCGAGAGAAGTAAATATATGATTTTTAAAAAACAATTATTATTTTTTTCAGTATGTTTTATCGTGGTTTTCCATAATTTTTCATCTATTTTAATCCTGATTTTCTTCTGTAGGTATGCAAAAGATGATATGAATATTAGAGATCAACCATTCGGGATCCAGGTATGTGATCACTCTTTTATTTTTATCATATACGATATGATATGTGGCACCAGTTACTCCCGACCTGGGTGATAATATCTACTCCGTGACAGTATGTTTATTAAAGTAATAGGAAATTTGTGTAAGTGTGTGTGTGTGTGTGTGTGTGTCTGTGTCTGTGTGTGTGTGAGTAAAGAAAATATGCTTTAAATGAATGAAACAAGATGTTAAAAGATACAACCAGAGACCCCACTTTTTTTGGTGGTGATTCCATTATTTTAAGACACAAAGAGTCTGTTGATGTGTATTTCATTATGCATACTTAAAATAAATAATGTCTAATATTAACTTTCCAGGTACGCAACGTGAGATGCATCAAATGTCACAAATGGGGCCATGTGAACACGGACAGAGAATGTCCTCTCTTTGGGCTGTCGGGTATCAATGCCAGCTCCGTAGCCTCAGAGGAGACAGCAGGTAGAGTCCACACATTATAAATAAAACAGCCATCAGTATAAAATCATAAAAACTTTTTCATTGTGGGTAAATATTAATATAATGTTGTAATTAAACAACAATGAATTTGCATGCATGTTTTATTTTTTGTTGGATTAAAAATTGTTAAATTATTTAATTATTAATAAAAATATTTGTGTTGTAATGAGAAATTGGGAAAATATATAAATATATACAAAAACGAGGAGGGAGAATAAATGGGCTGTGTGATGTTTGTGAGTTAGCTTTTGTCGGTCACAGTCATTGCAGATCCACCTACTTTATCTTTCCCATCAGTGTCAGCTAGAGCTGAACTTATTCTGAGTTCTGCATTCAGCAAGTTGAGTTGTAAAGCAATAATGTTTTCTCAGGGAGAGTCCCGTCAGCGTATGCTGGTGATGGTGGAGTGCTATAATGTTCCTCCTCCTGAGACGGAAAAATATAATTATTGTGTATTCTGATTTCCTGAACTGCTACGTTTGCCGAGAATGATATTGTATGATTTGCTCAGCCAGAAGTGGAGTGAGTTGATTTGATGTCCCGTTCTGTTAACAAAGCGGCCCCTGAAATTCCCACTGTGGAGATAGTGGTTGGCAATGGTTTGACATCAATGGGATTCTGAGGCTGTGATTTGTGCTAACAGGTCCGTCGATGCACCCCTCGGAGTTAATGGCGGAGATGCGAAACAGCGGGTTTGCCTTGAAAAAATGTGTCCTTGGTAGGAATGCTACGGTTCGTGATCCATCACAGGTAATTGTCCGTCTTGTACTCCCATATCGCTACACTTAGTGCAAAAGAACTGCATAAAAGCGCACAGAAATAAAAGATTAGCTGTATCTTTATAAGTCTTGCATATATGAATACAGTAGAGTTATTAAGATGCTCATGTCAAATAATTAATTTTTAAAATCAATTAAATGTGTTTTGCTGTTATTATATCTATATAGTTTGTCTCAAATTTGCCATTTAGAGTATTATTTAGAGTAATATTTAAAGTATGATTTGCCTGTAAGTATGTTCCAATGCAGATTTTAAGGTGCTTTGTTTTACAGGACTTTGTTGCCAGTGATGAAGAGGACGATCCTGAAGTGGAGTTTCTGAAGTCATTAACAACAAAGCAAAAGCAGAAGCTCCTCAGGTAAAATGCAGCGCAATTTATAAACGTAAAGCTTTATTTATTTATTCATTGTTGAGGCCGAGGAAAGTTATTTATAAATTTGAGTGTCGATCTCAATAAATGATCCAATGTTTTAATGGCGTCGTAATAAATTTTTTCATTAGGTATTTATTCTATCAGATTGTTTAATTGTTTATTGCACAATTTTTTCAAACATGCTCTCTGCTTAAATCTGTCACAGGGACTTTTTTTATGTTAATGCCATTTTACATTGCAAACACTAATTTTTAATGTCTGTTTCTATTTTACAGGAAACTCGATCGCCTAGAAAAAAAGAAGAAAAAGAGTAAAAAACAAAAGAAGAAAAGCAAAACAAAACATAAGAAGAAGCATGAAAGTAGTTCAAGTGACTCTTCCAGCAGCAGCAGCAGCAGCAGCAGTGATAGTGGGTCAGATTCAGACAGCCACGGAAAGTTCAAGAGCCAAAAAAGAAAGAAGAACAAGAAGAAGGATTCCCGTAGGGATAACAGCTCTAAGAGTGAACGGCAAGTCAGGAGTCAAAAGGCTTCCTCTCATAGGAGCAGATCACCGAGCCCTCACACTAAACAGAGACAGCCTGAAGAGGAGTCTGGAGATTACAGACAAACAAGGGCAGCGAGGGGACGGAGCAGGAGCAGGAGTCGACATTGCAGCCCACAGAACAGGTTCAAGAAGGAAGGAGAGGAAGAAAGAAGGAGACATAGCAGCAGGGACAGGCAGAGGCCGAGCAGCTCCAGGGCTGGCACAGACGGAAGAAGGAGCTGTGAGAAAAACAGAGAGGACGGAGGTGAAGAGAGGCGTCACAGTGGAGATGGTGAGAGGAACAGAGCCGGCACAGATGGAAGGAAGGGCAGAACAGCAGATGGGAGGAGCAGGAGCAGGGAAAGACGGAAGGAACGAGAGGGCAGGGGAAGAAGTAGGAGTAGGGAAAGACGAGAGAGAAGCCCAGATGGAGGAAAAAGGAAGCGCTGACGGTTTTGATTATCCTCTCTTACAGTATGGCACAAAACATGAAAATGTTTTGAAGGTTTATTTTTCTTGCTGTTGCTTTTTTTGTTTGCGTATTACTGGCAAACATGCATCTATTTAAAATTGCTGATTTTGGTCACAGGTCTCTTTTTCCTCCAGTAGAGGGAAGCAGTCGACAGAAAATACCGTCAAACAGCACCGTTTTACTGTGAAAGGTTCCAGATTGATTGATCACCATTAAAACAGTTTGCTGCTGTGATCCCTTGATGGAGAAATATGTGATGCATTTTAATCATCAGTTGCCATGAGAGAATATTTTTTTCTTATTTTTGTCATGTTCATGTTCGTGAATCTCATGACAACTCTGTAACGCTTAAACAAGACATGATTACATTTTTAAACCTTAGTTTGGAATGGAATATCTGATGGAAATAAGATTTTAATTGATATCATTAGTCATTTTTCACATTTGTGAAGCTAATATTTTTTTTTATATTTTAAGTTTTAATATTTTGTAGCAAATTTGCATCAATTGCGCATGCTTATTCTTCAATCTGAAAAAAAAACAAAACGTTTTTTTGCGCCCGTCAAACTCAAACATAAATTTATTTCCTGTGTAACAGTACTGATGCAAATATTATTGATATGGAAAAACTGATTAATGAAATATTTCAATTTTGTCAAGTTCACAATTTTATCCCTAAAAATTACGGAATTCACTAAACGTGTTCGTCACTATTGAAACATTTTTTGTCTAAATTTACTTATTTTAAATCTCGATCACATTTTTGGCAGTTTCCGACTGTGGCGTGTAAAATCATAAAATGTTTTTTTTTTTCTCCCGCTGTTTCTAGACGCTATTGAATAAAATTCAAATTGAACACCTAATTTGTATGATTTCTTTATTTTGCGTTTCCTTGAAGTCGCTGTTTCCATGAAAGGAAATGAAAATAATTTCTCTTTTTACCTTCTGGTCAATTTAACACCCTCTTCAGAAAGAAGAGGGTGTCTGGATGAAATACTTTTCCCTGATGTATTCTCTGGACCCACGCTATAATTATTTCCCGGCTATTTCTTTGAGAGTCGGACGCTGCACTGGGCAAGCACAAAGAAGTCAGAGAGAGCATCCTTGAGTCTTTTCAACGCAGGCCCACTGATATTCAAATAACATGCAGACACCATTTCACTGCTCTGTGCAGAGAGCGTTCCAGATTCTGCATTTGCATGTGACTCTTTGCCCCTTCTTTTTGTAAAGTTACAAGAACTGTTCCCATAACATCTATGTGGTTTCTTGCGCAAAGAAAAAAAAAAAAGGCTATCCTTATTCCCGCTCGGTCGATTGGGATGCAAATGAAAGCAGTTAATTTGGACAATTAGAATAAATATCCAGGGACCTTTGTCATCAAACCCCTCGGAAACCCCCCGATAAAGAGGAACCGAACAAAAGATGTCTTGCAGATTAATTAGATATTTGATAAGACACGAATCTGTACTCGCAAATACAAGACACATGGGGAAAGCGATGCGCTCCGAGTCATAATTAATACAATTTAACAAGCTTTTCATTTGAGCATGGAATGTTTTTCCGGAGCATTAAACATTAATTTATTCCATATGTAAAATAGTAAAAGTCAAGGTATTTTAGGTGATTTTAAGATTTTTAAACCTAACAGCACTTTTTGAAATACATTTCTAAATCTATCTCTCTAAATGTAAAATAAACAATAAATATAAAATCTACATCACACAATTACAGACGTTTTTAAGATGTTTTAATTACGATAAAATGAAAGTCTTATACGTGTGACTTTATACAGGTAAACATTTATATATAGATATTTTTTTTAGCAAAGAAATAAAAGGCTTAACCAAAGTTGAAAAAGCTGTGTACATACATATCCACAAAGTGCGTCGAAAGTAAACTCCCTGATATCCAGGATACCAACACGAATAAAACAATCAATCGGCGAACATTTACATGAAAATAACATAGTTTAGTCGTCAATATACAAGATGTGACTCACATTGTCCAAAGTTCAACAGGTCTCGCTCACCCTCAGCAAACATCCTTTCTTATTTTCAAGCTGCTCGTAAAATTCCTGCAGGCCTACAGTAAATCAGTGTTTTTCTTTAAATGGTTTTATGAATGAAATACTCGCCACGCCTGTGGGGAACATATTTTTTTAAGACTCTGAATTTGCTTCTTGAATTTTTTTTTCTTTATTGTTTGTCAACCCGTTTTCCAGTGCTGTGCAGTTTTTGAATGTAGTTTGATTTTTTTTTTTTTTTTTTGAGGGGGGGGGTGAAGCCTTTTCAGGGCTCGTCGTGAGGAGATGGATCCTTAACAGCGATTCTGGGATTGACCCCTTCCAAAATAAGTTCTGGGGACTCGGATCGCGGGGTCTCCAGGTTGCTGGTGTCGGTGTCACTGTCGCTCCCCTTTTTGCCTCCTCCACCGGCCGTGTGCGTTTTGATGTGCTTGCTCAAATGATCACTCCGCATAAAGCGCTTGTTACACACGGGGCAAGCAAACCTTTTCTCTCCGGTGTGGGTGCGCAGGTGTCTCTGCAGCTCATCGGACCGAGTGAACCTTTTGCCACAGAAAAGCCAGTTGCAGACAAAAGGCCGCTCTCCGGTGTGCCATCTCAAATGCGCTTTGAGGTGAGATGTCTTTCCATATACTTTACCGCAGCCGGGAATGTGGCAGCTGTGGAGTCCCTTTCTCCGGAGGCTGGCCCCGGCGGGTCCCAGCCGCTCAGCCTCCTGACAGTTCGGGCAGTCACATGTTGCTCTGCCGGAGTACCGCCTGGACGACCTTGAGGAACTACTTATTCCAGAACTGCCCCCAGAAATCATGGCGTTGGCTGCAGAAGCGTCTGTGTAAGTGGGGATGACTGTTTTGAAGCCCTCCTGCGTTAACAGATGCTGACTGGTGGACAGGAGGTGAGAAGCAGAGGGGCTGATTCCAGTGGAGCTGAACGCCGAGTGGGTCAGGGAGGAGAAGTCCGGGTTGTAGCCACTTAGCTGCGAGTGGATGGCTTGAGGTGTCCCGGAGTGCAGTGAGGTCTGGAGAGTGCTTGCAGGATTTTGGACGTCGAGCCACGAACCGGGATTTGTGTGGACATCCCACCACGAGGACGCACCGTTGGCAACATCGCCAGAGATAGTCGAGTGGAAACCGGACTTGTACCACGATTCGTACGGGTGCGCCATCCCAACTCGTGGGTAAAGAGTTTCTGCTGATGTGTGGACCTTTGAGATAAAAGCTGACTGTCCGGATTCTTGAGACGTGACGCTCGCAGAGTTGGAAAACAGACCACTATATTCTGTGGAAAATGCAGACGAGGTTGGAGATGTGGAGGCTAAACAAAAGGCGCTGTTGCTTGAGCCGCTGGTCGGAGTTAATCCTGTGGATGTGCGGCTTGTTGCTACTGTGAACCCCGGCAGACTGGATCCCAAGTTACAGCTGGAGGAGGATCGTTTCCACGGATGAAATCCACCTTTGGAGAAAGCGCTGGAGTCAGGTAAAGTTGTAAGAGGACTGGTATTACCAATTTTGTTGCATGTTGCAGCCAGCATAGCTAGAGGTGTAGTTCCAAACCGTGGCTCTTCCTGAAAAACACACAAGTCGAACTTAAAACGGGCATAAAATATATTCTTTAGTGATTTACGCAGAACCAGAATGCACACGACTGCGTCTCAAAGACAGGACTTTTTTACAATGTATTTATAACAACTATAGTAATTTAATGTCTGTGGATAGGTGGGAGAGCCGTGCGTAAAGAAAAAGATTAACAAGCATGTGGGTTTTATTGTGATGCATGTTTGCAGACCATCATAATAATAAAATCCGTGTACATGTTAGCTGTCAACACAGCTCCTAAAACATTCTTTTAAAACAAAGTTGGAGCAGCGCTCCGGTATGGAGTAGATTTTCTATCGGCATTTAAAATGTAAAAATACGAAAATTTATAGGCCCGACTTGCGAAATACGACAACCAAAAGTGAATACCACAGCAATAAACATGACTCCAAACTTTAAATGCGTGTGAAGGCACGGGACTCGTTTTCACATTATAGAAAGCGTTACATATCAACTTTACGCACAAATTGCGCATAAATACGAATTCAGACTCACCCCAAGTATAGACGTAGCCATATCCAGGGTCTGTGCTATGAAGAGAGTGTTCGCAATTTTTAATGCTGTGCCGCTTCAGTTGGAGTCACCGTGTTTGACTTGGGTCACACGGTTTCTCACTTGGCTCGAAGCTCCCAACACTAAGTAGTTGTAGAGAGCGTGTTCTTTGAAGTACAGCTGGCGTGGACACGCAGCCAATCTGACGGCCACATCCGTGACTGGGGATCGAATCAACCAATGAGAACCCCGAGCGCAGACTGAAACACACAAACACACACACACAAAAAAAAAAACCCGCCGTCAATCATCTGTCGTGAAGCTTCTGGTCAGACTGTGACAGAAGACGCGATTTGATATATTTTAAATGCATACAGTTATTTTATGTATTCTCACGCGATGGTTCAATGTCAACTTTGATTGCAGATTTGAGTTCGCAGTTCTTCGAGAGGTAAGCTTTTCCGTTATTTTGAAGCGTTTTTGGGGGATGCTGTGTAGTTCCAGGTGGCCCTTCGGATTTTCAGCATACAGATCATGCGCAACGCGTCATTGAGAAATATTTACTGTTTAAACACACATTATCCCGAAGAACGTGAGAGACGCTGCTGCTGTTGATGCTTTCTGAAATCTGGTTGCTGTTTACGTTACAACAGCTCAACCACAAAAGGGAAACAACCGCTGTGGCTTTTCCTAAATTTAAAAATGCTGTGTTCACACTTGAAACTCGCAGATGGATTAAGTTAGCCAAGAAGTTCGGAACAAGCTTGACAGCAGAGACACCACTTCTCCAACTAGATCATAAACGAGCTGTCCCAATAAAAAAAAAAAAAAAAAAAAAAAAAAAAAAAATCAAATTATCACTGATTACGTGAGGAATGACAGACTTGTAATAAATCGACCAACCTGCTGTTTGTTTTCTGCCATCTAAAATGTGTGCGTTTTGTGTTTGTTCCCGCGCGTACCCCCTTCTATCGCTTACTAGTTACAGAAGTGCAGCTGAGGGGTTAATTAAAAAAGACAGCTTGATTCATCAGCTCACGTATGTTGTGCTATAAAAGACGTGGATTTCAGAACCGGAAAAAAAAAAAAAAAGTTTTAGCATCTGTGAGATGTGTGCATTAAGGCCGGAACTCATCTCCAGTAACCCGAGAATCGACGCGTCTCCTGGATGACATAAAATGCCATGCCAACCTAATCGCTCATTTGATTAAGTCCTGGTCAATTTAGAGGACGTCGCATTTCAACAATTTCCCAGGTTTTCCTTAAAATTTTTGTCTTTAACATCACAAGACGCCAGCACAGTCCACAGCTTGTTGAAACGGTCAGGGAAAATGGCATAATGTTAAATTGCCCTAACGTGAATCATCGTCCCTTTAAAAGTTAAAGCAATTTTCCAGAGAAAGGCTTGACCGACGGATGTGCATTACATTATTCAAAATGGGAAATAATGCTCCATTATGGTGAATGAATACTGCCAGTCAACGCAGCCGCAATTTGTTCAAATTCTCTTTTTGCTCTAGAACCCAACGTTTATAAAGGTGAATAAAAATCAGTCTCATCTAACATTAAGCGCTGCCAAGAAAATGGAATCATTTTTTTGTAATCATGACAATTTGGCAGAGAGCTGTTGGCAATATTACATTTTTATTCTCCATAAACAAAGGTAGTTGTCACCACAGAAGTCAAATTAATTCTAGCTTTAATGAAAATGAACATAAGATGTAGAAACAATCATTTTCAGTTCCTTTTAATAAGTAAATAAAATCAAGAATAGATTTGTCCTGTATTTAAGTTCATAAATATATAAAGGAAAGAATATTAACTTATCATTAATAATAATCTATAATACAATTACATGACTGCTTCTTCAAATGTTTATACACACACACACACACACACACACACACACACACACACATATATATATATATATATATATATATATATATATATATATATATATATATATATATATATAAAGAATGGGCTGGAATAATGATATTTATATGTCTAACCTACAAAAAATGTCTATATAATAATAGATGTTATTATTTTTACATACATTTCATAAAATCTATACTACAGGAAATATACCTTGCAGCAACAAATGACACAAGGGCTTATGTTTACTTTGAACAAAAGTAGAGAACATGATCTCACCTTGTCATTCAAGTGAGAATTTTGAGTTGAATCTGTAATTCTGGACCCCATTTGGGTGCACTTCTCTGTGGCAATTAGGAGCCTATTACAAGCCATTAGATTGATCAATGTACCTTAAACAATGGGAATGATTTATTTGGTCGAACAAACTGCTCTGCGTCTATTGTGGTGGGCCTAAGTGGGGGTGCATCCATCAACAAAAGATAAATGATTAATTCAGACCTATTCATTTAAATTCTTTCTACAAAGCCGGCCTCACTTGCCTCAAATCCAGATTATTAGAGCCTCATTTTCTGCATGTTAAACCAGGCACACTGCTGGATTGGGAGATGGGTTTTGGTTGTGCCCCTGTGTGGTTTAATTTGTATATCTGCTGAGGGAAGTTTATTTGGGGACATTTAACTAATTGTTGTAATTCTGTGTGCTGGTGTGGCTACACCTGTTTCTCTCAAAGGAGGAAGGAAGAAAGTATGAATGTAAGGATGTCATACTTCATTAGAAGCTGAAGCTGCACACACACACATCAGGGCAAGCTGAGTATCACAAAAGGTAGGTATAAGCATAAAGATTCTTTTAGTTATCTTTCTATTTAGGATGTCCTTTTCTTATACACATTTTAAGTTCCATCAGTTATTCTGCTCCCTGGTGAAATTGTTCTTATATGATGAAAAAAAAAAATAGAATTTATGCTTCTGCATTTAATTCAGGGCAGTTTGACAATATTGGTGTGACATCTTGTTTCTCTTTGTGCCCATTTGTCATGTGCACTTAAAGGTTGCCAGATCGTTGCCCATTTTGTTGGCAGGTAAATTGAGACCATAGCAAGTAAATTGAGTTGATATACATTCAATTACCCTGTGAAATAAACCGGTTGATGAGAAGGACATTAGTGCAGGATATTGATATAAAATATAAAACAAGAGGAAATTTAAAAATTCACTTTCATATGTCAGTGTGACAAAACGTGTGGATGTCTTCAGACACCTGTCATGAAAGACGATTGAAATGTTAAGAAGCAGCAGGTAGACGGTAGCAACACAGACAGGCCTCTGGTCAGGACGTGCTTTTAACACTCACCTCCAACAGTTTTACATGAGATTGATCTCTCAGAGTTTATCAACCTACATCAACAGAATCAATGGCTAAATTTGGAAGCACAGGACAGCTTGCCAGCTTGCAGTGTCAACTTTCACTTCCAGAGGCTGCAAGGTCTATTTTGAGTACAGGGAGCAAGCCAGTCAAAGTGCAGTCAACTGGTTTCATTTGAGGGCTTCGCTCCCTTCATTATCAATGAATGTGATTTTTTTTCCCCTTTGAGTTTGTGAGCTGTGGCGGAATTCAACAAAAACTTGACTGCGATAAATGGCTCCGAAGAAGGTGCCCTTCACGAGGAATAGCTCCATCCACTAATTGGCATGCATTGAAAATTATGTAATGAAGTGCTCTGACTGCAGACATTTGCACATTGTCTTTATCAGGGAAAGGGAGACGAGGCGACGAAGCTGCCCCCGCTGATCGGAAGGTTTGGCACCTCATTGAAAATTGGGATTGTTGGCCTCCCCAATGTTGGGTAAGTAAATTATTTTAGCCTTGCTTTCTCATCGTTCACCCTGCGGGCATGACTCCAGCATGTGCTCTGTTCATATCGTAGCTTCCATGATAGCGTACATAAAACTGCACGTAGAGAAAGATTTAAGAAGTGTACCAAAAGAAGAATGTATGATCAGAGGGCAGAAATCAAACCCAATTTTTTAGACGATGTTGAAGTTTCTCCTTGTTGTGTTTTCTTGTCCAGTAAAAATATACAATGATATAAAATATTGTAGCCATACAGCCACAAAATCACCCTCTGACTAGAGGAGTGTGCACAGAAATTTCTGAGTAGTCACCTGAGTATTCCTCATATCTGGATCCATGTGTGATCCTTATAACCAAGGATCAGATCCAACAAGCGCCCTTCATACCCACTTCCTCATGTTGTCTGTTGTCTAAATAAAATTTAAGTGGCCCAAACTTCAACAAAATGCTTCCAGCGTTACTGTTTTTTTAATGGCGTAGATATGTGTCATAATTGAGGATGAACACATGGCTTCAAAGAGTTGTAGAACATCAAAAGACAAACTTTAAAAGGGACTGGTCTCCAAAAATGAGCATCTTTCCTCCCGCCTTTAGTTCCGTTTATCCACCTGGATGTTTTTTGTCTGCCTTTTCTCAAACATAATGGAGCTACATGACAATCAGCTGTGACTAGTTTCGCATAGAGTAGTTTTTTTTTTTTTTTATCAAACTACACATTGTCACAATGCAGAAAGAACCTTGTATTGAATGAGAATGTCACATGACCATCTAGATTTGAGTGACTCTGTATGACAGCGAGCAAATACTGTATTAACCCATCAGTACTTTGAACACAGAGGAGACTCTTAAATGAATGAGGGGCATCATTGCATGTACTGTTCAAAGGTTAAGGTGCAGCTCCAGCAGCTCTTCTATCAAAAACAGGTGACAGATCAGACTCATCTTTTGGGCAGTTTAGAGCCATTAGCTGTCTTGCATGTCTTTCAAACATTGGAGAAAATCCATCCCACATTTAAGATGAACACACAAACACAGGACGTTCAGTGGACATTCAGTGCTTAACAATAACATTTATTATAGTACAAAGCAACATTCTTTAGGTAACTATAATAAATTCACACACATGTTAAACACAACACTGTGCCTCTCAGACACTTTGGTTGAACGAATTAACTTTAATTACTTATTACTGATTATAGCATATGAGCCACTGACAAACAGGTCTAAACAATAATAACAATGAAACCCTCTTACCATATTCTTCTGTATATTTCTGGATCACATTGCGGTTTAATTCACATTTCACAGTTTTTACATGGCATGAGTATCTTTCATATGAACAAAGGGACCATCAGTGATTAAAGGTGCAGACAAGTTTTATCATACGTGAAGGAATTGTCCATTATATACTTTGTTCATTGTTGTTCCTGCAATTACAGGAAGAAAACACAAAGATAAATCCTGTATGACATTACACAAAATGGACCATTAGAACAATAGTGTGAGACTTAACAGACCTGCCTGCAGTCCAGTCTGACAAATTTCAACGTCTACGTGCCAACTGAGTGTAAGTTTAAAGAAAAAAGATACACCTTTCCCAAGCTTTGTTTGGATGTACATTAAACAAAACAACAACATTCATCAAATTGAATCTCAAATATAATCTCAAATTAATCTATCATTAATTAAATATAACATCAATCTTGATCTTAGTAATTCAAAAATCACTGCATAAATGCCATCCATCCCTCCGTCCATCCATCCATCTTCAACCGCTTATCCGGGGCCGGGTCGCGGGGGCGACAGTCTCAGGAGGGATGCCCATACTTCCCTCTCCCCAGACACCTCCTCCAGCTCCTCCGGGGGGATCCTGAGGCGTTCCCAGACATAGTTCCTCCAGCGTGTGCTGTCTTCCTCGAAGTCTCCTCCCGGTAGGACATGCCTGGAACACCTCCCCAGGGAGGCGTCCAGGAGGCATCCGGAACAGATGCCCGAGCCACCTCAGCCGGCTCCGCTCTAGGCGCAGGAGCAGCGGCTCTACTCCGAGCTCCTCCCTGGTGACTGAGCTCCTCACCCTATCTTTAAGGGTGTGCCCAGCCACTCTACAGAGGAAACTCATTTCAGCCGCTTGTATCCGGAATCTTGTCCTTTCGGTCATGACCCAAAGCTCATGACCATAGGTGAGAGTTGGAATGTAGATTGACCGGTAAATTGAGAGCTTCGTCTTGCAACTCCTTCTTCACCACGACAGACCTATACAGCGACCACATCACTGCACAACCTGCACCGATTCGTCTGTCAATCTCACGTTCCATCCTTCCCTCACTCGAGAACAAGACCCCAAGATGCTTAAACTCCTACGCTTGGGGCAGAGACTCACCACTGACCTGAAGAGGGCACACCACCCTTTTCCCGTCAAGAACCATGGCCTCGGATTTAGAGGTCTGCATAAATGCATAAATGGAGGTAAATGATGGATGATATGATCATTCGAAAGTCAGTGATAACTTCTGAATTTCTTCGAGTGTACAAACAGTTTAATACATTAGACATGAATATTGTCACTTTTTAACAATAATCCGCATTTATCAGAGCATCTATGAAGAAAATGTTCAGAATAATTGATTTTGATATTCATCAGCCAATCATTACCTGTTGTTTCATACATGTAGGCTTTCCCAGCCTGTTTTATTTACTATATTGTCCTCCTTTAGTAATTGTTAAGGAAGTACTTATTAATGATTAATCAATTATCCTGGTGTATTTCTTACATGTGTCAATTAATTAAGAATTAAAGAGCAATTAGCCAATCTAGCACATTTTATCAGTAGTTACTCATTAACTAATGGTTAATAAGTAGATGTTTCCTGATTTACTCCCTCCTAGCATTGCAGGTATTTGTGCTAGTATTACCGATAGAGCATCTAAAGAGGGTCGTTGTGTCAGAGGATACATTAAAGTAACACAATTGCTTTGAGCAAAAGACATTATTATACTTTATTTGAGAAAGCAGCGTGAGATTCAAAACACAGTGTTTTAACAGCAACTAGTGTGAGACCACAGCGCATACCTGTGCCACAACCTAACAGTCTCTTTTAATTAAATGGAACCCAACATAAAAACCATGTAAAACACATGTGCCATTATGTAAAATGATTCCTCTCAGGGTTTACAATCAATCAAAGAATTATGAAACCAGCTCTTCATCTGGATTTACTCTTAAATTTTGATGGTTGCATTTTTCCAAAAAGAATTACTTTACTTTTCCACAATAAACCATAGTAAAGTAAGGGTAGTTATAATGCTGAAAAATATCCTCACAAAACAGAGATGAAAATAATTTTGTGGATTTGTTTATCCAGATAAACGTTAAGATATTTTCTTGCTACATGCCAAAGCCATCTGCTAAGTTGCAACAACATCCATTAACCTGCTTATGCAAAATAGACAAGCACCTTCCACAAAGTCCTCAGTTTGAAGAAGAAAAAAGGAACATCTTTATCCATATCTGCTTGAAAATTTGATTGGTTTTGTGTCGTCATATAAACCACCTACCAAGTTTAATGGAAATCTAGTAATATTTGTGCAATCCAGTTACTGTAAATGTTAAACATTCTAACTGATCGTGGGAACCCCATTCTCTTCTTGGTAGATACAACAAACATGTGATACAATGAGTGAATATATTCACCCTATCAGATGTTCCCTTCAACCAACCAACCTATCAACTAACCGACCGACTGAGCAACCAACCAAAAAACCAACTAACTTAAAAAAGAAAATTTTACCATGGCAGATGTAACAGTATCCGGTGGTTTTTAGTTATCTACCAACTCAATGTTTGAATATGTAATTGTGGTTAGTGCAGGAAAGCTGATTATCATATCTCTAGTTTTGACATGTTTAATTAAAGGAGGATCTCATGATACCAGTCATTGACCACAAGCCCTTGGTTTTGTTCCTGTCATTGAAGAAGTTCTATGAACACAACATCATCAACTGAATAACTTTGGTATCGCTCTAAAATACGAGCCTGTTTTAAAACACGAGTCAAACAGTTACTTGGTACAACGTGGACCACTTGATGTTAATCCGTACCACATGGCTACAGCCTTTGTTAGGTCTCTGCTAGACTATCTGCTTGTCTGTGAGCATCTTAGCAAGACCTTGAGAAACATCAGTGACAGAATCCAATCACAGGGTAGACCCATGACTTTGCTGTAGGGCCCTCTGAACCACACTGAGCTCAATGCGTTATACTTGTGCTCAGCTGACAGGCAAGCAGAAGTAAATAAATAATTTTCAACAATCCTTATTTTCTAAATAGCCTACAAAGTTTTGTTACATTTGTAAAATGCAGAATTTAACAGGATGGACAGGACCAAAATGAGAAGACATTATTCAGATGCTGATCTGGTATGACTGAAGCCACAGACATAACTTCAGGCTGACGGATTGACTGGATTTCTCTAACTTTTAAAATAAATACTAGATATCACTAATGAAGAATTTTTTGTTCTCATCATATCTGGCATGGCTCAATATTTGTTATGACAACAAGATCTTACTCTACCATGACCATTGTCGTTTATTCTTACCTTATAATGAAAAAGTAGTATACAGTATGCCATTGAGGCTGTTTACTGTCATGCCACATTTGTGTACAATGTGTAAAACTTGTCACCCCTCCTATCGTTCCTTCAAGAATTCAACATATTCAGATGCCAGCGTCTATTTCGGCATTACTGACCATTAATTACACATATAGGAAAATTATGTTTCAGCCAGTCAACCTCACAGCTATTTCTACACTTAAAGTACTCCACATGCTCTGTTTACTATAATAATTCATCTCAAATTTACCAAGCTTTTCTTATGTTAGCTTATAGCTTGACATTTTTATTCTTTGATTTGATAGATAGATAGATAGATAGATAGATAGATAGATAGATAGATAGATAGATAGATAGATAGATAGATAGATAGATAGATAGATAGATAGATAGATAGATAGATAGATAGATAGATAGATAGATAGATAGATAGATAGATGGAGATGCTAATGTTAGAAAGTCATTAATATGTGTTTATTTTTTTGTGAGGACACGGTGCATCTTCTTCCAATAGACACAAATCACACAGACATACAGTAGGTACAGACCCCCTTAAATTTTTCACTCTATATTGCAACCATTTGCTAAAATCATTTAAGTTAGTTTTTTCCATCATTAATGTACACAAAGCATCCCATATTGACAGAAAAACAAAGAATTGTTGAAATTTTTGCAGATTTATTTAAAAAAAAACAACTGAAAAATCACACATAACTATTCAGACCGTTTGCTGTGACACTCATATATTTAACTCAGGTATTGTCTATTTCTTCTGATCATCCTTGAGATGGCCCTATACTTTCATTGGAGTCCATTTGTGTTTGACTATAGTAATTGGACTTGATTAGGAAGTCACACACCTTACAGCTCACAGTGTTGCAGAGCAAATGAGAATCATGAAGTCAAAGGAACTGCCTGAAGAGCTCAGAGATAGAACTGTGGCATGGATCTGGCCAAGCTTCTAAAAATATTCTGCTGCAAGAGCTGGCCACTTGGCCAAACTGAGCAGAGCCTTAGTGAGAGATGTAAAGAACCGTGGCTGAACTCCAGAGACGCAGTCAGGAGATGACAGAAAGTTCTAGAAAGTCAACCATCACTGCAGCCCTTTCTGGCAGAGTGGCCCTACGGAAGCATCTCCTCGGTGCAACACACATGAAAGTCCACATGGAATTTGCTAAAAAACGCTTGAAAGACTCCAAGATTGTGAGAAATAAGATTCTCTGGTCTGATGAGACCAAGATAGAACTTTTGGTTCTTAATTCTAAGAGGAATGTGTGGGGAAAAAAACCAAGCACTGGTCAACACCTGTCCATTATGGCAGCATCCTGCTGTGGGGGTGTTTTTCAGTTGCAGGAACATGATGACTGGTTGCATTCGAAGGAAAGATGAATGCTAAGCACATGGTTATCCTGGAAGAAAATCTTCTCCAGAGTGCTCAGGACCTCAGACTTTAACCAGATATCACACAAAAACATCTTCACCTCGTTTTCATTTTACCTCAAGTGTTTTTAAAATTAACTTTTTTCAAAGAATAGACAAATGAGGGCCCCTGTGTGCTGCAATGGTGACAAACAGAACATTCAGGCATTAATTTGTAGGTTTGGATAGGATAAAGTTAAACTGGAAATGAAATCAAGGCATGTTTGTTACCTTTTGGTAGACAAAAATAGCCCAAATTCTTATTTAAGAAAATCAATTTGTGGATTGACAAGTTAAGATCCATTTAGTATATTCTTTCGAGATTTCACCTACTGTGCTGTCTTTATCTGTAGTTGTAGTTTATAGTTTTCATGTAACGAAAGAACAGAGCAAAACTCAACTCAACTCAGTGCACCTCATTTCTCATTACTGGCCAGAATGTCATACTTTAATTTGCAAGTTAGTTATTTGTTGTTTAATTATTGAGAGTATTTACATTAATTTACACCGGATGATCGTTTTAGTGTTGTTGTGTGTTGTCACTATATTTCTCCCACAAGGTGACCCAAGAACGGTCTTCGAGTGCGTTAGAGAAACAATCTTGTTTTATGTAAAGAATTACATTTAGCAATCCTGAGCAATTTCATGCCTATAGAACTTAGCAAACAATAATTTCAATGTGAAGCACCATGTGAGAGGATAAAGATGGAAAGTCCTGGATTATATGCCATTATTGCTCTTGCCATTGTCTGTAGATTTTGAAGAACACTTGAGCTGCTTGTGCCTTAGAAAATAAATCTCTCACTGATCACAACATGGGGCGGCATTTGGCTGATCCTGTGTAACAGCTGAGATCCTTCCAAAAATGTAATTTCCCCCTTGATTCTATGTACAATTGATCTATTATGGGATTGTCTGACCTGGTAATTGGGAAATATTTTTGATACAAGTGCTAAAATATTTGATCTGTTAGAATACCCTTTTCCCTTGGCTTTACAGAAAAAAAAGCCAGCTTTGCATAATTTACAGAAGTGTTTCAGGATCATACTATGACAGTTTCAGCTGCATGTGCCTTACAGATGTGTTTGTTTTCAGGAAGTCAACCTTTTTCAATGTGCTGACAAAGAGTCAGGCTGCAGCTGAAAATTTCCCCTTCTGCACCATTGACCCAAATGAAAGCAGAGTGCCCATTCCAGATGAACGCTATGATTTCCTCTGCCAATTCCACAAACCTGCCAGGTATGGGTTCACATCATCCACCTATTATTCACACTTCAGATCTGTAGTCTCAGACTGTCTTCATGCTGTTGGTATGAGAAAACAAGAAATAAAGTTGTTGACATGTAGCTGCCAGTTGTCTGATGTTCTGATTGCTGCTCTACCCCAAGGTTTCCTGTTAGGGAAAAAACCGAACCATCTCACCGTCTTCTGGTTATCACACATATTTCTAGCAGCTGTTCAAGCAGGATGAATCCAGATTTGCTGTGCTGCAAAAGAAAAATTACTAGCATTCATATAACATGTATTTTTTTAATGACAAGAATTTCTATATTAAATAGTACAGGACAATTAGCACAAGATCTGATATCCTGGTTTTTAGAGTAGCATGCTGGCTATCAGCTCTGTTTTATGTTTCCTGTATATTTTCTCAACTGTAACTTCCATTGCTGTATATAAATACTGTAGTAAGCATAAAAACATAAACATATATGCAAAACCCACACAATTTTACAGCCCTTCATACTTACTTGTCCACCTTAAGGGCTGGTTATAAGTATACATTTATTAGATTTAATTCTTCATACAAAATGAGAAGACCAAAAACAAAATGAGGTGATCCCACTTCCAGTATTTCTGTGATAGATTTATATTAATTTGTGAAAAGACCTCTATTTGACAAAACACATCCTCCATTGTTATGGAGAGCAACACTTTTTTAATCAAAAACGGGCATTGTGGAATATTTTGATTAATTTCCACATACGCTGTCCTAACAACGTACATGCAAATGCATCAGGTGTCAATTAAGCATGACTGGATCCTAAAAATACACTATTTACTAAAATGTAGTGTTACCAGTTGCTGATTATTTTGAGATACTTACTGTAAATTAAGATTTCAGAAGCTTTAATTGAAGATCGTGTTGTATCAGAATATTTTGCCTCTTTAAATGTATATAGTTTTGCAATCTCTTCGAAAAACACAATACAATCTAATGCAATTCACTACAATGTCACATATTGAGGCAAACAGTATAAAGGACTGATCTGACTACTGATAGTGTCTACTTCAATGAGCGGCCTTTCCATCTTTTATTGTCTCTGTTGCAGCAAAATCCCAGCGTTCCTTAATGTCGTTGACATTGCCGGTCTGGTTAAAGGTGCTCATTCTGGCCAAGGCCTGGGAAATGCCTTCCTGTCCCACATCAGTGCCTGCGATGGCATCTTCCACCTGACGCGTGAGTCACAGCTTGAAGGGTTCTTTCATCAAGATTTCACATCATTAAACCGAATACATTAAATGCATGTGTGTGTGTGTGTGCGTGCGTGCGTGCGTGCGTGCGTGCGTGTGTGTGTGTGTGTGTGGTTTTGTAATGCATGTCTTTCATTCCATCTAAAGTGGGTACAATGGCAGCATCCTGTCCTAGCTCCAGTAGGACAAGATCATTGACTCTGCTGGTAGAGCATTTGAATGGTGCATGCCGAGGTTAATACAACAGTGAGAATGATGAAATTAGATCAAACTTCACATTGTTATTGGGAAGCTCCATAACTGAGAATCATACAGGTGAGAAGAGAAGCGTGATCTTAGTTTATCACAACCTGAAGCACTCTGAGGTTTGGAAATATCACAACATGATGTTATAATGTCATCCCGATTGTTCCCCGAGCGTGTGGACTGTTTAAAGCTTTCATTTTCTGATAATTAGTCCTGTGATAAAGAGATACGTATTCTGTTTATACCAGTGTTGACTGGTAACTACAATGCCACTCAGTAGAGCTCATACCTCAAAACTCATCTCTTCAAGTTGCCGGAGTAATTACAAACATTAAAATAAAATGCGTATGTACATAAATAAAACCATGTCTTGTAATATTTTACCCTACATCAAATTTTAATGACGTGTATTCGGGCTCAACACCCAGTCTTTCTTCAAGTTTCACAGTTTCTGTTCTGTAGATTTTCTTAATCCTGCTGACAAACAAACCAACAACCAAAAAGTGGTCACAGGTGAAAACATGACCTCCTTGCCAGAGGTAATTACAGCAAGTGAAATGAATGCAAAAGGGCCCTTTAGAAATAGTCAGTTTTGTTTACTGATTATATGCTGCTGCTGACTTTCCCACTGTGTGAAAGGAGCTCTGATTAGAGAGCCAGCAGTGGCGGGCATGGAACGGTCGGACAGAAAAGTTTAAGATTAAGGCCATTTTCCTGTATTGTTTCCTGAGTTATCTTAGTGTGTCACAGTCAAATGTCTAAGTTCTGTTCCAGCAGTTTTCAAATAGCCTTTGACTCTTGGTATTTTGTGATTGAAAGTGAAAAACCACCCACCGGAAGATGTAAATAATGTTTTACAGAGTGGACAAGACACATACACTAAGATACAACTGGATTTCAGCTCCAATTTTAAGGATTTTCTGGGTAATAAGAGGATAGGAGTGATGGTATTCTATATTTTTTAACAAGAAATCCAATTTAAGCAAACATAAAAAACTGTCAGACTATGATGGTTCGCAGTTTAACACATTAAAAAATGTCATATCAGTATTTCCACAGTTCAGTTGTTAATTTTTTTGTGATATGCATACCTTTCACCTTCTTCATATTAAATTTGAAATGAATATTATTTTTATCATTATGACTTAAATTTACATATGTGAATAATTATAAAAACAGTAAGATCTTATTTTATATTTTCCCTAAATATATGTCATCCAACTGTCTTGTTTCTACTCACAGGACGAAGTCAATTGCACGTTAAGAGGTGCGTTCTACTCCTTTAATGTCCTTGGAAACAATTATGTGTTTCAGAACAGAGCCACTGAACAAAACTGGTTTTGTTTTGTAATTATATCCATGTTGTGTCAGGCAAACTGCAATGTTAAAGCTGCTATTTATGTACTTTATAGTCTGATTATATGGTTATGGGGATGAGGCATTTTTTTGTCTGCAATGCATTTTTTTTGTCTGACAATTGAGCAGGAAAGTAGTACAGAGAATTCAGTGACAATGACAAAAATAGTTGAAAATCACATTAAAGTCTAAAGATCACTTATAGATTTCTTCACTCCTGTTGAAATGATCATATTGTTATTGGTGTTTCATTCCCTGTGTTGGGTTTCGGTCCTCAGTCTGGAAGTTGTAAAACTAAAGGTGGAACAGGTGACCAGCACAGATTAGTTCTTAAATACTGACGTAAATAACCTGAATAGATTCTGTTTATTCCAGGTTGTAACCGGATTCTCCCTTTGAAGGCTCACATTCAGTTCATGAACCGTTTTCAGGCCCTTATGACCTTGGAAAGCCTTCATTACACACAGTGGATTTGCTTTCAACAATACCTTTCAAAAATTGTAAGACACATAATGACATGCTGAAAGCCTATTCGGTTAAATGACTGGTATTCGTTGGTTTCATAGCAAAATGGTTTGCAGGGTAAGTGTTCCCAGTGCTTCTGCAGTGACTGGAAAACAGCTGGAGCCTCACTGTCCGGGACAGAACACAAACATGTTATACTTCATCTGCTCTTGTGTTCCCTGCTCTCATCGCTGCCAGCTCACCTGGCTTTATTCCCAGATGTTTAGTTTCCAGCAATTAGATGTTTGAATGCTCACGCAGTGTCCATCCCCACCTCGCTTCTAATGAGGACTTATTTATGGTTGCATGACACTAGAATCCTGCCGTGGGTGAAGCACTTTTAGTATTTAGAGCTTTGGGTGTGTGCAGCCAACTGGGTAGTAGCTGCTTGTTATTTTTGGCGTAGATCTCTCTTGCTGTGAGATTCATGCCTCCAGCAAATTATGTTTGAGTTATGACTCCTCTAGTGCATGAGAAAATCAACCTGATGGATTTTTGCCAGAACAGTGTAGCTGTCACATTGTGGACTATGACAAAAGTCCAGTTTGATTTTCCATCTTCTCACATGCGATGGTTTGCTCATCCTTTCTCATCTTGTGTTTTGGCTGACGATTTGTCTTTCAACAAAACTAATAAACTAGACTAAATAAAGATTTTACATTTGGTTCTGGGAAATTAAAATGCTTTTATATTACACGCATATATAAGTGTACAGGCTGGAAACGCACTTCTAGGTGTGCAAAATGAGCAACTTGTAAGGGGACAGTGCCTTGCTCAAGTGCACCTCGGCAACGCTCTGCACTTCCAGGTCACACTTGTATTTTTATGGTCCACACGGGTCTTGAACCGGCCACCCACTGGTCCCCAGCCCAAGACCTAGTGCCGCTTTGGCTCTTGTAGCATTTCACTGATTGCCATCCCAGGCAACATCAGTGTATGAATATATAATAATAATAATAATAATAATAATAATAATAATAATAATAATAATAATAATAATAATAATAATAATAATAATAATAAAGGGCAGCACAGTGGCGCAGTGGGTAGCGCTGTCGTCCCACAACAAGGCGGTTCTGGGTTTGCGTCCCGCTCTGTGCAGAGTTTGCATGTTCTCCCCGTGTCAGCGTGGGTTCTCTGCAGGTTCTCCGGCTTCCTCAAACCTCTAAAAACATGCGCTTCAGGTTAATTGGCCACTCCCAAATTTACCGTAAGTATGAGTGTGTGCATGTTTGTCTGCGTCTCTGTGTGGCTCTGCGGTGCACTAGCATTGCACCCGAAGTTTCCCTCGCCTCACGCCCTTAGTCAGCTGGGATAGGCTCCAGCTCCCTGCAACCCACCACAGCGGACAAAAACGGTTAGAGGATGAATGAATGAATGAATGAATGAATGAATGAATGAATGAATGAATGAATAATAATAATGACAGTAATAATGTGCCTCCTGATGAGCTGGCGACTTTTCTGGGGTGTTCTCCGCCTGTAGCTGACTGAAATAGGTGGATAAGTGACTTTAGCAGAGATAGTTGCGATCATGTTGTCTCCAAGAACATTGATGGATGCAAGGGTAATAATAATAAAGTATAATAATAATAATAACAATAAAAATAATAATAATAATAATGATAATGATAATGATAATGATAATGATAATGATAATGATAATAATAATAATAATATAATACTACTACTACTACTACTACTAATAATAATAATAATAATTATTATTATTATTATTATTGTTATTATTATTATTATTATTATTATTATTATTATTATTATTATTATTATTATTATTATTATTATTATTATTATTATTATTATTATTATAATGAGTTGCTTCTTTAATTCAGAGGACAATTCTTATTACATGCTTGCAGTCTTTTAAACTTTCATGAACTTCATAACACTGGTATGAACAATATTACAGAAGCAGTGAGTGAATGTTAAATTTGTATTAACGAAAAAAGAATATCTAACTCAGTCATGAAGCCAATTGTCAAAGCAATGGAGACAGATATTGAGATAGATGAGGCCATAGACGTAATGTTTCCAGGTTCTCTGTTTTTCTGCTCTGTTCTTGTGAATGCAGTATTTCTGGAACACCCTGAGAAAATTTATTGCACTTTTGCTCAACTGTCCTCTTAGACTTAATTTTTTTTTTTTGACTGTCACTCCAAAAGCCTATCCCAGCTGGCTAAGGATGAGAGATGGGGTACGCCTTGGACAAGACACCAGCTCATCACGGGGCCATATCAAGGACAAATACAGTACCCAGTTATGCTCACACTCACACCTACGGACAGTTTGGTGTGACCGATTCACCTAAGCTGCATGTTTTTGGAGGTGGGAGGAAGCCAGAGAAACTGAAGAGAACCCACACAGATGCAGGAGAACACATAAACTCCATTGGAAGGCATTCAAACCGTGAACCTTCTTGCTGTGACGAACAGCGCTACCTATCATAATATTTTGAAATCATGATACTATTAATTATTGACCACATTATATTTGAACAAATGAATTACAAATATATTTACATACAGTGTATAACAGGCAAGTTTTTTTTATCCATTTAAAGACAAACAAACATATAGTTTACCTGAGAGGTAGTTGCTTTTATTGCTGGGTGTTTTTTAGGTTTTCATGTTAGACGCAATGTCAGAAAATGTAAAATAACAGAGAGACCACATTGTTGCTTCTCTCGTATATATTTAATGTCCTCTAGAAATGTTCTGTATTTGAAGAGTGACAAACTAGTGCACAAATGTAAGTGATTGTTACGCTACAGGTGTCAAGAACAAACTGGGCTGACTATTCAGACATAGTTGATTTATGGCCAACCAGCCACCCGACTGACGCCAGTGATGCTGCTTCCAGCTATTTTGTCTTATCACTCATTACCTCACAAATTCACAAGCTTGACAAACATCCAGAGGACCTCACCCAGTGACATCAACAGTGTAACTCTCTGAAAGTATCAGGTAGTTCCCATCCTTTCAGTTTTGGTGTCAGTTTTCAGTCAATATGTTAATTAGCGACAAATATAATGTATTAAAAATGTGATCTGCTCTCTAACAATTTCAAACAAGTAACTTCTACAGGGGACTAAGATATTCTATATTTCTGATAGCATTAGAAGTGAAAACATGTTAATGTTTGTAAAGGTATAATTTACACATCATTGTGCGACCTCATAGGCTCCACAAATAAATCAAATTAGAGAATTTAAGAATACTAAACCTAATCAATAACATTATATGGCGCTACTCTGCCAAATGTGGTTTTCTTAGTGGTCTGAGCTACTGCCGTCCCCACCAAGTTAGCTGTTGTTTTAACCAGTAATGCAATTCTTAAACCATATCATTTAGTGCTGAAAGCTATACTCTTCTCTGCATTTCTGGCCTGCAGCGTGGAGGAGCCGTCCCAGCATTTAAATGAGCATTTTGGTTCAGAGAAAATGAAGAGTTTTTGTCAGCCTCCACTCATCGTAGATGATTAGAGCAAAACGTCTACCCATCTTGACTGGAGATCACCACAGCTCCAGATAACATGTTCGGTGATTGAAGGTCGCAATATTTTGAATTCTAATGGGACTGCAAGATGAATTGCCTGAAATAGACTGTAGAATTTTCCTGCTTCCTCCTTGTGCCCCCCTTCCCTGTCCACTGTGAAAAGAACCACTGGGAATGGCAAGGCCCGATGATCATAGAATTATTGGATGGTGATTCTAAACCCTTCAAAGAGGAGTTGCTATGGAGATCTCGTTCCAAACTGTGAAATGATTCACCTTTGAAAGGCTGGAGTGCCTGAAGGCTGAACACATCATTGTTCAGGTGGCGGTTGGTTAGAAAATTGCTGGTGCCTGTGCAATCAGCAACATTATGGTAGTTAAGGATCTAAAAAGGTTTGTTCTCTGAATGATGTGGGACAACAATGGTGTGCATATATGTTGGTTTCTTCCAATCATGACACTTTGGTGCTCCTTGGTATAACAAATAAATAGAAAAAGAGTGGTTAAGCTGTTAATAAGAGCATTAATACTGTTGTTTCCTTTTAGTAGTCGTGGAAGCTGAAACCTCCCTAGTACATTTTTCAACTGCACAAAGGTTTTTGCTATATGTTGTTTTTTATTCTACACAGTGGAACATTTCACCTTTTATGGGGAGACACAGTTGAGAGCAGGTTACACAGGAATTGAAGACACCTTGTGAAGTTCTCATATTCATACTATTGAGCTCAGTAATTTCACTGTGATCTATTTGAAAGATGGGATCATGTAGAAAACATGAGTGTACCCCTAAAGGGCTCAGGGCTACCATTTCCGGGTGTCAACATGCTTCTGTATTTGACATAATTGGCATAAGAAACAAGGCTGAGTGTGCCACAAACTCTGTTACAGAGGCAGCACACTACAAATTGCTGTCAATTTCAGGTATCCCAAAATGAATACAGAGATGATATTTCCTGAATGAACATAAAAAAAACCCTTGTGTGCACCGCCAGTGTTTTTATGCTGGGAAGACATCCATAATGTGCTTTTCCTGACAGACCCATAAAATAGCTTTTACTGCTCTGAATACCAGGAGAATTGCGGCACTGAGTTTGCATGAACATTTTAAAAGCAGCTTGAGGAATGCAAGTTCTTTAGATGTGCTCTTACCCATCTTGCATGTGAAAACATGCACAGGAAGTCACAAGTCAATGAATACTGTAATTTAACTGAATTATGTTGACCACATATCCTTCCAGGTAGCAACATCAGAAGAAGCAGCTCAATCACTATTGATCTTGACTTGACTCAGATGACTGCTTTGCGTCTGTACCTGACAGAGCAGTAATGATCTAAACCAGCTGAAACTCAGCTTAACACAAACTGAAACTTTATTATTCTGAAGGCTACTTTCTATGGTAATGCTAATAAAAAATGTCAATAGACAGCATTTTTCCACATTCACTGACACTTTATGGATTTATATATTTTCAGTCTACAGTGGCCTGCAGTTACAATTCCACAATTTTATTAAATTCAACCTGACCCTTTATTGGGCCATTAAACCACTCATTCTTTTGTTCTGCTAATAAAATAGCACCTGATCCTGAGTCCTGAAAACACACCATTTGAAATGTAAACGTGAAAATGAAATTTCGAGACGGACCCAATTCCTCAAAATGAGACTTTCCATCCTCATATTTTTGTTTGTGCTCTCATTGACTTGCATGTGGCTTTGTGTGGTGCCGCAACCTGAAGAGAGCTGTCTTCATGGAGCCTAACCCACACCCAGTTGTTAAAGGACTAATTGTGTAGATTTCCCCTTCAGATTTCTCACCTCTTTTTTACCCGTGTGCATTTGTTCTCTGTCTCTAAGCCTTGAATGGGACAACGGCAAAGTAGATTTGAATGTTAAATTAGGCGTAATTGATTAAAGCAAATTACTTTGGAATATGTGGTAGTCAAGAGAGTGTCAGCTGATGACTAAATAGTCAGTGATCAGCCGCTGCCCTTTGAAAGCCCCTTTGAAATTTTGATTTATCAGCTTTTTATGAAGAATGTATAACCATTGTTAGACACCAATGACCTATTTAGGGAAAAAAAAAGTGTTACGAAACCATTGGGTGTTTTAATCATTTTCTACCAAATGGACTTAGATATAATCATTCCTCATGCTTATAAGAATAATTTTAACCAATGATGAGTGTATTATTAAATCCCTTAGCTACATATAAATATCTGCTAAATTGATCAACAGATTAATTTGCATTTTCCATTTAAAAAACAATGCATTCAAACTATACATCATAATTGTTTGTAATATATGTATAGTCTTGCAGCCAACAAAATGATTACATTGCATTATATTTTCTGAGTTCATGCAGAGACAATAGCAAATTTTCATCCCAATCAGTGCTGAACAGGGAGCTGGTAAATTGGTGCAGCAAAACAATAATTCCACTGATTAGCCCCTTTCTGTGTGGCGTAAGTGAACTGTTTATACTGTGGAGTACCTCTGCAAGAGGAGAGGAACCAAAACAGCCTGATTAGGCAAAGAGTAATTGGATAAGTTCATTTCCCCATGAGGACAACGCACGGGGATGACAGCTTGCACAAAAGTCTACAGCGTCTGTTGGCTTGCATGAATAATAACACTACCGGTGGAAGATTTTTGGGAGTCTGTCATTTTGTTGTTGAGCTTTGATGTTTAGACGTGACTGACAAACTGCGCTGGAGGCTGGAGTTTCCCATCATGGAAAACCGGATGCTTATCCCTACTTAACCCGCTAGAAGAACCAGATATGAAGTTCCATAAGAGTGTAGGTCTGGACATAATTGTTTCTCTTAAAGAACAGTCCTGATGTCCAGGCCAGTGATTTTTATTAATTATCCAGTCTACATCTAAGCCGTGTGAATCCTCCAGATGCTCAGAATGACAATGACAAGGTGCTGATGTTGAGGATGCCCACAAATGGCAACCTCGTGATGAATTTGAGAAAAGGTCATTGCAAATAGAATCCCTACGCACTGTCTGACCTGCAGAATTACATCTGTCTGCAAGATTTTAGCTCCAGAATTTCATCATGTCATGTGAATCATCCCTCTATCATATACCTGCCTCAAAAAACAGATGAGACAAGTATTTTTCTCATCTAGTCATCCACCATGAATATGCGTTCAAAATTTCACAACAAGCTATCAGACAGTAGTTGACCTGTTTCAGTGTTGTCCAAAGTGGTGGTCCAGACCAGCTAACATCCCATAAATCCCATAAATAATACTTCTAAAAACTTTCAGCGATCATCTGGAGACACTATGTTTGGTTCATCTTCATAAACTCAAGATATGTGAATAGTGGAATCACAATGAAAAACTTCAGTCTTCTAACGCTACAGATGTGTGAGTCATTCCAGCAATCTGGTTACGCCGTTTCCCGTCATACAGAACAGCCATGCATGACTTTGAATCATCAGTATTTTTTAAAATGTGTCATGATTGGATCTTGTTGAAAAACGTACACGTTGACTTTGTGATGAGTCATGTGAATGCCTTTTGCGATGTTACCATTTCATGGGGCCTCAACTGTCATCGGACCTCTGCTGTTCAGGTGTGGATACATAAACACAGTGATAACATATTTCCATGAAAGCCAAGTTGTCATTCAACTGACATTTAAGTTCCTGTTAAACGAAACGGTATTCCCATTATGCTGCATTGTCATATTTCATGAGTGACTGTACTGACTGATTTATGGAAACATGTGCAGACAGATTCCAACTATAGTTCCTGACAAATTACCTGCATAGCAGTACCTCTACTCAAAATATGTGCTATAATATAAGTTCAAGTTATTGTATTTGTGTATTTACATCTCATGCTTGCTCACTTTTTGAGAAGGAAATATTTAGAGTTTTACTCTTTTGCATTTACATGTTTTTCTGTTTACAAGCAAACATTTAATGAAGTTGTAAAATGTATGACTTATTACCTAACAGTACATAAACAACAGTAAAATCATACTTGCTTTACTTGCTCTCTTAGCATTATGTGTTCAGTAGTATAATTACCATGTAATAATAGTTTAATACCGCAGCGTACTTCTTTTGTGATACTTTTCCAATGAAATATTTCCCTGGCTCTTTAAAACTTCTTTCTCAAGTAACTTTTTTATGTATTAAAGTAATAGTTCATCACAAATTATTGTGATGAATTATTTTTATGTTGCATAACTGCTTCTTTGAGGAGGGATATGAATAATTTGTCCATGACTTGCGCATCTCATTTCCTATTTATATTCACAATGACAAACCGTGTGTGGATTCTAAATTCAAGACTAAGTTGCAGTGCAATAGAGTTCCCACTAGTGCCATTAATGGCTGTCACTCCCATGTGACAGATGTACACCCTTGTTCCCCCCCCCGCTCCCCCCATCCCAGCCCCCGCCTGATCCCTAAGCTCTGACGGTGAGTCAGGAGGAGTCCTTAAAGCAGCTGCTGACTAAATGGTCTGCTTCAGAACCTCATCACTTAATCACCAGCACGGCCACGGATAAGACGCAAATGATTTACGGAGAACTCCCAGCTGTCATCCAAGAATTTTGACGTGTACCTTTTAAATAATATTCACTTAAACATATTTTTTAATCATAAAAGCTAACAATTATAAAATCAGAGATAGGGGGCATATCTTGCAGAGCAATAGAAATATCTGCTTTGTGCATTGAAATCTTTTTTTTTGTTGAATTTACAGTAAGCTGGATTTTCAGCATGATGGTAGTATAAAAATAGATATAACTCCATCCTTTATTTATTTATTTATTTATTATTATTATTATTATTATTATTATTATTATTATTATTATTATTATTATTATTATTATTATATTTATTGTTATTTGCTTTTTCTTGTGAATGGTTGTTTTTTCACATTAATCTGCAAAGTGATGCTGTTGATTTCATGAGCAAAATGTAATCACTGCTTTCTGCTTTACGTTCGGCTTCAAGTTGTTGTTGACTGTTACGTGTTACATCACATGTATTCAAGTGAAAGAGTGATTTTGTTGCTGGAAATAGAAATCTATACTGATGAGCTGTCTTTCTATTTATGTTTTTTACTCTGCAGGTGCCTTCGAAGATGAGGATATCATCCATGTTGAGGGGACGGTGGACCCGGTGAGGGATATGGAGATCATCCACGAGGAGCTGAGGCTGAAGGATGAGGAGATGATCGGTCCTATTATTGACAAACTGGAAAAGACAGCCATTAGAGGCGGTGACAAGAAACTCAAACCAGAATACGTAAGTCAGTGTCTCAGCAGGTCCCCCTCACAGCAAGGAACAAATAATAACCCTCCAACACACATGTCCACCATGGAGAAGAAAAGTTTTTTTAATCTCCCTGCAATAGGTGTCACCCCTCCCCCTTCCCTATTTTTTCCCTTACCGAGATTGAAAGTGATCAGGGGTCAGGGGTTTTCTGCTGTAGAAATCATTAATAGAGAGTTACTTATTCAGCTGCTGACCCTGGGTCACAGTATTGGACTAATGAAAGTGTCACCACAAAGCTCTTTTCATCTTAAGTATTATTGAAATCATGGTGCAGCTACAGCAGCTCAGGAAATGTATAATGTCATACAATGGGTGACACAAGCCTTTACCTCCGTATTGCTACTGCAAATGTTTAGAACACTATTTGACAGATGATCCTCAGGTTACCTGCAAGTGAGATGCAGCATAAGATCAAAATAGAATCCACATCCAGGATGTCAGATGAAAATGCGGATGTCTGGATGTGGATGCACATCTATTCAAATCAACATATTGTTAAGGTAATGAGGGTCACAAACATTAGTAATGATTTGCTTGTAAATGTTGCATGCTGCTTCTCCATCATTGCAGCAGGCAAGGATGGGCAACGGGATTTGGCCTTTTACTCGGAGCAGCATGCCCAATTTCAGGCCCCAACACACCAAGGCTCTGACCACTCATTACACTAACGAGAGAGGCTTTTTCACCTGCTGCAGTGTTTGGTTGGTTCCCCTCAGCATAACCCCCCCAACCCTCGCCGTAGCCCCCCCCCCGCCCCCCTTTACAACAGCACTTCCCCACACCCCTGTAGCCCCACAGACAGGAGCCATTCAGGCTAGGCAGGTGGCCGCTTATGCACATAATTGCTAACAATTTTAGGCAATGAATAAAAATGATACATTACTTGTCAAAGGTTGGGCACACGTCAGCAAGTGAAATCTATAGAACACCTCTTTAGACGGTAAAAACTGTGCTTATAAAAGACTGCCTCAAAGGCAAGCTTTTAGATGGAAGGGATTGTGTGATTGTCTCACGGGCCGAGCATGGCAATTGACAAACTCAGCTGCGCACAGACACACGAACGCGGTTGTGCAGAACATGGACATCAAGATTATGTCAAATACACACGCTTAAAAAAGAAGCAATAGAGTTATTTTCAGCACAACAGGAAGCAGTGGAATAAGGAAAATTCTGTGCGACTATCAGGATTGTGATTACCCCCATACATTTTCCTCTTTACTGAGTAATTTGAAAAACCTTTGATACAAGACCTAATTTCCCTTCATCTATAAGGTCTATAAGGCCTAAACATTGCTTGTGGCAGATTTAAAGAATTATTTTAATTGAACATTATTTTACCATAAACTAAAATGGAAGGATGGTTATAGCAACATTAATTTAATTCAAGAATATGCTGCACTCTGTTGTATGGTTAAAGGACCATCCCTAAAAATATTATTTATCATTTTCTCACAGATTTTATCCCAGCTTTTAAAATGTTGTCAGTATGAATTAAACAGGACAAAAAAGTAAATCAAAGCATTAATTTTCTATTTTATAAAAATGTTAAAATGATTTTGAACACAAAGGTAATTATAACAACCACAATATTATATGTTTTAAAAATGAAAGTATGCCTACTTAATTTCCTGTAAGTTCTTTAAAAAAATCAAATGCATGGAAATACAATGTCTTGCTACATTTCTCACATGAGGGTGCCTTTTAATGTACGCCCTACTTAAACAATACATTAGCACAAGGCAAACTATGTAGTGGATAAACTCTGTGAACTATAAAAGGTAGCAACAGGCAGAGGAATCTGTCAGTGAAACAATCTGTGAAGGTTATTTTGGTGTACATTTTATTAGATTTTTTTTATTTCTGTAGGATGGGGTCCCAGCTGTTTATGAAAATTGAATTTAAAAAAAAAAAACATGGAAATTGACTTATTTAAAATGACATAATGTATTATTATTAAAAATCACTGCTATAATGATAGAGGTGACTTAATATTTCATTGTAAGTTTAAGATGCATTAATGCCCATGCGGCATTGAGCTCATAGGTATGTATTGTTGTAAAAGTTTAAATCTATTTTGTGGGTGCTGTGTTTACAAGAAGAATGTTTCATTGCTTCTGTCTGCATGAATCCTCAAAATCCCTATACTTAAAAAACAATAATAAGAAGCCAGCCCACCAACAGCGCTTCATGGTGGCAGGCATATGTGTTTGACCCTTGTGGGACCTATATGCCTTTTATTAACACCTGCCTGTTAGAGGAGCGCTGCACGTTGGCTGCGAGCTGATGAGGGAAACCTGGAGCGGGTTCAGCCTGTGTCACCGGCCGTTTGCTGTTTCCATTTCACAGATGATTAATCTCTCTGTGAAGACTAGGGACGACGCAGGCGGAGTGTATGCAGCTCTTCCTGCGCTCTCTCCCGCTGGCTGCACTCTGGCTGCCTGACTAAAAGGCCTTTAGAATTCCTGTGGAGAGAGATGTGCAGAGAGTGAATGCAGCTGGCTGGGGGTCAGTGTGTGGAGCTTTTTCTGCCATTGTGTAATTGAGGCTCTGGCAGGATTTTTTCCTCAGTTCTTTCAAAAGGGAGTATGATTGTGAAGTGCTGCATGGGTTTTGGGGAGGGAAAAGGAGGTAGGGGGAGTGTTGCAGGGGGTGGAGGAGTTTTTATATGAAGGGGGAGGTCAAGTTGACAGGAACAAAAAGAATGTGTTCCGCTAATTTCTGTGGGGCTGGATCAACAATAATAGGCTCAATTTCTTTATTACAAATTTTATAACTACCTCCCTCCCATTTTCCCACCCTTTTCCGGTTCCAGATCCTGTCAAGATCCAGGCTTGCCTGTGGTCTCAACCCACAAGTACCTCAAGTAATGAATAAGGCATATGTGGTTGGAAGCGCTCAATATTTTCTCCAGAATAAAAACATTATATAATTAGTGCTGTATCAGAAAAGTGCTTATTGTGGAAGAACTAATAATTCATACCTAACAAACTAACTTCCAATTAATATACTATTCAACATTCTTTCAATTTTTTTTCACCCTATATAACTTTCTCCTGATGGAATATTGACACTTTTATCTGCACCTCCGATCGCGACTCCCCAGAAGGCATTTAATCATGATTTGAAACAGGGAAGGGGGTCTCATTCATACCATCCCTGTCAAAGCCAGGCTACTCCTGCTTGAATGTGAGCACAGCCATTGTTCATTTTGGCATCAGGATGCCATGCATTTAGGAAATAATTACCCCATACCCTGCTGGGTTTATATTCTTTTTCATCTCCTTTAATGGTTTCTTGTTCGTTCCTTTTTTAACTCTAAACAGGACACTATGTGCAAAATCAAGAGCTGGGTAATGGATGAAAAGAAACACGTCCGCTACTATCACGATTGGAACGACAAGGAGGTAAGCCTTTGATGTCAAATATATTAATGTGATTTACCCTGCCAGTCTTTTCATCTGGCCTTAAAGTATAACTGCCGTTTCTACCTCTGTTCTCCAGCAACACTTAATATTATGCTTAGCCTTTGGTTGCTTGTATTTTGACATTACTTTTGTACAAATTAACGACATCTGGCCGTGCTGATTTTGATTTAGATGTTTTACACTCGCGCCCCACAGAGCCACTGCCCCAGACCAGAACCTGAACTGCCTTCACTTACATCTGCCCATGTTGTTCTCACTACTTTGGACATTCTCAACACTCATCTTGTTTATCTTTGTTGCAGATCGAAGTGTTGAACAAATACTTGTTTTTGACATCCAAACCAATGATTTACCTCGTTAACCTCTCTGAGAAAGACTACATCAGGAAAAAGAACAAATGGTAAGTGCTTGGAGGGAAAGCAAGAGCCGTCTCATTGCACTCATTAATCATCACCAAAGAGCTTTGCTTCTACTTATGCACGGATTACATTGATTTCTGCTCACGTTGATTGAATCTGCATTTGAGACACATAAAGTCTGCGTATGTGTGTTTGAATCTGTATGGGCAGGGGTGTATGTGTGTGTGCGTGTGTGTATGTGTGTGTGTGTGTGTGTGTGTATGCCATGCTAATCTACAGTACTGACTGTAGTCTCCTGCTGATAGAAAAGGTCATGTCTTCGTGAGAGGATCTGCCTGGAGGTGGCACTAAGTAAGCTCCAACACAACATTCAGCTCTGCAAACCCCAACCAGCCTCCAGTCTCTGCACTTCATTAAACACATACTGGCATGTGGTTTTAATTTTCCATCGAAATGTGTCATTTCCATGTGATATCAAAGCGAGTGAATGCTTTAAATGCCTAAAAAACAAACATTTGTACATTCAGAGTAAATCAAGTAATTGAAATCATCTGGAGGGGCATGTAAACTGTCAAGAAAAGACTCTTTACATATATTGTGCTTGTTTTGCTCCAGATAATTTGTTTTGTCCTCACATGTCATTGCTTTCTAAGCATCACTTTACAGCTATAAGATTCCCATAGATCACAGTGAGCCATGAGACTTCTTTAAGTCAGTGAGTTAAGGATAAACAGCAAAATGCACATATGTTTGTAATGTCTGTTGTGTCAAAAACACCTTTTGTAATGATAATGACATCCTGCACCAGTGAGAGCAGATCTAGCAGGATGGGGTCAGACGTTCATTTTATCTGTGAGGGCTACTTTTCCACAGAACAGCCCCCTTTCTCAATAAAACCAACTTGTGGATTCTTATTGCACATTTGCAATTGCCCTCCAGGCTTGTGGTGTCAGCTCTTACAAAATTTGTTTTAGTGATTTACTTGGCAGCATTATATTACAAGGGAAGTTGTTTACCTGTGTCTGTTTGTTAAATGTTCCTGACACGAAAGTATGACTGTCAGACAGGAGGTGGAGGACGAGCGCTCATAAATCAAATGATTCATGGCATGTGGGACATCCGTCATCGGTAGGAAGAGAGATTTTTTTTTTCATGATGCGTGTGTGTGTATGTGTGGGGTTTTTTTTAACTGCGTGAAATGCTATAAATCTTTAACATTTTAAACAGGCAAACGATGGTGTTCAAGTGTCCCGAGGGGCTCCGTGATGAACAATGTCGACATCAAAGTGCTGATGTTTGACAAGTGATGAGTCACTTCCTTGTCCAGAGAGGAGCTCACACCTGTATGGAGATGATTACAGGTAGATCTAGCTGGCCCTAATTGTACAATAAATGCTACTCTCAGCCCTAATGGCAGCTAGTCTGCAGCGGAGACGCCAGACTACCATTTGGCTGTCGCCATGCCCCCATGTTTTTCCACAAGCACAGTTGAGATGATGATACGGTTAAGGACTATTCAAAGCAAACAGCCAGACAAATTGCAATCTCAGCTTTAATGTGTGGAGGAAAAGAAGGTCGATCCTAGAATGAAGCAAATATAGGCCATTCAGGCCAGTTGTCAGTTTCAGTTTCCTGCTTTTTATCAAGCTGGGTTTCATATTTTTTGCCATTTTTGTGCAGCACATGCTGAAAATGAGACTTTATATCATAATGTCAGTGAATATAGCTGCGTTCAAAACCAAAATATTCTTTTATGAGCGAAATGTATTTAAGTCAAATTTATTTCCTTGTTGCACACAGGCGAACAAAACAAATGGTCATTGCCGCAAGTAGTTTCATCTGACTTTTTTGAGCATCCATTGTTAACCAGCCTCATTTCTGTTTGGAGTATGTGAATCACCTACCAAGCTGCTCTTGTTTAGACAAGAATACACAGTATTAGCCTGAGCGAGCCATCATTAATGGACGGATCAGACGAGGAGCAAGGCCTCCTTTCATCCTCAGGTTCACTGCTGGAGACAGTACATCATTTACTCTTGAGAGGAGCACATGGCTCCAATCCTATACAGTGTGTGTGTACGTGTATGAGAATGCATACATGAGCATGTTTGAAGTCTGTTTCAGAGGCCATGCTCATTTGGATTCTGGCGTAATTGCGGTGTGGAGATCAAAGGATCGCCAGCCGAGTGATGTTCCAGAGGAGACTTTACCACACAGCCCTCTCCTCTGTGCAGAGGGGGCCGCCTGCTGCTCTCCGCTCCCCTCTCTCTTCTAACCATGCACTGCCCCCTGCACATCCCTGCTCGTAAAAAATGATTAAGACCGCATTTGTCATGTGTTTATGACTGAGAGGCATTGCGTGATAGGGAATGGCATCTACAAGAGTTTATCAAGAGGCTTTCTCCTCGTCCCTCGGCATCAGTGAGCAGTGTGGAAGACTTTTTCTCCATTAAACGTAGTTAGAATGTTCCAGGGGATTGTTATAGCACGGATGACGATGGGGCAGCAGCCTGCCCAGTGTTAGCGTGTTTACAGCTATTAGTAAGGCTGTTTATTTTAGACTTGCTGCCATCTTTATCAATTTTGATTTGTTTTCATTGATTTGTATGAAATATTTAATTAGCTTTTCCTCATTTTTCTAGAGAAGCTAAAGACAGTTTAGAACACAAGATGTTTTTTTTTTTTTTCTTGTCATTTCTTTTTCAGGTTTTTCATCATTTTTTTTTTATTTTGGACAGTATGCATTAAAGTAAATTGTTGCCTCTTAAGTAGATGAGTTGACCTTTAAGGAAACTAGCGAGCGTGACCTGTCTGTGAGTGCCTCTGCTGTGTGGATTTTTCTGTTGAGCGTAAGAACTGCAGGGTACAATTGCTTGGTGCTTTTATCAACTGTGTGTAACTGCTTGTGTGTGTGGGTGCGTGCGTGCGTGCGTGCGTGCGTGTGTGTGTGTGTGTGTGTCTTTGTCTGCCTGTCTTTGTGTAATTGTTTGTGTGTATGCATATTGGTATAGGCATCTGTACATCTTTCCTTGGTCTATAAAGACATTCCTTTTGTATTTATTATTACATTCATTCATTATTTAAAAATTCATCTCCTTGAACATCGTTTGTCTCCTGCTCTACATTTGCAGCCTCTCTGTGTTTTTTGGGGTTTATGTTATGCAAACTGCAGCTCAAATAGTTACATACTAGCTGCTCTTCCAGTTAACCTTCCTTTTGCTCTCACAATGGTTTGAATTTATCTTTCATAATTAATTCCTTCATATTTTTCTGGCATGGTGTAATTCAGAAAATCACATGCCACGCTTGTAATCTCCTCAGCCATTTCTAATAGCTATGATGTTGAATAGACAGCTCTAATGTGTCAGTGCACTTCAGGAAACTTGTGTTCAACAAGTCCTTGTCAAGTTTAATCTCATGTTAGGCTATAATTACATAAGCCACTGACACAACCTCTCTCAACCTTACTCATTCCAAGTTACAGGATTATGTTGGACGTATTCCATTCTTTTATTGTCAGCCAATCTCATTTACAGACCAACAATTCTACAACAAATAATGCATGTAACCAAAATCTTATTTCTCTATCAAACAGACCTCAGTTGTATTCCAGGAACTATTCAAAACACATCAGTGAACCATCATTTTGCTCTGGGTGGCATGCTTATTTTTAATTAAAGAAATACAGGCGCTGTAGTTTATTTTGAGTCATGAACAGAGCAACTGATGAAAAGAGTCTCAAAATATGTATAAATCTGCAGCTAAAAATACAATTGCAAAATAACATTTAGACTGCATGGACCAGAACATTGACCCAGTTATAACTGGTTGACCGCTCGACCTCCGAAGCCACAGCCACACCCATTAAATGACAAAAATACCTCTGATAATAACAGTAATACCAACAATAGAAAATACTGATGAAAATGATAATACATTTAAAATTACTGATATGCTTCAACAAGGAAAATGGAATTCTGCTTTCTACATTATTTGATACATTTTGACATTTTGAAGGAGAATTACAAATGAGAAAGAAGATGTCCTCATTCCTGGAGGAAGTCAGTTTGTTCTAACGTGGACAGACCAAAACCTCTACGACATGGAAATTAGGTCATTCAGAGATTCTTAAAGTTTGTATTTGTCTCATCAGTGCAACTCAGATTTTTCCTTTATTTTCCCATAATGCTCTGCTGTTTTCAGATAAGTTTACAGTTTTCTGTACATAATGGATTTATGCATCAGAATGTAGTATTTACTCTAACAGATGGCAGTTCACAGCATATCACTCTATGACATTATGTAATTCACTATATGTATGCAAAATTTCTTTGGATTTTTTGACATGAAGAAATTCATAAAATAATATAACAGAGACCTTATCCTCCCTGTTGAGACTCATGCTTCTAGCTTTCATGTTGTTTTCTACTTGGCCAGTAGGAGGAGTAAGCAAATGTCCTGGAACCAATAAAAGAATTCACTTCTAGAAATCAACCTTTTGAGGTTCTACCTATTTTCCACAAGTGTAATCCAAACAAATCATAGAACATTATAACATGTAGATTTGTATTTTCTTAAGTGCATTTCTGCTCTTTTGTTTTTAAAAAGCCAAGTCAGAACTTGCGGTTTCTTTGTGTGTGCCAAGTTTTGAGAAAAAGGCAAACCATTTCTGAGTATCCATCAAAATTCTGAGACAATAGAAAAACAGAAAGGAGGGGGGGGGGTGGTGACTGAAAGCCATTCAATGAAAGCAGTCATTGCAGCCCACTTTAGCTACTCCAAACTATAATTCCCATAAACACAACTGAAACTTAATTGAGTGCAAAACCACTGGCTCCAAGTTTTAGGCTCCGTCTTTTCAAAGCCACGAGAAAGATATATGATCAGTTATTCCTTTTTATTTTGCAATGTTGTCCACTCTCTCCTTGTGCAGTACTAGATCTTGAGAAACACTTTCCCATGGTAAGATTTGTACCTGACTGCCCACATTCGGCCCTAATGGATGCCTTCAGCCTGTCTGAATGAGAGAAAACAACAAAAGAGGCAGTATAGTAAAACAGAAACAGATGGTGCTAATAAAGTCCTGTTGTTCCAGTTAGCCTAGTTATTGACTGTCCCTAGTCCAGGTAATGAAAGGACATGTCACATGTCACCCTGTCTTTGTTGTGTCCTGGTGGTGAAGACAAAGTGTTGTTGTTGTAACTAATGAGACAAACCCTAAACTTAAGACTAACACAGACTTTTTCTTGTCTTGTTTATTCTTTAATGATATTGTGAGAACAAAGTTTTGCTCCACAAAATTCACTTCACACTGTCACTTCTCCCTCATTTATCAGGCCCAAGCGAAACAACGCTAAGGCCATCAGAGTTTCCGGTGTTCATAATGTATGGAGACAGCTCACAGCAGCACAACATGCTTTCTTCTGAAGGCACCCTGAGATTTTTTCCACCCGTAAAGCCTCTAGTTTGGCTTTACAGACATAAATAAAAAGAAATATCTTCCAGTTCCCAGTCTCTCTAATGATACATTTTTATTGGCCTGCACTTTTTGTATTATGTTTGTGATAAGGTTAAACCAAACACACAAGCCACAGTGAGTAGCCTGTATCCTGGGAAGCTCTAATGAGACAAATAAATGAATCTGTGTTGCCGCATACAGCCCCTGATCGCTTATTATCAGGACTATTGTTTACTCTCATGAATGGAGGAGAAAGAATAAAACAAAGATGCTGGATTGGAAGGGGGCATGATTGGCTGATGTTACATATGTCCTTGATTACCTTCCCTCTGCTTTTATTCTAATAAGTGGCACTCTTTGTACTCCCTAGGACAGCTAGACAGTCTGACACACGATGAAAATAAATATTGCATGTGGTAGACATTAAGCTGTCATCTTGGAAAAAAAGAAGAGATGGAGAAATCCGTGTGGTGTTCGTCGGCACTACACTTTGCCTGCTCTTGTCACAATTGTCACATCTTGATGACTCCCCCCTCATCCTCCAGCCCCCTTATTTTCTCTCGCCCAGTCAACGCCATGAATGACAGCATGGATACTCTGTAAGAGAATTATTTTGGGTGATGCAGAATGTACTCCCGTGGTTTACCGTTTTAATTTCTTATGTTTACTTCTCTTTTTTCTCACCCTCAACAAATAACAATAAAAAAGAGAATGGCTTTGATTATAATGTTTTCTTTAAATGTAAAGACAGAACAGGGGATAACGGTTCATTGGGATTTTATTAATCATGTGCAAACATTTTGAGTCACAAAATTTGTCTTTGAAATTTAATGGATGTATTTATCACAGAAAAGAGCATTGCTTGCAGACAGCTTTTTGCCAGAACACACCCTCAAGGTATGATGTGGCCAATGATTGCATTGTGAAAGACTTTGATAATATTGGAGATGGGGTGCGTGTGTGTGTGTTTGTGTGTAAGATCTTGTTCTTTCTCAGAGACTGATGTGTAATATCTTTCCATACGGACATGGCCACAGGGAGCAGAATGCGTCTGCACTCTAGTTGCTTGGGAGCTCACCACTGAGAGGATGAAAAGCTTCCCACAGAGCCTCCGACTTCCCAGTCACAAAAAGCCACCATGAGCTCATACCACTCATTTCTTTCTCTTTTCACAGAGGAAGGGAGGATGAGGGGACTGGTGTACACTGTGAGCTGCAGCGTTTATCCACGTACGGTGCCCGTCACTCTAACCTGGGACCAGGAAATTAAAACGGACTCTGGGTTTAAACGCTTAAACTGTACCTAAGTTCCCCCACTTGTGGCTCAGTCAGTAATGATGCTGTGCTAGACACAGGCAGTGGATTACTCTTCAGGTCTGTCACCATTCAATATGCATCTGAATGGTGTATTTAAAGTGGAGGTGATGGCCCACCTTCAGAAGCTTAACTGGAAAAGCACTCCAATGAGGTTAACCTGTGTGAATATACAACCCTACGTCAGATGCAGCCCATATCATTGTCTCGGGTTGCTGCTTCTGTACTTTATAAACTCCCATTGTTTTTCTCTTCTGGGCCATTTAAGTAGATCAAAGCTGTGACAAAGCCCAGGGAAGCCCCAGGCATGTAGAAACACAGGAATTATCCCCCCGCCTACCCCGCCGCCTCAGGATTCCCATACAAAAAGACAAATAGACCAGCCCCAGAGGGTGGTCGCCTGTGGGACATCTCTTTTCAGAGCCATCCTGTTTGGGAAGCTCCAATTGTTTTTGTGATATGACAATATATTGTGTTTTAAATTAGATGTATTGTCAATACAACAGCCATTGACTCTGAAGCTCAGCGCTAATAAGAAACGATTGCCAGTATTTACTTATTTGCATTTTGTTAATCAGCATGAAAATAATAAATAAATATATAAAACATTCATATCTTCTTCTGGATGTATAAAGTTTGACAGTAAGCACATGTCAGACCTATTTTTCTCCTCAAATTGAAAGCAGCAGGAAAAGCACAAACATGACTTGTTCCTTGGCTTTACTTGAGGCTTGAAGCTCGTGAATGATTAGCAGAAATAATGTCCCTGTCACCCTTAATCACATTAAAACGTGGTTAACATTTAATTTTTCCCACTTGATATGCAAAAATTTCCACTTGATTTGCAGCAAAGGCCATTGGAATTCCATTATAAAAAGAATAAAAATTTCAGGCATCATTTGTTCAGAGAGGGATATCACGAGCAGAAAGTGCTGAATCTTTCTGTTAGCCGAGAAGTGAGAGATGGTGCGCCCAGTGCTGGAATATAATGGGAGACTGACATGAACACACACACTTTCTTTCACCCAGTCTTTGTGTGTGTGTGTGTGTGTGTGTGTGTGTGTGTGTGTGTGTGTGTGTGTGTGTGTGTGTGTGTGTGTGTGTGTGTGTGTGTGTGGCCAGTAAGACTTGTGAAATAGTTTTAAGAGGACCTATAAGTACACCTATATAATGCACTACTGGTATTCATAAAGCCATTCATAAAAATAATATTTTTAATTTTCTCTCAAAAGATGTGGGCGATTAAAAAAACGAATTAGAAAAAAATAAAAATAAAAATCCAGCATTAAAGGTATAAATTAAATTATCATAGAAAGAAAAGAAGATGTTTATTCTACGGTTGATATTACTTTTCTTATCAAATTTTCAAGAAAAGACAGAACGGTATGAAAAAAAGTCGGTGGCAGGCTTTACATACATATTTCCCCCCAATTTAGATGTCGACATAAAATTTCACACAAATAATTGGAACAGACATAAATACAAATTGCAAAGTGGCATGGGTAGACAGTGGCAAGGCTGACAGAAATGGTTTTGGGAGTCATGTTGACGGAGCATCAAAGCTCTTAATTGACAGTGCTTTGTTTCTGGAGTTGAGGGAAGGGGGTGTTTCATGTTTCTGTGGCAAGGTGTTTGTCTGGTCTTGTGTCACTCAGTGCAAGGACCCAGAGACCCTGCACTCATTTGCAACTCACGTTCGTCGTCTCGGCTTCACATTATTAAAATCATCCCTCAGCCTTCTACCAAGAGCCTCTTTGTTACTTGGCTGGCTTGGCTCAGCTCTGTCAAGTCTTCACCAATTACAGTCTCAGGTACAATGGTCTATTCAAAGGATCACAGCCCTCGACTGGTGTGCAGAGAGTGATTTGTGAATCATTTATTCAGGCGCCCGGAGAGTATGCAATACCTGAGGAATGCAAATAATGTGCCACCAAACAGACAGCTCTGGTGCTAAAAGTGAGAAACTACAACTGTTATTATCTCAGATTGGATTTTTTTGTACTCTTGGAGTGCCAACCGTCTCCTATGTTATCATGCATTTTTGGCTTTGACTAAATGTGTTTATTTTTCTGTCCTCTATTGGAGAAACATCACCAACTACCTTATTGCAGCGGCAGTCAGACATCAGTTCTGCATCCATGCCGTGAACAGAAAGGGAAATATTAGGTTACGGCTTTTAATAGATGTGTATCTAAATAGAGAGACTAACTGGCATGTGATGCATTTCAAATTTACCCTGAAGTGTTATTCTAGCTTGTTGGGAAAAACATCTAATCAAAGCAAAATGTGCTCTTCCTGCAAATGTTACCCTGTCATATATCGTGTATTGATAATCATTGGGTAAGAGCAGAGATGTGCTGCTGCAGGTGATAAAGCGGTGACATTGTTATTGGTATAGATGTGATATTGAGGTGGTCGGGTCCCTCCCAGTCTTTGATTCTTATGAGCTTTAAACAGGAAACTAGGATTACAGATAATGACAGGGACCTCTTACAATCAATCCAGCCTAGGAGCTCTGTCAGCTCCACCGTGTGAAAATGGATTTGTGTGATGCTGTTCCTGTCCAATCCCAGCCTGAGAGCATGTGGGGCTAATCTCATAATTGCCCTAACCCCCATATATTGTTCTGACAGAGATTTACCATTAGGTGTGAGGATATCTTTGTCCTGCAATGTCAGGTTCCCTGCCGTACTGGAAGACAAAAAAGAGGAAAACAACAAAGACGTTATGAGGAAATAAGTTTTTCTCTTTCTTGGATTTAATGTGTTGTTGGAGTTTGTCTGTTGTGGTTAGCCAAAAAATGTGTTATAATACCAACACAAAGTCAGTTTAAAGCATTTAAATACAAATCTGAGGTAAGTACTTGTGCTTTACTAATTATTTTGTGCACATTACATTTCTCCTCTGCCACATTCCTGATGGACATATTATTTATTCCACTGCATTTATTCAACAGATAAGGTTACCATTTACTTAACGGATTATATTTCATTTATTCATTCTTTTTTCTCCGCCTCCTCCTTTTACCAGTAAATCTGCTTCCCCATGTATGAAAATCCAGACTTTGCACGTAGGTCTAGCTCCATACTTAAGTTTCTTTATTAGCACAGCAAGCCTGACAGCAGTTCCCTACATCTCAGTGTCATAAAGCATTACAACTTTCACCTAAACGAAAGTGATTGAGAAAATCCAAAAAACCAACTCCTGCATTTTTTTCTTGATTAACACCATCTTCAGACTCCCCTCTGCATCCAGTCAAATTGTATCTTGACTTATCAGGAATTTAATTTGTGGTGCAGCAAAATGTTTGGTTGTATGATGCTGTAAACAAATTAAGATTAAGATTGTGGTAGATGAATTATGGTAATACAGTAATCCCTCGCGCATTCGCACATCGACACGAGCGGCTTCACTACATCGCTGATTTTTGGTAGGTAGTCACGTGATATTGTACACACATTCTATTGGCTGACGGTATCCGGAAGTGTTCTCTGTTCTGTGAGTCTCAGACTTCTGTGACACACAAAAGTGCTTTAAACAGTCGATAATAGTGTGGGAAAAGGTAACATACAGTAGATAGAAGATGGTTTAATATCAGTATGGGGCAGGTTCATAAATGTATAATTTATCATAAATAATAAAATAAAGAGTTTGTCACTATATTGCGGAATTTCGTTTTTGGTTCCTGGAATGCATTAACCGTGTGTAACGAGGGATTACTGTATTAAGAATTTCCTCCCAAAAAAATTGTGTAAAAACTGTGGAAATGCACCATTTCAAGTATCAATTTGTCACATTTTGAACAGTCAATAAACACAAGACATTGCTGTTTTGTTGAGTGCACAAATTCTTAAAATTTTACCCAAAGTAATTAATTGCTTTACGTGCAATCCTCATGATTGCAAGGGAAACAAAGTCTAACTTTGAAAAATTATAGCTTGCCGTAATATAAGAGGTTGAGGGGTCCAACACAGGATCCTATACCTATACCTGTGCTTGGGACCCACTGCCCTGTTTTAAACATTTTCCTTCTTCATCACTCCTGATTCAAATAGTCAGTTCATCATCAAAGGTTTTAGAGGCCTTAAGTTGATCCATTCATTAGAATCAGGTGTTTAAATCTGGGAAAAATCTTAAAACACAAAGGCAGGGAGAAACACTAGATAACAGCCCCTTGATTCTGAATGTAGTTTTAGAAGTTTTAAAAAAATATAAGGTTTTAAATAATTAATGGTCTGGGTTCTTCTCCTGACAGACACCTGCGTGTTTGTCACCACCAGGTGTAAAGCCACTTCACAATTTCTACCAGCTCAAAGGATCGCTTAATATGATCATAGCAAGCCATTAATAGCAAACATTGTATGTTATAAACCCCAGTTATTGAGAATGGACATATTATGGACATCTACTCAAGTATTGTGCAACGTGACTGCAAGGTTTAATAGTAACTTTATCCCAGTTCTGCTGAGACACCCTCATCCATTTCTCATCAGTTTTCCCCTCCTCTTCCTGCTTCACTTCCAAATGCCTCATCCTGCAGTAACGCCTTTAAATTAACCTGTAATTAAATCCTTTAAATCTTAAATCACATTTGGCTTTTGTTTCAAGGTGAAAACCTTTCTTCCATTATTTTCAAAATTGGATTCAAGTTATAACAGGGTGAAATATTTTCATTGCACAGGTAGATTTTTTTTAAAGTAAATAATGTTTCTAACATTCAGTCATAAACAGATATTTTTGTTTCGGTCCGTCAGTAAGCACATTTAGGATTTAAATCACAACAGTGAAACAGTATTGTCATATGTACCCAGCTTTGTAATTATTTGATTAACAAAGTCCATTTTAAAATTATATTATACTAAAAATATGTCCTACAATTCAATGACAAATAATGTGTAAAAAATAATTTTCATTGTGTGGTTCACTATTGCAACATATAAAGAAGTATTTTTGGGGGTTCATACAGTATTGCCATAGGTGAAAAAAATATTTTTAAAATACAATTGCTCCTCATTAAGAAATAATTTACAGTACTGCAACAGTACTTTCAGAATCAAGGCTGTATGAACTCATGTCAAGTCAGATCTTTTGTGAAAGTTTTTATGAAATTAAATTGAATCTCTCTGACAGAAATAAACACCTTTAGAGTGCATTCTCCTCAAATGTTCACGTGTTTGATAGTATGTATTCAAAGGCCAATAAAAATACTCGCATCTCAGTCAAGTCCTTCAACTGGTTTTGTGGCTGTTGATTTTGCCAGGCTGGTGAAAATCAAGGAGTGGGTGGACAGACACGACCCTGGAGCTTTGGTCATCCCCTTCAGCGGTGGCCTGGAGAGCCGGTTACAAGACAAGATTGAAGAGGAGAAGCAGAAGTACTGCACAGAGCACAAGACACAGAGGTTAATTAGCATTCAGTCTCCCTGCACTTTATTATCAGCTGTGTCCGCCATGCACTCCTTTAATTGCATGTGCTGATAGAATAATAAATGGAAGAGTAATTACCATTATAAAGCAAAGGATCCCTCTTCTTACTGAACAACTCAGTCAAAGGGTTTTCCTCTAAATTAAGTTTTTTAACTGTCATCTGTCATATGTAGGTATAATTATAACTTGGGCATTTTGGGTTTATTGTTCTCATATGAAAACCTCTACAGAGAGAAAAATTGTGATGGCAGACTTTTTCTCTCTCACCGCTGAACGGGGTATTAGCGTGAATTCTTAAAAATTCTAAATGAGTCTACAAGCTTTGCAATTAATCACAGAAGCCATTGGAGAGTTGAATGTCTTATGTGAAACAAAGTGGCCCATCTTATTCACTTAATGAGTTTATATTGGAATGAATGGGGTCTTGCCACTGGAGTGAACTTTGTCTGGGCAGCAGTGGTAATAAATAATAATTAATCAGTTCAGACCTCTCAATTCAACTAAGATTTCTCTCTGCCAGTGCCCTGAGCAGGATCATCAAGGCCGGTTATGCTGCCCTGCAGCTGGAGTACTTCTTCACCGCTGGACCAGACGAGGTCCGTGCATGGACTATTCGGGTAAGAGAGAACTGCTGCATCCACATGTGTGTGTATGCGTGCACACACACCCTCACACACACACACACACACACACACATACACACAAACGAATGCACACACACAACTGCCCCACGTTCCACCCTGCTGGCACCCTCACTGATATCACACACACTCAACTTTGTCATGGTTGTGCTTTAGCCAGTCATTACAGGCCAAGGATAACTTCAATTACTGGTGAGCTGCTGAACAGTGAAAGTGGGGGCTACATTGATTGAGGAGGGCAACAATTGATTTTGCCCATTACGTCCATGAGAATGTTTCCATCCCGTGCAGATCTGCCTGCCCTCCTCCTGCCGCTGGAGATAAGGAGCCTGTGCATTGTGCCTGCCTAATCTGTGTGACGGAGGTTGTCTGTGCCAAAATTGATGTCGCTTTTCATTCAACTGTTTGTGGGCCTTGCTGGGGGCTCCTCCTCCACGTGTCTCAGTTTACTGAGCCTGGGCTGTGGGAGCTTTGTTCAACGGGATCGTAGGATTTACATCAATACAGATGTTGACTTTGCATGCTGTTATTGTGTAGAAATTACTGTTTTTTCTTGAGTAAATAGAAGGGACGGGTGCAGATATAGTTAAGTATTTGACTGGTCAGGAGTTACGTATGCATTTAAGTAATGGTGATTTAACAATATAGAAAAGTGAGTTTTTACAAACTTTCAACACTTCTTCTCATTTTGATTCATTTCTGTTCTTTAATCCCCTTTTCAAGAGAATTTTCAATCAAATATTGACATGGCTGAATGTTTATATACTCTGAATACATAAGCTGGATAATCATTTTCAAAAGGAAAAGCCATTTTCCACAATATCATCAAAGAAAATGTCACCAGTTAGATAAAGAATTCTTCCATAGAATGTGAAGTTTTTATATTTTAATAGTAAAAATGTAGGAAAATGTTCTTGTTCATTAGATTTGCTTATACACTTCTATAGATTTTGTGTACTTGAAGGCAATAATAACATAAACCATGTTACAGTTTCATGATGACACTACAAAAAAATTCTTTCAAATTTACAATACTTATTAACTTAAAGGTTGTACATGAGAAGCTGTGATTTTGTTGTGTGTCATGTGTCTCTAACTGGACAAGGTTAAAGAAGCTGCATCTCACTCGAGGATTGTAAAGCATCTGCAGATGAAAGAATTGTGAGAGTGTCCCTTGTTGACTAAATCAATAACCATCATTAAAAAAATATCATTAGACCCAATCCTTAGTGGTTGAACCTTTAGCTGGACTTCTGTTTAGGCTGGCTTCAGGACCACCATCACCTGGATGAACAGGAATCTAGACCGGTATTCTAACCGATATGTTCCAGATAACATTTGTGAAAACTAACCTAAGCCAACCTAAGCTAACTTCCAGCTGGTTTGTTGTGAAATGCCCTTTCTTTCAGCACCTATTTAAAATGCACAAAATCAGTCATATAGTGATATAATATGTCATGATGCTGTCATGGTGTTCATCTTAGCTGGAGGAAAACGAAGGTAAGAAAGTGGAAGAGCAAAGCAAATACCCACCTTCCCAACCCTCAACCCCCTCCCCTCCCACACACACACACACACACACACACACACACACACACACACACACACACACACACACACACACCCACACACACACACACACACACACACACACACACACACACACACTTTTAAAGATTCCAATTTTGATCAGAAATGCTAATTTTTATTATATGCAGCAAACGAGAAGCAATTATCTTCTATTTTGTTGCCACAATTTCAGTGCTGTTAGAAAATGAAATGCCTAAGAAACAGACCATTTTAAATCATTTGAATGTCATTCAATATTAATATTAAATCCCCACAAGAAGTAAACAAGAATGTTGGATAAATATTTCCATGATGGCTTCACATGCAGACCACAGGGCTAAGTGAGCTCATTTCCTTTTATTTTTTCTTTTAACACAGGACACATTTTAGCTCAATGGCATCACCTGGTTAGGCATACACTCATCTCAGCATGACAGACGATGTCCTCGCTGTTTACAAAAAAACTCTTTCACACTTCAAAGACATTCACAAATATATGGTTGCTGTTCTCAACATAACTGGTTACAGCCAGCCTTGATTGGGTGTGAGGGGTATTAGTCAGGTAAGCATCAGTGAGTTACTATATTAAGCCAATACATCTTGCATTGTAAAAACTACACTCAGTAATGTCGTGTACCTTAAGCCCTTTAACATGCTTTATTAGGCAGCCTCGAGGTGACCATTATCTATCAGCCTGCTCTGCATTGCTCTTAAGTAGGACAACGTGGGTCTCTTGTAAGGCTACATATGAAAAAAAAATCCCTCCCTTAATCTATTTTTCTCCACATAGACAAACCAAGATGTTGATTAATGGTTGTTAAACTCGCAAGCACTCTGTCAATGAGATTGCAAAGAGATGGTAATATATTAGAGTCATTAAATACGCATCATTCTTTTGGCATGAAATATGTTGACCCCAATCTGATTATATACATAATTAAAACTGCTCAACAGTTCCTGAGCACGGAGCTGCAAAGCAGACAGAGCGCGAGCAGGTCGACAGGCAGGAGTCATAATGATGCACAGCAGCCACGTCACTTATTTGGGCAATTTGTCATTTCCGCCTAGTATTATTTCAGTGCATATAAATTGCACATTTTATCAGTTGCCAGTTGTGCCTCTGAGTTTTAAGGAGGATTTGAGGTAAAGAGAATTCATACATTTATTAAAATGCAGTTTTATGTTATTTGACATAATACCATTAGGGGCATTTGTGAGGGTACTTATTGAAGATATATGATCATGTCAAAATTATTTTTAAAAAAACAACAAAGTTACTCTGGATGTTATGCTAAATTAAATATTGCTTAAAAGTTCAAAAGTTTAATTAATTACTTAAATGTGATGTGTCTCAAGAATAGGGCCTAATGAAGTAAGGTCAATATTACCAGGGCCTGGCACTGGCTTTCCTTGCTGTGAAGACCAGAGAGGCAAGCAGTGACCCACAATGAGGCAAGATTGCTTGGACAGAAATCAATACCACCACGGAATGGCAGTCAGAAAGCATTGATAGTGGTGTTGGGTCCTTATCTGTGTCCAGGCCTCCCTAGCAGGACACAGCCGAGTGGAAAGCTATCCAGAAATCAGGCCTAAAGCAAGAACACTGACTGAAAACACCCCCAAGTGATGCTCGTGGCACTATCGTCCTATCAAACACCATGTCGCTCGCATACTGTAATCCATCTTCTACTAAACAATTCATTTGTCCTCTCTTTTCGTTCTCCGTGACAGAAAGGAACTAAGGCTCCACAGGCTGCCGGGAAGATCCACACAGACTTTGAGAAGGGCTTCATTATGGCGGAAGTAATGAAATTCCAGGATTTTAAAGAGGAAGGCAGCGAGAGTGCTGTCAAGGTGAGCAGTCAGGGTGCCAGAGGATGAGGTAAAGTCTCCTGTGATCAGTGGAGCTGACAGTCACCACATAGCTCCTACCGCAAACTGCTCTTCACCTTTACTCAGGGGAAGAAATTACTGCACACACTCCAGCACCACTCCTGACAAGGCAACTGATTCTGGCTCTAAACACTGCCATTCTGCTCCAGCTGTGCATATCTTTATCACAATGTGTCTTAACTGGCTGATGGTAGCTCTTGCTCATGGCTCAGCACAGTCTCTCAGAGGTAGCACTTCTTCACCTCACCAGGCATTTATCAGATCTATAGAGTGCGCTGTTAGCTTAGAGCTCTCTGTTACCAAATCCCCGAGCCACCTCCGGCATGTGACAGTGATATAAGGAGGCAAGTTAAATAAAGTGTGAAATTCCTCAAATAAGGACTGTTTCATGGATGGGTAGTGCAGAAATGTGACTTGCATATCTTATTTTTATGATGACCAGTATTTGTTTTGACCTTTTAACTGGGGGTTGTTCATGTGCACACCCCTGTCAAATGTAATAATGGATTTTATGGAGAATTTGTGAAGACAATAACTGCACACCAACTGTAGCAAGTACTTTGCAAAATGCTTCAAGATGCTTTTCTCTCTACAAGTGTTTTCACTTTTGGCATTTACTTTCATACTGCAAACTGTAATTTAGTAATTAAAGTACAGACTTAATAATAAGCTTATCAACGCTGTAGGATGCCTTTCATATCATAAATGCTCTTTTTTTTTAATTTAATTTCTGCAAGGACACATTTTCTAAATTTAATTCTGGGTTGATTTAATTAAAGCAGAAGTAATTTTAACCTTTCTGTGTGTGACATTTGTGAGCCACAGCTGTAAGCCATGCTGTTAAAATCCCACTATCACCACCATCAACTCTATGTGCCCACTTACAGACTCAGCTAATGTAATTATGGTGGCACGCAGGGACCTGCCGGGACCAGTGTGGAAAGGAAGCACTATGAAAACATTTAAATCCTTTTACTATTCAAGCGTTTTTAATAAGTATTTAATGCAGCAGCAGTGTATTGTGCACACCCTTCATAAGCTGCAAACAGAAGGTGAAATGTGGAGGTCCCTGGGGGTTTCAGCATTTTTATCCAAGGTTGAGATCTGAGTGTCTGGTCCTTACTGCATTCTCTCTTACTAATTCCTTTTTGGGCCTCATAAGAACATGGAGCGTTTCTGACTGTGGCATTAAGGTCCATTTAATGCCAGTTGTGGGAATAGGCTGTCTGAATAGGGCCAGTGTACAGGGATATCACATTATTAGTAATCATATCTGCTTAAGCCAAGCTTGCTGCTCCAGATGGCTGCTTTCAAGTGCAAATGAACCAGTTAGACATGTCTGGTTTAATACATACTCAGGAATCACAAATAGCCATTGATTTTTTTTCTGTCTCCCTCTCCATCCAGTGTTTCTGGTGGTATTGAGCTTGGATTAAATGGTCTCCAGAGCCTTTAAAGGGACATTGATTCTTCTAATTAATTGTGCGCTGTGCAGAACCAGAATGCATAAACCTGTCCACATTAGCACTTCAAGTCAATTATTTTGAGTTTGCCGGAAAGGAGAACAAACACTACTGTATACAAAAGAAATGTTAGAAGTTATCTTGTTTCCTTGAGAAGTTTGATAGTGCTGTAATCAAAGACTTATTAACATTTTGTGCTTTTGCGCACAAAACTGAAATGGGCAGAAGAAAAGAGAATTCGCTCAGTGTGAATTCAGACACCCCTTGAACAAAACACAAGTGTGTGTGTGAGTGCATGTGGCATGTGTGCACACATGCATGCATACAAGTGACTATGTTGAGTTTTTGTAAATGATAAAATAGACTTGCTACCAATCCCGTGCCCTTATTTTCTGTCCGTATTATTGTACCAAAGCATGAACATAAATGAAACTAATATACTCACACACATTATGTTGTTAATTATTTCATGGATGTTTTTTTTTCCTTGTTGCAGGCAGCAGGTAAATATAGACAACAGGGAAGGAACTATGTTGTTGAAGATGGAGACATCATCTTCTTCAAATTTAATGCACCAAATGCACCAAAGAAAAAGTAGCACAACATAAATCTGTGTTTACATAACTGACTGTCCTCTTTACCCCCTCTTCTCCTCCCTGGTCCGACATCCACTGCCACACTCTCCCTTTCTGTTCCCCATACTGGAGAGTCAAATCCTCCTTCTGTGCCAAAGCACAGGTTCAGTTAACTCTGACAGATTTGCTATTTAAGATCAGGATCGGCCCCCACTCCAAATTGTAGCAGCATTTGAAGGAGCATATTACTCTCCAGATACTTCATTAATCTCCATCACGGGTGCCAGCACTGACACAGCTGACAGCGGGGACAATGCCACCTGCTCCTCTCCCCTTTCAGCAGATAATGCATGTTTTACAGTAGCCCAGATGTCTACACTCAATAAAACATTTGACAAAACCAGTCTGTGTGTGTTTTGGGATGTCTGTATTGAGCGCAAAGCTGCATGGTGATGGTGATAGTGGTCCTGCCGACCACTGATTAGAGAATTAAAAGACACAGCTGACACTGACTGCAGCAGAGAGGGGGCAATTATAATTAAATAAGTAATTCTGACTTCAGGAGAACACAAGCAGGATGCAGGTGTTTTGATCAAAAGAACTGGTCAATTTAAAGGTTTATTTTTAATGTAATTGAGTTAAACTTTCAATTAAAGTTTTGATTTAATCTCTTATTAAGGAATATGTGAGTCTTGTTATTATAGACCTACAATCCTACAAGATATTACAGTAATAAAAATTGTATTTTTGTTATATTGTCTTGCCACCTCGTTTTCTAGAACTGTAAGGTTAAATACAAACCTACAAAATTATATATATATGTATAAATATATTTGTTCAAACCATATTTCCAAAAATTTCATAATTTTATGATATTCTGTCTAGTATGAAAATAGAGGTTGACACAATCAACAAGAACAACCAGAAAACTATTCCTTTTGTCTGGAGTAGTGTTTTTCTCACCCTATACTTGGTGTGTAAGTGTTTGTGAAGCATTTATGCTGATGGAATTGTATAGCTGCAGCTGTAGTGCTCCAAAAAAGATTGTATTCTCCGTGGGAGTCCAAACAAAGAGCTGTAGATCAACAGTGCCTCGCTGAATATCTTGTAACCATTAAGACGGCAGAGAACAAAATGGCCTTTTGATGGGAACAAAAAGATTGAATAAAAATGGTCATTTTGCAGAGATAGTATTGCATGTCCAAATCTTGAAAAGGCTGTTTTACAGAGCCGGGACAATACTAGTACTACAATGCAGTGTTTGTCATGGAAATAATACGGATTATAGTCTTTAAGGTTTAAGATCAGCAGGCAAAGTATAGGATAGTTTAATGTAGTTAGATAGAATGAAAGCCAGATGACAACATGTGGATGAAATAGCATTAAGCTCTGCTTGGTAACTTCAGCAGTAACCACTGATTTTAATCACTTAAAGGCATCTTTTGCATGGAAATCATTGTTCTCAGTACATAAAGTGTTTGTATACTTGTCTTCTGTAGAATAACAGGCTGTTTTCGGCTTATTGTTTTCCTAGCGTAACCGTACAAAACCTCTAAAGAGCACAATAAATGCTTGAGAGTAAACTGTTTCTGCAATCGTCCCAGACTGATGGTAGTGAAAGATAACATAAATCCCATAGGGAAAATCACTGATCTGCAGTAGCTTTGAGTTGGAGACTGACTTTGTCATTTTATTTTTCATAAAGTCTTTTTTTTCAAGTCTTTTTTTTTTTTTAACGAAGCTATCTACAATCATGCAGATGTTGAACAGCAACAATTCAACACAAGTCTCTTTTAACCAAATAACAGGGGAAATAATAATTAATAAATTATACACTCAAAACATGTCCTTTCTGTCCTTTCTAAAATCATGGGACACATTCAAACATACTCCTGCCTACATAACCACCAGTCATACACAATATTAGGATACATAGGCTAATTATAAAAGCCGTCAAACTGGTATAACGTCTATGAAATGGAAACAAGTCCAGAAATGTGACTTATTCTCTGTTGAAACAAATGTTCTGTCAGCACCATCAATCAAGCGGTGCCACTCTACCCTGAGGCAAACCACACTGGCTTAAAACCAACAAGAGCATCGAATGGAAAGCTTGCCTTAAATCATTCTCACACAAAAACTCAGTGACAGGAATAGAACTTCATCTATAATGTCAGGAGAAAAGAACGCCATTAAAACGTTTTAGGAAAGAGTTGTTAAATCATGAGGTTGACAAATTTAGTGTCTGATATGGATTGTAACCAACTCATTTCACCATGCACTACATACGATGCATATAGATAACTATGTTTTTAATCTCTTTCTAGTGTCAGTTCTGAGTTCATACATATAAATTATTTGTAGTCTAATATAACAGCTCTGTCATAGTTTCTACATTTTTACAAACATTGTGAGGCCATTGGTTGTTTTTCATGTTATTTTTGTTGATATTGTCCAAGAAAATATGCAAATTATTTAACATTTAATGTAGAAATCACAATTAAAACAGATGCACTTGCATACAACTTACTGAGAAGTGTTTATAAATATTTTATTATTTACATACATGCAGGTTCAAGATTATTACATATTTCTGTTTATAGAGTAGTCCTATAAAATACCACCATTAATTGTGACCTCAGTGCTATGACAGTGTCAGGTAAGGAACATTAGACCAACATGCATCATAAAAGTCACCTTCATGGTGAATTTGAATGAATGCACTTCATAGTGCATTTATAGTTGTACTTAAAATGAGTCTCAGACTCATAAGCTACATATCATATAATCTATAATTTTTTTTAATTTAACATATTAAACCCATATTTGCTTAACGCACACCACCAACTACATCACAATCTCTGTTTAAGAATGTCTCAGAAACAATTATCCTATGCAGAAAATCTGTAGTTGTTGGTCATGTACATAAATGCATTTGCTGTTATACTGTATGTCTCACCTCTACATGAAAGGTTGATGTTGGTCTGATTATATTTGTTCAATCTTGTTTTTAGTTATTTTTTATCAGTCAGCTTCCTTTTATGTACCAATACAGTTGATTCTGATACTAAATGGAAATGTTAAATGGATCCATACACATTAATGTAATGTATGTCGAAGACGTTAAGATGTTGAATTTTAACAGCAACAAAAATACCATTAAAAAAAACTTCCCATGCCTTCAATAGCTCATTCAAGCAGGCTAGCATCATTGTTCCTGTCTCAGGTGCTTCAGCTTTGTCTTTAACACATATTTGATATTCCAGCCACACGTCTCCATGCTGCACCAGTTTCAATTCTCTCTCAGGCCCCATTTGCAGTGTCCTACGAGGTGCCTCCAGCTGGGCAGTTTCTCTCAGTGGGGTCACTCGCTCTTGAACTGGCCTTTCAAGAAAACAACTGTCAATATGTTAATATGAAACACTCAAAGCCATTGCAGACTCACTCAGCGACTCTGAGCTTCCCCAGTCAGTTCTGCACGGAATCAGAACATTTTCAATTCCCACAAGGTGGTGAAAATAAGCTTTTTTTAGATTTGTTTAAAAATGCAATCAAATTGTATTACATTTCCCCATAATGATACTAAAAATTACATAGTAATTCTATAAATATACAGTGGGAAGGTCATTGTTGCCTGAGATTACAGTTACATACAGCATCTCAAACTTCCACAGGGTAACTGCTCCACACACACATTCATTTACTGAAGGGAACATAAAGTGTGTCCATGTAATCTTTTGGTTGTAGCTAGCGCTAGCTCTCTCACCTGAAGACAAATGTCATTACAATTATATGTTTCATGTCAGTTGACATATCATGCATTACTTTGGCCTACATGTACAAGTACTGTAGTTACTTTAAGGATATTTAACTTTTCCCTTAACTTGGAGGTCTTTGCAGAAATTGTTGATATGTTCCCAAGGACTCCTGGAGTAAGACAGACATAGCTGTAAGGTTTTTCTAAAGCTGTTTCCATTGGCCTGTGTTTACCTGACACTTGGATTGACAGCAGAGTGATTGGAAATATCCACCATTCACTGCTGTGAGCTCCTGAGTGCACAGAAAGTGCTTTTGTAGTCTGGCTGTAATGGGCCAAGTTTGAATTGAAGGTTGAGAGAAATAGCCTCACTGCGGTCACGCACTGTGAGGAACTGACACACCACAAATAATACTTAGAAGTGGTCTCCTGATAGCATCGTAGGCACAAAACAGGTACAATAGCATGCAGGCTCTCATTTCAATGCACTTTCACAGTGTTGCACTTTCACAATCAGATGGAGGGGAAGAAATAGTCTCTACACTCTGTTTCAGAAAAAAAAACACCCAAACATCAACAAAACATCTTAAAACTCAACTGCTGATCATTGTCTGCTTCACATGTAATAAATATCAGAGCGAATCTGTCATGACGAATGGAAACGTCGGATAATTCAGATTCATCACAGTTAGAATTCCATGTATTCCATTTAGCACCAAAAAAAGAATAAATCTCACTCATCTGATCTGAGCTGCCAGGACATTCAGTGCTATTTCATATCAGTCACAGAAGGCCACTACTCAAAGCATGGGACAAATATCCTATGGCCTCATATTTTGTATGAATTATTATATTTTATAGTATAGTATTTTGTATTATGTAGATTTCATGATTTGGGTGTTGAATCCAAGAGAAGCAGAATTGCATGGAACTCAAAGTTAGACTGGTTCATTAAATGTGAAATTCCATATTCTCATAATTTAGAATAGCTGGGTTAAATCACAACACCTGAAATTCATATCTGCAAATAGAAACCATGCTACATACTGTCATTGCTATTTAGGACCATTTAAATCTGGTTGCAACAGTTTAATGATCGACACGGAAATACTTTTCTATGCTTTCTACGGGTGTGCATAAATCCCTTTGTGTTGTGGATATATATTTTGTGGTATAGATGTTGAATAAATCCAAGCACTACATAAAACGTAAATAAGTTACCACCAGCAGTTTATATAATAATCCGCCTCATGACTAAGAGCAATGGAAGGGAGAGGTTATGTTACTACATTCATCACAAACATCAAAACCAATACTGTAAAACTAGTAGTGCATTATAAACAGGAAAAGAATCCAACAAAAGATGACTGACAGTCTGAAGGACAAATAATAAAGCTGTGGACGGAACAGGGACCCAATGATCGTTTTGAAGGAAGGCGGGATTTCCTGTATGTGACGCAAATACTCCCAGTCAACACTGGAGGCCCCACCCTTTGTGTTACCTACCGCCCGTCAATCAAAATATAAAAAAATTCTGACAGTTATCACCTATCTCTATGCGTATGCAATCATATTAATCTGCCGATCATGTCGAGTGGCTTGTGACCATCAAGATTCCGCTCAAAGAATGACTGGTATGTGATTTCTGTCTTACTCCTTACGGATGCTAACAAGCATCCTCTGGCTAAATTAGCTCGCTAGCATGCTAGCAGAGGTAGTTGTAGGTGATAATGCTAATCATGACAGGCTAAGTTAGCACAGATTGCTAACGCTGCTCTCCTTAGCTTAGCTGTCTAAGTTAGCTTGTTTCGAAGTCAAAACTACTCACATCTCCGTAACCTGTCTTTCGCTACATTGTTCATTTTTTTTTATGGTTTTAAATGCAATTGTAACTTTTTTTGTTTTTGTTTTTAGGTCATTCGCTTACGTTAAATTAATGCCACAGATGTTACTCCTTCATGATGATGTTAGACTTGTTTGGCTAAGGTTAGCGTCGAGTGTTCTCACTCTTTTTCTTGACCACTGCACAGCCCCTGAACAGCCGATGAAACCAGAGGATATGGCTGCCTTGGATGTGGACAGTCAAAGCAGCTTCCTGCAACAAGAGGAGGACATAGAAAAGCAGGTATGATTGACTCTGTTTATGCCTCATGTTTATGACAGGGGTTGTTGTTGCGTTTTCAGTACCTGATAGGCGTTTATGTTGCCTCATAGACTTCAAAAATGGGGGCGGGTATTGCACCCACACTCAAACATCTTTGGATATTTACAAACCCTGCCTACTAAAGTAAAATTTGAATCACAAACTTTGAATTCCATTTAAGACATAATCATTACCTTGGTGTTATCTTAGGTGCTGCCTGAAACTCTATATAGAATAAGAATATCCTTTAACTTCCAAACTTCAGACTTTGGTGTTTGGCAAATACAATAATCACTAATAGCAATGATCTTTTTTCATTGTAAACTCTTCTCATGGGGTTACGACAATCCATCACATAGCAGGTCAAAGTTCACAACTTGATCATTAGTTTGGCAAGGTCCAAAGCATGACCTGCGGTCTCTTTTTTTTTCTCACGCTAAAGTGTACTGCTTTTAGTCTCCAGTCCTGATAAGTACAATTTAATGCTTCAACTGGGTGCATCACATTGATAATAATTGGATAGTTTTTCCATCAAAATAAAGTCACAATGAATGCTGCGAAGAGTCTGATGTAATCAAAGAACAGCACCTCAAAAGATGCTTAAAAGCAGCTGTGACAAGTTACAGTAAATAAACATTGCAATGCGGAAGTCTTATCGTTCTAAAAAACGACATGTAAGAAAACGTTATGTTCACAATATACTTTAGTGTATCTGTTCAACACACACGCGGGTTCACTTTGGCTGTTAAGAATGTTGCTGCATTGCAGCTGTGCTATTCAAATGTTGCTCCTCAATAAATTCCTCAATAAACATATTTAATTAGAAGTGTTGTATTGATCACCAAAAAAAATCAATAAAAGCCCAAAGTATAGCTTGAGAGTAGTAGGAGTATCTTATGCCATACCATTCTCTTAAAGACACAGGATGACAGGCTCTGACATGATCTAATCCATGAAATACCTGTCAGGTTTCAGTTATGGTTTTGGGGTTTCTGTTGTCCATTGTTAAAAAGAAATTCAGTGTGTACTAAACTAGAATACAGGCCTAAAGGCAACAATGATGTTAAGTCTACTCGTTGAGGGGTAATGGAAGTACAATGGTTAACAGCTCTAGATTACCAGTGATCCTGAACTGGACAAAACATCTGAAACAAAACTATATTTCTTGTCTGCTGTTCTTTGAACAAGTCATAGAATGTATCTTATTTCATGTCCCCAGGTATTTAATATTGATTGTTGCTAATTAATTAACAACAGGTATCTGATAACTTTTTTAATGACAATGATTTCCTTTTTAAGACGACAGATCCAACCACACAGCTCACTGGGACTGATAAATGGGAGGTGTTAACACCCACATCAGCAAAAGATGACAGCGGAATGATACAGATCCAAAGTCAAGGAATATTAACATCAAATGGACAGTATGTACTTCCTCTCCAGAACTTACAGAGTCAGCCAATCTTTGTGACGTCTGGAACAGATGCCTCCTCTGCCAATTCAGTGCCTAATATTCAGTACCAAGTAATTCCTCAGATTCAGACAGCAGATGGACAGCTGAGCTTCTCCACATCCAGTATGGAGGGACCAACCTTGACTCAGGATGCCACGGGGCCGATTCAGATCTTGGCTGATGGGAGCCAGAGTCTCAGTGTGACATCAACTGCAAACATCCTTAATAACAACCAGAACCTCATATCACAGACTGCTAATGTCCAGCAGATCCAGGGGGTTTCCATTGGCAGCTCTACCTTCAACAACCAAGGTCAGGTTGTTACGAATGTGCCTGTTGGTTTGCCTGGGAACATTACTTTTGTTCCTATTAACAGTGTAGACTTGGACTCACTTGGCCTGTCTGGTGCTCAGACTATAGCAACAGGAGTCACCGCCGATGGCCAGCTAATTATGGCAAGTCAGCCTGTGGATGGTTCGCAGAGTTTGACGAAGACAGATAATCACCTTTCTCTACCAGTAAATGACTCAAATGCAAATACTGAGATCTATGTGCCAACATCTTCATCTCAGATACACATTCCAGGAAGCGAATCAAGTCTGCTGACACAAGAGAATTCATTGTCATCAGTGGCCACAGAGCAAGCCGATTCAAGTTCTGGTCTCCAGGAGGGCTTCATCCAGCAGAATTCAGAGCAGAGCATCCAGGTGTCGTCCGGTCAGCCAGTCATTCAGCTGCAGCAGGTGCCCATTCAAGCCAACAATGGTCAGGTGGTCCAGACAGTGGCAGCTGGTGGGCCTGGTCTGCAAAACCTGCAGCTGATCAACCCTGGAACCTTCATCATCCAAGCTCAGACAGTCACACCATCGGGTCAGATACAGTGGCAGACGTTTCAGGTTCAAGGGGTGCAAAACCTGCAGAACCTCCAGCTGCCCACAACACCACCCCAGCAGATAACCCTGGCTCCAGTGCAGACCCTCTCGCTGGGCAACAGTCCAGTCAGCATCAACACGGGACAGATCCCCAACCTACAGACAGTAACACTCAACTCAGTGGCCCAGAATGAAGGCGACACAGACAGCATCGGAGGTACAGTAATTCTTTATCTTCTTCTTCTCCTTTTGGCTTTTCACTTCAGGGGTCGCCACAGCGAATCAGCTGCCTCCATCTAACCCTGTCTTCCACATCCTCTTCTCTCACACCAACTACCTTCATGTCCTCTTTCGCTACACCCATAAACCTCCTCTCTGGTCTTCCTCTAGGCCTCCTGCCTGGCAGTTCAAAACTCAACATCCTTCTACCAATATATTCACTATCTCTCCTCTGGACATGTCCAAACCATCTCAGTCAGGCCTCTCTGACTGATCTCCAAAACCTCTAACATGTGCTGTCCCTCTGATGTACTCATTCCTGATCCTATCCTTCCTGGTCACTCCCAAAGAGAACCTCAGCATCTTCATCTCTGCTACCTCCAGCTCTGTCTCCTGTCTTTTCCTCGGTGACACTGTCTCGATACCAAACAACATCGCTGGTCTCACCACAGTTTTGTACACCTTTCATTTTAGCTGAAACTCTTCTATCACACATCACATATTGTGGGAATATATTTAAACACACACCAACATCATTTTGTAGGCCTTTGAAGAACCATGAGGCATGTAGGGTGTTTGACTGACAAACTATAACTCCTGTTAATCACATCTCCTAATGAGGGACAGATAAGAAGAGTATTATATTTTACTAGCAGTAGCTATTGTTGCAGTTATTATAATACAAATAGGTAAAAGTTGTAGAATTACTAATTACTCTCATCTGCTTCAAGCATAGAACCTCCAACCTTTAACTTGAATTGAAGTCTGGTTGGGCGGCACGGTGACGCAGTGGTTAGCGCTGTCGCCTCACAACACGGCGGACCCGGGTTCGAGTCCCGCTCTGTGTGGAGTTCGCATGCTCTCCTCGTGTCTGCGTGGGTTCTCTCCGGGTTCTCTGGCTTCCTCCCACCTCCAAAAGCATGCGCTCCAGGTTGACTGGCCGTTCCAAATTGCCCGTAGAAATGAGTGTGGTTGTGTGTCTTTGTGTTTGTGGCTCCATGGTGCACTGGCGTCTTGCCCGGAGTGTCCCCCGCCTCACGCCCTATGCTGCTGAGATAGGCTCCAGCTCCCCGTGACCCGCTGCAGCGGATACAGCGGTGGTAATCTGAAGATGACTGACTGACTGACTGAAGTCTGGTTGTAAATTATTGCCTATATTATGCTGATTCTAAAACGGAAAAGTCAAGTTTGTGTGTGGCATTCAAAGTGAATAGTCCACAGTGAAATAGTCCTGTTCAAAGAATGGAAAAGAGTTTATCGTAGGTGTTTTGACACGTTACACCAGGAAAAGACCAGGTACAAGCAATTACATGAACAATGAATGCATTTCTTTTAACTTGCTCAGTCCTGATTTTATCTAAGTATGTCAGTAGTTCTTTCTGTTGAAAACGGTCGATAATTTTCTAGTCCAGCAACACAAAAATACAATCTTTAAGAACTGATATTAACATTAACTTTAAAAAAATTCCACATATCTAAGAAGACGTGTGTAGAAATGGCTTTGTATTTATAACTCATTCTCTAAGTACATTTTACTTACATTTAAGGTTTCCTTCTATGCTAATTACGTGTACTGTATAACGCACCAGCTAGGACCATCAAATGTCATGGATGCAAAATAAGTTTAAAAATGTTTTCATGTAATGTACAAGAATCATTTATACAAGAGTATAATTGTTGCATGGGATAGCTGAAAGAGGAATCTGAAATTTTCAAAAAATTATCTCGTCGCAAGTATTAAATTTCTTGCAACCAGATTTTCAGTTCTGTGAAATAACTTGTAATTCTTGGTGAGTTGTCAGTCACACAATAATGAATCCGGTCTGACTGTCTGGGCTGTTTGGGAAGTATAGCAGAGCTTGTGGTGATTTTAGTGTTCACATTCATCGCAGATATTCAGATAAAGGAGGAGCCAGACTCTGGAGACTGGCAGCTGAGCACAGACTCGACCCTAAACACGAGTGATTTGTCCCACCTTCGCGTCAGGCTGGTGGATGAGGAGGATCAGTTGGGTCAGGAGGGCAAGAGGTTGCGCCGAGTGGCGTGTACCTGCCCCAACTGTAAGGAGTCAGGCGGGAGGTGAGTAGGATTAACTGGTTGTATCTGAATGCTCACAATTTGTACTGCTTTACACGTGAAACAAATGTGTCAGGATCCCAACTGTTGATGCTTTTGTATTGCAGAGGTTCCAGCATGGGGAAAAAGAAGCAGCACATCTGCCACATCGTAGGCTGTGGGAAAGTGTACGGAAAGACATCGCACCTGCGAGCACACCTGCGCTGGCATTCAGGGGAGCGACCCTTTGTCTGCAGCTGGATGTTCTGTGGGAAGAGGTTCACACGCAGCGACGAGCTGCAGAGACACAGGAGAACACACACAGGTGCCCTTTCTCTGCTCCTTAAGTGTTTGCACATCATGGAAATATCAGTAAAAAAAAGTGCTAATTTGTGCCCTGCAAAGCATTAGCATGTAAGAAATGACAGGGTTAACAACCCCCGCTAGTGTTACATATAAAATGTCAGGTTAGGAATTGCAGATGGTTGTGATAAACGCGTCAAGACCTTACAAATGTGCTGGTATTTTTTTCAGTTCAGAATGGCGTTTTAAGAGGTCCTGCCTTCTAATTTACAGTATCTGATGACATCCGATTATATAACAAAAACATGGCACAAGACGCTTGTAGTGAGCTGTTTATTTTTATCCCATGCTTTTGCTTGGAAGCTGAGAATTCATAAATTAAATTTTGCTTATTTGGAGTCTGCCATTATGCTAGAAAATACAGCTCAACAGAATATGAATCAAAGTAGGAATGCATAAATTCATAATGTAAGAATATGTCAGCTAAATAACAAGTACGATGATATCCGATGACATTTGCTCACCTCTAAACTGTGAAAAAGATCTGACCATTTGCTTCTGCTGTTGCTGAATTTATAAACTCTGGCCAAAGGCTGAGTGAGTCGACAGACTAAACTTGCTTTTCAGCTTAAAGCGTAGATATTACTTTTAACTTTGTAATAGTTGTTCAGTAATTATGTTTCTGATTAGTTATAACTGTCACCAGTCCCATGCCATGAATTATATAATCCATTTACAGTATTTGTGGGTTTTGTCTGTGATGTCTGAGTCACCAAATGGTCAAACTTTTACTTGTGTGCCACTTTTTTAAACACATCCTCTCTCCAATGAAATGTACCATACAAATAGTTGGAATATTTTAACCCACAAATCTAGTCAACTTCATGCTCTTTATTTTCCACACCCCATCTTTCTGTGGCAGGAGAGAAGAAGTTTGTCTGTCCAGAGTGTTCCAAACGCTTCATGCGGAGCGACCACCTGGCAAAACACATTAAAACTCATCAGAACAAAAAAGGCGTGAACTCTGGCAGTGCTGTGGTGGCCTCGATGGAATCCACAGGGTCTTCAGACAGTATCATCACCACAGCAGGCGGGACCACACTTATCCTCACCAACATCCAGCAGGGCTCCAGCAACGCCCAGGACATCCTGGCCAATGCAGAGATCCCTCTCCAGCTCGTCACAACAGTAGCGGCCAGTGAAGTCATGGAGTGATTTATACTCCTCTTATGAACGTCTACAAACTCGCATACTGTATACTTTTATCTACATTTTATTCATGTTTTGAAGACAGACTAAGATTATACATATATGTATCTAATTATATATATTTTAACATGGAAATAGACTGTCCATGTCCATACTCGATTTTAGTGAGGAATAACTAGCAGTGGAGACTAAAAGAAGATTAAGTTAGAAAAGACATTGCAGTAAACACACAAGGAAATGCCTTATTTTGTATAATAACGTGCCGTTGGAAAGGTAGAATGCCACATTTCTCTAAATCCACTTTTTTTTTTTCTCACAGAAGCACATAACATTTTTGTTTTGGTATATTCTATTGATGTCCTTATAGCAACTTTAAATCTCACAAACGGAGCTTATTTTATCGATCTGAAATGTTATTGCTTATGTCCATGCAAACTTATTCATGTTATATGTTTTTGATTTCTAAGTATATGTTTATATGTGTTGTCAATGCAGTCATCTGTATGCAAATAAGGGAGGCCTTCTCCCATTTTTTTATTTAGACACTTAGTTCATGCCAACTACATTTTACAGGCAAAATCAAAACAATCAAAATTTTGTACAATAATTCCTCTTGAAAATATACTGTATGATAAACATCATTTGCTTATTAAATATTTTGACTGAACAGCTATTTATATTGGCTTTATTTAGAGATTACATTTGTAATATTATGAGTCCAGAATCTTTCATATGGCTTCATATATATCATTCAAATGTGTTTTTGTAAGAAAAAGAAATAAGCCTTGTGATATGAAGAGAAAAAAAGCCATTTTTTGGAGGTTATTGCCAAATTTGACTACAAACTCAGGGTGACTTGTGACTGTGATTAAAAATAGAGAAAAATCACCCCGGCAGCTTCTCAGTCCATGGTGGGGTGTTTTGAAGAAATGCTGTTTGATGGACCAAAAGCTGGGATGAATGAAGCTGTCACCATGTTACCTGTGCTCGTTGATCTTACCATATAATTTTTTTTTTTTAATATGGACATCTTTGTTCAGGTTATAGGAGTATCCCTGCACTTCACCTCCATCAGTCCTGTCATGCAGTGTATTACTGTAAGCGGTACTCTTTCTAACTCACGTTCATCATGTTGGTAGTCATTTTGTTAAAAAAAAAGAAAAAAAAAAGCTTTGTATTTTTCCCCAAAAAACTCATTGTATTCATTCATCTTCAGTACATGTACAATGTTTCTGTCTTTGTGTCCCTTTAACAGTGTGTCACAATTCCTTGTTCCATGTTATGTGTTTTTATTTTATCTTTGAACTCCAACTGATGAATATTGTTAAACTTAATACACATGCACACTGAACAGTGAATTTGGGTGACGTATTTGATTTTAATTATCCTTTGACTCAGCTGGTGAGATGCTGTTGAAACATCCAAAGAGCATCTTTATGTTATGTACTAGACATTGAAGGTTTATTCTTTCTTTTTGTATAAATGTGTCATAACACTAATATAAATCTTTGTTACACTTAAATTTTCTTTCATTTTTGCATTATTGTTTCTGCTATATCAGTTTTACAATGCCTGACCTCTAAGCAACATTTCATAATCCAATGACTTAATGTAAGACAGATAGGAATTTTTCCTTGAACTTTTCTGTCTTTTCAAAGACTCATCCGGCCAGAAGGTTAGTTGTCCAGCTTCGTCCTACATTCAGGGTTAGTAGTCCAGTAGATGTCACTACATCCAAGGCAGCAGGACAAGAGGTTTGTCTGACCCCTTGACCTTCTCCATGTACCACTGTTAGGATGAGGGCACTGAGGCCAGCAGGAGGTGTGAACCGTAAATTAACCACAAGTTAATAGCACAGAAATATCAGTGCCTCATTCAGCCACTGAAGGACAAAGTGATTTAAAACGTGTAGACAAATGAGATGAATCTACTTGTGGGTTTTTGGCCTGAATTCTTTCCCACTTTATAAAGAAAACATTTCCAATTCTGCGTTTTGTGACAACCACTTCATTGTCACTGTCGTACTACAAATAAGATTGCATTAATGTCTTGATATCCTGTTCATTCTTACTCTAAATGGGACATTTTAGTCAAATATTGGTGCCAATTTTTGCAGGACAGCATGATGAGGGATTTCAAGTGTCTAAAGCTGACCTGATTTTAGTGAATGTGATCATAATTAAATTGGTAGTCTATGAAAAACTATCTGGTGAATCAGAGTAAAGAGTACATGCATTTGAGTCTTTGTCAATTTATTGAAAATGAGTCAGAAAATGTGGTCCATAATGTTAAGAGGGACTCAGACGATCTGTCGTTCCTTTGATTTGCATAATTTAATGAATCCAATTCATTGTAATGCAGTACCAAGTGCGCCAGGAACATGGAATGACAGTTTGAGTTAATGAAATGTGTTAACGGTATCATCATTTACTTGTATGTTAATTAGTCCAATTAATTTCCCATGCTCGGTAATCTGAATATTGTAATAATCTTTGCTCCCCTGCAGGAATAAAATCTCTGAAACACAGACCTTTGGGACGCTCTAAGGTGAGAATCTTAGTTTTTCCACTTGGAACATGGGGTAAGTTTTGTTTTAAATCTGGTTTCAGACATTTCTGTTACTATACTCTTGTGTCTGATGTGCATCCAGCTTTTTATTATGCAGATCACGCCAATAGTGTGAAACATTGAGAAAACGAGACTAGTTGTCCGGCTCTGGAGTCAGGAAAACTTTGTCCTGCTTGACAAAGTGCCACCGGTTTGTAACAGGAAGAGGTACAGTTGTTCTGGCTGCTGGAGATAAAAGCTACCATCAGTGGGGGCGATCCTGCCCAGCAGGTTGAAGGAAGAGAGATTGCGTGGCGGCTGAGCGTGACACTGTCCACACTTGTTATTTCAACTGACCACCTGGATTGGAGGACTACTTTGTCAACAAACTCTTCCAATTTTGTGTTCTTCTACTCATGGGGGTATGTCTGAGCATTCAATTATTTTTAAGCCAGTTAATGAGTCCAGAGGATTATTATTATTGTTGTTGTTGTTGTTGTTGTTGTTTTTGTTGTTATAAGATGCCAGACAAGTGAAGACTGTTGTGGCTAAGAGCTATTGAGGCAAACATCTCTTGTGAATGTAGTCCATCATTATTACTGATATACTGTAGTTTGATTATTATGTGAAGATAATTTTGCAAAATGATATTCAATTCATTTTGAAATGCTTTTTCAATAATGAGCATCTGGATTTTTCTTAGTCATTCTTTCAATCAGTGCCTTCTTGTAGCTCAGTTTGAATGACTGTCGCCACATGCTGCTCAACTAAATGGAATACATAACTACAATAACTACACAGAGGCAGAGAGAGACACTGTAATCATACAATAACATTTTCAAATATATGTCTGATAGGATTGAAAAAGCTATTGGGATTATGGGTCTCAACCACTGGATGATAATGTGAACCTTTGGAAGAAATTTGTCATTTCATATTTGTCCCAAATATACAAAATGTTTTAGCAAGGACTGCTTCTTTCCCATTCCTGCCCAATTTGATTTGTTGTCCTGGAGTTGTTGAGAGATAGGCCTGCAATTTTGCAAAGTGTATATTATTTGGCTTTCTCAGGGAATCAACAACTTGATAGTACAGTGCAATCAATTGGGGTTCTGCAGCTGCATGTATTTACAATATGTCTCCTCTGAGAAGCATCTCACAAAATTTAAAGGCTTTATTAAATTTTCTTGGATAACTTCCTAACTGAGAAGCACTCACCATCCAGCTTAATATTTTGTTTACAGCAGGTTGATAATGGTGCTTTTTTTTTTCTTCTTGTAAATCATTAGGATATTTGAAAAGACAGAAAAGTGCCTTGTGTTTCTACATTCCAGACACACTCTTGCCCTTGATCAACTGCAGAAAGCAGACAATAGAGCAGATCATTTTCCCCAGGCAGGGAAACAGCATGGATCAACTCAATAACCTGATATTCTCCGTCTACTGAATGTGGCCAATTTAGCAGAAGGTCATCGCCTCTTTTTTTTTTTTTTTTTATTCCAAAGACAATTTGGTGACCTCCCTCTGGAGCCCCAGCAGGACCAGCAGAGCCAAACAGAATCATCAGCCTAGAAAGAGCTCGCATTGACATTGTATTTAGGTGTGGGCTTCTCAAGGTGAACAGGTACCTGGTGTGGGACGGGGGTGCTATTATCCACACTCAACAGCCATGGTTTTAGTTTTTCATGCGCTTTAAGTAATTATTTATGGAGTCAAGGTGGACCTTGAAATTTAGAAATTTGTGCTAGATAGAAAAATATGCTGTCTGTGTTGCTCTAGCTGAAAATCATCTTCCATCATCCTTTTAAATACAGAGGTCCCATTCACCACTTCAAATTAAACTTGTCTTGTTTCAGGGAAATTATGGTCTGTGTTCTATTTCAGGAGAGTGGATTTAGAGTTGATCAGTCTTTGCTATCTTCAGTCCATCCATCCATTGTAAAAATGTTTCTCTTCTGCTCCTCAACATTTACCGTATGTGCGTTTTTCCAAATCCAACTGTGACAATGAGGCACCTGATTTACCACATTGTGTTTTTCTTTGTGCTCGCACACAGTGTGTGTCTGTTTTTAGTGACAAGACAATTGCTTAAAATTTGAAGAACTATAAGTAGATTGAGAAAAATTTTTAACAATTCATCCCAGCAGTCATATGGTTTCCCATTGTACGTAATAACTCTCTTTATTGTGCACCTCAAGGTCAAATGTGACAATAGCTTCAACTTCCTCAGATTTGTGTGCTCACTTTTGTCTTTTAGCGGCAAGAGCTTCCCTTTGGTCTTATTCAGCCCATTGAAAAGTGATCTTAGGTAAGAAAAGAGACACATCTGAAAATGTACATTTAATGGTGTCAGCAACACCTCAAAGGTCAAAATAGAGTCCCCATGTAGTGTGAATCCAGCTGCTGTGCTCAAAAAGACTCAACACCCCCCTGAGTGGCGGCTCTGCAATGACACTCAGTTTCTCTCGTCATGTCCCTGGCAGCTTTGACACAGGTAATATGCATGCAGGCTGACAGTGCCTGGGATGTGCGACAGAGACAATGATGTACATATCATTTTCCTCCCTGACTGATTGAAAACTGTAATCTGTGCTGGACTTTCTCTCTGATTACACACGTCTCAGGGAGCAAAACAAGGACTCTGAGCTGCCACTGGGCACTGGACTCATTCAGGGCTTTCAGCCTTCAAGAGGACTGAAGTCCGCCTTTAAGGTGAGCTCAATTTTCGTCCCATTTACACTATTGTTACAAGTGTCGGATAGAATGCATCTGCTAGATAGTGGTCAAACAGTGGCTGTCTGAAGATGACACAGGAACAGCAATGCCTCCAGCTCCCAAGGTCATCCCATTCCCTCCTCGAGCACTGTCACAAATGTTTAGAGCTTACTCACAAAGAGAAGCGACATCATGAATTTTACATTTACCGTTGTTGTGCTCTACGCCTGCCAAATGCAAAGCGTCTCTCGCAGCTGCACGGGCCAACGCTAAACCTGTCGAACAAGACCGACCATGAAATGCAGACAGAGGCGACGTTGCTCTGCTATCATGCTCTATTGTTTCTGGCACAAAAAGGCATCCCACCAGTTCAGCAATGACACAAACCAAGGTTTGAATCATTTTTCTTATTAAACATGTCTGCAAACAGCCCACCCCTCACCTACCTTTGTAACCTTGTGAAGTACATGCGAGTCTTTATGTAAAACATGACACATTTCTCTGTTGACAATAGGTCAATCCCTTACAGAAGTTACCTAGCACATTACAAGGTTGGTCTCAGGAGAGAAGTAATAGGTTCTGGGCAATTGACCAACCTGCCATGCTTTACTGCACTTGCACTGAGTTAGAGCTGTCATCATTACCACTTCCTCTAACGTTCCCCCACAGCAACCCAGACACTCCCACCTATAGCGATATTTCACTTTTTATCATGTGTTCCCTATAGCAGTGTGAGATCTGAAGCAGTCAGGTAACCTCTAACAGGCCTTTGGGGATTGCAATAAAACATAATGTTTCCAAAATAGCTCCAAATCACCAGCTATGATTGTGACTTAAACCTTTCAAACTGAGAACCATGTTTGTCAAAAGGGAAATGAGCAAAAGCTCGATAATAAAAGAAGAAAATATGAGGCCTCTTCATTTGAAGCTGAGTCATTCAAAAAGAGATAGTTAAGTCTATCTCTTTTTGTTAAAAAAAAAGTTTTGAAATGTTCATTAAAATGAATCAGAAGTGATGCAAACTTCTTACATGATTTAGTTAATCAAGATGTCTTGTTATGCAGATCTTCTAAATTTTCTGCTGTCTTTTTGAACATTACAAACAGGTCAGGAGGTCAAACACACAAATGAACAAAAACAATCTGATCACAAAGCCACCTGAAATCTCTTCTGATAAATGCTGTCCTCATAAACGTTAACATGACTTTTTTAGTCGATCAGTTGAGGTGTTTTTGACAGAAAATCATATCTGAAAGTCGTAGCAATTTAGTTGTAGCAATTTGATTTTTGACTTTCACAGAATTGTCGATCTTCAAGTCAAATGAAATCTAGAACATGAATCCTTCTTTTAGGATTCCAAATAAATATAATAGTACAAATACTACACAGCAACCATCATTATAATAAAAAACATTTTGTATTCAGGTTTTTTGAATGCCAGAAATGATCAAGGCCTCAGTGTAGCGAGACTAGAACAACTTTGCCCTGACTTGCAGATGTTTTTCCCTCAGTTTCTCTCTTCCTCCCACCCACACACGTCTTATATCAGTATTTGCCAGATCCAAAACGACCAGCTTTGAAAATGAAGGAGAGGAACTTTACATTGTGCCAGAAAAAGAAATGGAAATTACGGGCAGTGTCAGATAATTGAGCTTGTCGTAAGAGACATGTTAATAACAGACAGAGATGCAGAAGACTTGTCACTCCATACCCAGGGTGACAGACTCTCTCTGCTGTTGATGAGCTGTTTTAGAGGGGAAATTGTTCCACACAAACACCATCGTTATTACAAGCTGGCAAGCTGCTCGCTTGTGTACCCAATTCTGCTTGAACTGACAGAATCCAATTGACCGGCACATATTCATGCACTTTATTTTCTTTATTCTCACCAACAATGCAGATAATTACTGCACCGAGTAAAATTGAAAATAGGATTTCACTGTGTCCCAGAAAACAATACGAGAGCTGTCTCAGCACCGTGTCTGCTGAAATCGCTCTGACAGAGAGACCTACTGTAAACCAAGCAGCAATCCAACAGTAAGTGAACGTAAAATCTACTGATGCCTTGTTTGCATTCTCTACCTTTATAAATTCAAATGAATAAACTTGCATTTCTCATGTTATTATTGTCCTTACTACACCAAAACAGAACTGCACTCCAAACCGATTCAACTCCTCCACACTCTGTTGTCTTCATCTCTTTTCTGCTGCAGCCTGAACATGACAACTTTTGCAAAAAGGTGAAGAACGGAATCAACTTTTCGTCTGGAGAAATTACTTATTATAAATTGGGCACAAACTGGACCGTGTCCAGGAGTTGTCAATATTCTGGTGGTTACCTTTTCATGAATAATTCACCATGTCCACATCTATTCAGTTCTTTTGGAAATGAATATAAACAAGGCTTAGTCTCAGAGGCATGCAGCATATTTTAATAAAGGTAGCTACATTCTTGTCTTTAAATCACATTTTAATGTCAAAATTCCCTCAAAATCAACTCCTGATTAAGCTCAAAAGCCTGTTTTACTTATAACTGCATTGATTGGCATCACTCAAACCAGGCTACATTAACCACAATTGAAATGAAATCACAATGCGCTGCTCTATAATCTAATCGAGACGTGTTCATTGATTAAATCCTTGTTCATGAATGGCCTTTCTGTGAAGTGTTTTCAACAGTTACCACAGAAAAAATGACATTATTTTTTATTGTTCAAGTGAGTCAAAATCAAAGAGAATGAATGTTTATAGCTGTGTATGTGGTTTTTGTTTAACATTTGAAGAAACATGAAGTTTCAGGGGTCAGAAAAACAAATATGACAAGTTTCAATTCTGAGATCTTAATCACATTTATCTATAATTTCATTTCTGAATTTCATTATTGCTAATCCCCTTCAGGGTTAATGTGATCAGCAATGGGACGTTGTTTCTGATGTCCTCAGAGAATAACACCCACGACGGGACGTTAACACGTCTCCCGTGGGCCAGACCCCATCTGTTAAGTTCATGTCCCTCTGCTCATTAATAACGGTCTGTTAGTCGGTGTATCATGAATTTTTGTCTGACTTTAACTTTGTTGTGAGTCCCTCAGATGTGTGTCTGTCTTACTAATATGTAGGGACACTCTAGTGCTGCTGTCCAACAAGTCGTCCGTTATCTGAGGGAAATGTGTCTGTCCAGAGGTGAGGGTGGCTTTGTGCTCTCAACCAGGCCACCTCTCAGCCTTTGTGCCAGTAACAAGCTCAGCTCAGGCTCCAATGAAGCGAGAAATTGTAAACTCTCCGGAGAGGCCCAGTGGAGAGATAAGGGCTTAGTGTTTGCTGGCAATGTGCATGGGGATGAATCTGATACGGACGAGTCCCACGCCAGAATGGGAGTGATGAAACCTCCCCTTCTATGGAGAGTTATGTTTAATCCCCTTTGCCAGTGTATTCATTTGCAAATATTCCTATAACCATTAATATGTATTAACATCCTTAACACACTGTTCAATACAGATTTATCAGACGCTGTTTTTCTTCATGTGCTCACCACCATCTCCCGCTGCTCTGGAACCACAGCTTTTTATTTGGAGAATAGGCTGAGAGCGTGCTGCTGATGTTCAAGCAGAAAATCTCTGCCTATAAATCCAGGAGGGTTTAATGTAGACTCAAAAGAACACACACACATACACTTGATACAAAATCCACCATAGTTAGAGTATGCATGTAATTCACTTGTCAACAAGATTCTCTACAGTGAAACATGTAATGGTGCAGACATGTGTTTGGTTGCTGTAAAGTGGTATGACGCATTTGCTGAAATTGAAGAGGGATTTTTATTCGTCTAATATTTGATTCAAGTTTTACTATCAAGTATTGAATCATTTACATTTAGCCTGGAAAATGTATTAATTTGATCAAATCCTACTCTCTGATGAATGCGGACACTTTATGTGAGGCCTGACCCGCCTCCTGTCATAACAGTTTAGCTAGCTTTAAATGTTAAAATGTGTCAGTACTGGTATTCGAATTCAGTTGCTTTTAATTTATCTAACAAGATAAAGAATGTTAGTGTGTGATTTCTTGTGTATTTGGTGGTCTGTTTCAGACAAAGCCATGAGCAGCTCATTATAGCCTGGTGAGGCCTTAAGCCTGTGTTGCCTGCATTAAAGCAGCCAAGAACTGTCTGTCAGCTTGCTGGCAGAGCCCAAATCAAACTGTCAATTACTGGACGTGTTTATGGAAATTACATGTTTGTTAACATGCTGGAAAAATGTGCTCTCGGCTCAAGCAGCATGTGTTCGGAGAAACAATTTTGCTCAGAAATCACCTTTCAAAGGGCTGAAGGTGATCCTCATCAGATCACAGACGCAAGAGACATTTTAACTCTCGCTGTCCTACTATTTGCGAGGAAAAGGCCAAACAGAAATACACAACAAAAAAAATCAGTGTTGGAGTCAGTCAATGATGCGATGTTTGGGCTTATTACGTCATATCACAGCAGTCTTAGCAGTTGTTTTCTTACTTTTATTTTCTTAATTTTAAAGATATTTTGGAAATGATGCAGTGACAATAAGAGAAGCTTATATGATTAAATCGGAAAAACATTACAAATTTTTCATGACTTCTAAAGGAGTGAAACGTGGCGTGTACCACCTCTGTAGTCTGTTAGTGTCACGCCACAAGACTCACTGACTGTTTTCACCTGGAGAATGGGTATTTTAAAGTACACCATTGCTATAAATGGATTTGTAACAATGCATTGTAAAAATGAAGCTCTCTCTAACATTCAGAATAATGTCTCCGATGAGATATTTATGCCAATTTGCCCGTTGATTTCCTCTCACATAAAGGCCTTGATTTCAGTCTCCCAATGATCATGAAATTGTGCCAATCGACATGCAGGTCTCAGATGTCTGTTCGAGCTCATCTTAGACAAGGTAATTTTGTCAGAGCAATTACCATTGTAATGTATTCCAAAGTCACGGCATTTTCCTCTGCTTAGGTGAGCTGCTGACAGCATGTTTTGATTTTTAAGCAATTGTGCTTTTCATTCCGAGATCATGCCAGGGTCTGCCTTTCTCCCAATGTAACAACCCGCCATGATTCCATTATTTCACATTAACGTCTAATTACCTCTCTCAGACCTGCAGATACAGTGAGAAGCCACTGTGAGTTCCATGGTTTGACAAAACTGTAAGTAAAGAGTGTTATTGGTGTGTGTATGTGTGTGTGTGTGTGTGTGGGGGGGGGGGGGGGGGGGTACATGTTTATGAAGAAGAAACTCCAACTGTATGACAAACCCAATTCCCTTCGGACCTGTATTACCTGTCAAGGATGATGACAATGCCCTGGAGAATGTCACTGTGCAGTGAAACTGTCATCACACAATTACTCTCACCATTACTGGCCCTACATCTCCATGTAATGGCTGTGACACACTTTACAATTCAGATTGTATTCTCAGTCATTGGCACTTAAATGCTGCACTCCGATTCATGAAAAGATAAAGATCTCTGTAATCTGCCGGAGCTCAACCATCCCTTGAAAGCTTGTCAAGCAGCATTTTGTCGTTCACAAGAAGTTGTCAGACCCCATAGCATGTTCCTTTGTTGGGCTAGTAAAAATGTCTTCTTGAGTACACTATTGTGTGCTTGTTGATACGTGCTTGCCTATGGAGTCAGACTGTGTTTTGGCCCTGTTATCTCTTTGTGTCATCACAAGAAGAGCATACAATGTGATATATTGTGTCTGGAATTCAGCTGTGAGTATAGATTGTTCCTTAGACATGGATCGTCAAATTAAGATCCAAATGTTGGGCTTTTTCTCCCGTGTTTTTAGCTGCCATGTTCAAGAATGCTATTGTTTACATTTAACTTAACTTCAACAAAAAGATTGAGGGGGGGTGTACTTGTAATTCAATAAATGCCATGCAAAGACCTGTATTTGTTAACAAATTCTACAGATTATCTGAAGCACTTCTCTGTATAAAAGCTCAAAAGGGCCCCGAACTTTACAAATTTCATAAAAATGTTGTTTTTATGAACAGTCATGTTCAGCTCCCTTTACTAGGGGAACTATTTTCAGTTGTTGATTATCACACAATTAGATTTATTATTTTTATTATTATTGTTATTGTTGTTTTACTTTTGTTGTTGTTGTATGACTACTACTGTATATGTATTATTAGTAGTTGTAGTAGTATTAGTAGTATTAGTAGTAGAAGTAAGTAAATCTGACTGTAACCACACCGATAATACTGCTTTATGAACCTCAGTTCAGTTTCAACTTAAATTCATACAAACTAAGGATTGAAGTTAATAAAATACTGTAGATAATAGATAATAAAGGGACTACCAAAAAAATGAAGACACATAAAATTTACTGCAGCACTAACAAAAGAAATGAAATGAGAGATTAGTCAGTATTAATTTATTTTCAAGTTACAAGAAAGCTTGAACTTATTTATGGAGACCTTAAAGTCTGATCTGAGGTCAGATTCCTTAGGTTAATATTTGACAAAGTGGATTTCAATTTACTGGATGACAGAAACTCCACAATCAATGAAGCAACATCTTGTTAAGAACAAAACATGTAGAAAGGAGGACAAATAAAGATCGTCACCAGACTTCTCCTTTAAGTCTCAGCTGTCAGCAGGTCTGAGAACAGTTAAGCTTGAACCACCAACTGCAAAAAAAAAAAAAAACTGAGCAGATTGAGTTTAACAAGCCAGATGGATTGTAATTATCTGATCAATCCAATGTTTGTGAGCTTTTATGCATTTTATTATGGTTTGTTTCCCTTTTGAGCCATCTCCTCTGCTGATTTGCCTTCTCTTGGGGAGGGACTGTAGCAAAAACACTGGAGCTGCTTGACCAGCATCACACCTCTGGGGATGAGAAGTGTGCTTTGTGCGCATTATCTTCACCGTCCGTCGGCAGTTTTACTGGTAACCTTTTTGGAGCACACGATGAAGACTTTATTCTACAGGAGTAGGATCAAGTCTAGAGTTAAATTCACCCTTTTCATACAATAAACCATGTGTTATGTTAGCATAACATGCAGGGATCACTCATCTGTTTTTCTTCATTTCACATTAAGATATTTATATGTTGAATCACTGAAATCCTTGAATTAGATTTTGGAACCTCTTTGTGATGAGACCAACAGATATGTCTGACTTGACTTGTTTCATTGTTTCTTTACATTGTTAACACAAGTCTGTCCCTAAAGTTGTCAACCCTTCACTTTTTAAATCCATTTACATGTTTCTTCTTCACATGCTCACAGCGATTGAAACCTTCACAGCACTCCTGTTTGATTTTCCTCGATACATAATGTAATAGATAGATCTTCAACCTGCTTAGTCACAGTATAATAATTCAACCACAAGTGTTATTTCCAGCTTGGTGTGATGGAGAGACAATGTATGAACAATTATGCCATTTTCTAACAACAGCATATTTATAATGTCAGGATAAAGTGTTAAAATTCCGCAGGTTAAATGTACCCACACTGAGTACTGAAATTCAGCATTTGTAAGCCATGTTATTTCATATTCAGACATGGATGCTTTTGCTCAGGATGAGAAAGAAGATCAAACATGAGCATTGTACACATGTATGTGTAAATGTAATGTATGATATGTTGATACTTGTTCTTTTTGCTTTTTATCCTTACTTTAGGAATCTGTGTCAGGCTGTTTCATAAAAAAGAGGATTCGGTCATTTTCATGTATGATGAGGACTTAATTTTAATTCTGCAGAACATCAGGTACCTAATCTTAAAAAATGGAAGGTAGAGGACCCTGAAGGTGCTCTGGCATTTCAGAGACAGTGAAGGAGCTCAAGGTTGCAGATGACTAAAAACCTATCTGAGTCACGTCTCTGAAGCCCCTGTTGGACTTTTAAATTTTTATCACTCCTGATATTTGTTCTCGATGGCAAATTAACAACCTTCCTTGTGCCATTCAGTTTCCTTTCCGAAGACAAGCCTTAAATTTTGTCTAACTGCCTGAATTTACTACTCTTCTATTTTTCACACGACAAAATCAATACCAGGACTGAAGACGAGAGGATAAAAATTTATGGTATCTTGCAATTTAATGGTTGAAAAGATGCAATTTGAAAGATCATAAATTGTGAAGGAGCTTATGCTTCATTGCACTTGATTCAGTGCTTGCTGTTAGAACTTGATTTGCGAGTGTCTGCAAAGTGTGATTAACGAGGCGATCAATGTGCAGTGCAGCACAGTATGGCACTCCTAATGCTCTTCATTAGAATAAATAAAATAAATTGACTGCAGCTCTATGAAAACTCTGTAATGGTTAAAAATCAAAGAATGTCATCCCCCAGCCACAATTTAGCTTCTCCCAGCCTGCATCCACCTTGATCACATTACCCTGACAGCCTTGTCTCTGAACCTGCAGGGGCCCTGAGGCAGGCTCTCCGTGAAAGAAGGAAAAAGGAAGTGGTGTGTCGGCGGGGGCCACAGGCTATTGCCTAGTTGACTGATAATCATAAATCGGAGAGCTTTTGTACCGAATGTGTTGGGGAGAATGCAGTTTGTGGGGTATTAATGCATGAAATAACATTTCAAGCAGATAAACAGTTCACGGAATGGTCAGTCTGCACTGATTGCTCTTCCCTCTTTCTTTTTTTGCGAAAGCGTAGTGTTTGTAATAACATTTACCAGGAGAATTTATTCCACTTCATGTCATATTTTCTTCCCAGACATCTTGGGATTACTGTTGTGGAGAGAGGTGGGTTGTCCTGTCTGTCCCTTTAGGATTGTTGTCTATTCTGATTATAATACGTGGAATCGGCTATAATATGAGATGTCTCGTAGTCACTTAACTTGGCCCTTCAATTGATTTCTCGCTACATCGCCCATACGGTTGTTAAAATCAATTAACTATAAATAACTGGGCTACAAAATGCATTTCTAAATGAGCTGCTATTGATATTTTCATCTTTCTCCATTAAAAGCAAAGCATCGACTCAAAGCTTTATGTTATGTGTCATGTTGTCTCTTTGTCTATGCTATTACTGGAAAAATATGAATGCCCCACCCCCCCTAGATCTATGATGAACACCCAACATGATACGCAACACCAACAGTAATACAGTATGTGTCAACCAGAGCAAATATCACATTCATAACATCAGAACAGTCTGGAAGGAGGATGGAAATGGATGTTTGATGAGTTTCCAGGTCTTCTATATGTGTAGAAAGCAGCCGTACGTTCTGCACCTGCTAATGTGACTCCTGCACATTAAGAGGAGATTTATATTTCAGTTTGTGTGCAGTCGCTGGCTGATGAGAATATAGGGAGCACCTGCTGGATCCAAGCAGCAGTCAGCGGTCCTCCCTGCTCTTGCCCTTGCACCTCCTTCGGGCTGCCAGTGTCAGGTGAGTCACTTCTCCCCCTCTTAGCTCAACCTTTATTAGCTCTCTGCCCATTAAACATGACCTGAGTGCTCATTTTGCATGGAGACATTTAATTGCGTGCTGCTCAGGCACTGGTCCTAATAGGTAAGTGCTGGCTTCCACAGCAACCATGTGCACTGTTACGAACAAAACTTAACTCTCAGACAGAAACGTCATTAATCATCTTAGAAATCACGCCTTATGATTAGAAAGAGTGATTTTCACAGATTAATTCACAAATATGTAAGTATAAAAAAATTGCATGAATAATCTGTAAAGTATTTCACTTCAAGTTATATCTTATATCACAGATATCATTTTCCTTTGGGGAATTTTTGGATGTGATGTTAGCCATTTGTTTTATTTGAAACAAGCGGTGTATTCACCTACATTTCACAGATCGGGTGAGTTCACTATGGCTCTACCAATGCTAGATTTTGCGCTTCAGTTCTTGCAAAGAATATTCACCCTAAAATATACAAGACTTTTTGTAACATACTGTGATTTAGATTGAAGTTTTCATAAAATGTTCCGCTGTCCTTTAGACTCAACAGGGAGACTTACAAAGTCTTGGCTTTAAATATCATATAGAACATTTTCCACCAGAATTTTATCAGGACAGAGGAAGACCTGTGGGTTAGAGCCCACAAGGGAATATTGTATTGATTTTATACTCGCTAACCCCAAGACAAACACTGTGACATTTGTTCATGGGATTTCTGCATAAAAGATCTAAACGACAAAACAAAGTTCTCGGTTCACTCCTTGAACTTCCTGTATGTTATTCTAATAGCAGAAAGCAGAGCTGTTGGTGAATCTAAAATACCTTCTTAATTGTTTTTAATGATTGTTTTTAGCAAAAAGACACAGAACATCACTCTCATAGCAGATGACAGGAGCTGCACAGCATTTGATAGAAAATATTTATGACTTTAGAGTATCTAAAATGTGCACAAAGTAAAATCTACTTAAGCACAGATAGATAATTAGCATCAAAAGGGTGTTTTGTAAGTGTTATATTTAGGTGAAAATTGTACATATTCATGGTTTCAAAAAGGAGATACTACAGAGTTGTGACTGCTACCATCTTTATACTCCTTGATCTCAGGATTGCTGTCTTTTTGAAAATGATGCTTCTTCTTTTTTTATTCACAAGTCCAAGACATTTGCATCTCTACACCCTGAGCAGAGCTGCTGATAACTACTCTGAAAACTGAATATCTGACATTTTATTTTCTTCAACAGAATATAGATGAGTCTCGTAGTTGTCGGTGTGGTCAGTTTGGGGTTTTATTTATTTCTTCAGTATATCCAGAGACTCTTTTGGCCAGCCATAATGGGCGGTTCACTTCTGGGCACCATTTACCTGAGATATCTGGAGCAACTCTGGGTCAAACCCCAGACATGGTGGCCACTGATAGATTCCATGAGAGAGCACTGGGTACCCAAAAGTAATTAATGCAGCATCCTGAATTATTTTGTTGTTTTTTGTTCTCTTGATGATTTCCCTGGGTATCTCTTTTCAAATGGAAAACAATGTAGACAAACATTTTTAGATTTTTGTTTTGCACCATCTGCCAGATTGATTCTAATAACCCATGAAAGCTTTTTCTGAAAGGAAAACTGTAACTGAACACAACAAAATGAGAAGGGTCAGTACCAACACAAAGCAGATCAAGCCATTATGGTGTGAACCCTGTCATGGTTGGCTTCATGTAGGGTGGCGTGTGTCCGTGTGTTATAAATAATAATTTCTAAGTTCAAAAGGTTGCTTTAAGACCACACTAAAGTGTTAAAATGAGATAATCAAATGACAACGTGGAAAACCTTATTATTTATTACATCATTTTCAAATGATTATGTTTAAGTCTTCATGCAACTACTAAAAAGTATACAAAAAACTAAATATGCAAAATTGCAGGTTTTTTTTTTACATTACTGTAATTTAAAAAGATTTTTGAAACCTTGAATCTTTTGCTCATGAGTTATTGACAATGCGATGACAGAATGAAAATGCACTTTTACAGATTTTCTTCAGTACCAAAAGAAAAGAAACAATACAAATTATGCAAACTGGCTAATTGAAAAATCTTTATTGATAGAATAATTGGTTTGTTATTGCTGATGTGTTAGCATGTCAACTGCGATTTAATGGTGTGAAGAAGAAACTGATTTAACCACTAATCTACATCCCTTTCAGTGCTTGAACCCATATATCACAAACATGTTCACATTTTAAAGGCTGATCGTTAGTTTTATTTTTTGAAACCGAAATTTTCAAAGTCACTCCAGGTGTTGCATGAAAGGAAAACAGTGTTAGTTCCATCTGAAATGAAATAAGAGTAAGGAGTACGGTTAATGTAGGACCAAAAGGAAAAAAGGAAAAATTACATTCTTCTACTTATACTACGCTGATGCCAAAGAGTCATAACGGAAAACTACACACAACATAATAAAGCACGAAGAGTGGCAACTATCTTATTTCACATCTTCTTTTTTTTTTCATTCTGGGCTCCCATCCCATCCAATTAAAAACTTAAAGGTTAAACTGTCTGCCTTTGGCATAAATGTGCTGTTCGGTGGTTTATACAAGGGATTCAAAAAATGATTACTTTGTCTAAATGGAGAACATGTTCAAAATTAAGACTCCAGTTGGATGCAGTTTTATCAACTCCATGCTGTGTTTTTATGTTCTGTAAAGTTATTTTTGTACTGAGCACTTAGGTTTTGTATTTGATTCTCCATCATCATCATCATATCATATGTCTCTGAGTGCTCCTGCTGTCCTCCTCTAGGCTGAGAAAAGAAAAGGTCTTTTACTTCCTGCCGCATAACAGAGGTATAAATATCATTGTACAAAATCATTGCTTTGAAACTTTAACAACACACTCCTCATCAGGTTGGAGCATAAGAAGCTGGGAGGGGGCCACAGGGCAGCCAAGCTGTGAATAGGCCTCATCAGGGAGGGTGAGGGTTCAGATCCTTATATCAGTTATACAGGAGTCACCCTCCCCAACCTAAGGCAAATAAGCCACTTAAAGCAATTATATGCAATCACTAAATGTGGTATTCATTATAAATGATCTTTTTTTTTCCTGCCTCAATATAATTTCCCATTGTTCACGTGAAAATGGCAACCAAAAGAGCAAAGTGTTTCTGCAGAGAAATGGGGCTTTTTTTAATTTTTTCTATAAAGACTGCTTCAAAGTCTGAATAAACTTTCAAATTGTGAGATCAAACTGAGCCTCTGAGGAAGAAAATGACAGGGTTCTGGAGCACATTGTATTGGACTGATTTGTAAGTATATGCTTTTGAATTGCAGCACAATACTCATGAATATTTCAGGGACTGTACATTTTGTGCTATTGTAATACCTGAACTCTTTTCATTAACCTTATCTACAGGTATTGTGGTCAGAGATAATCTCAGCTGCACACACTTCTGTCTGATGCCTATCACCTATAGATGTGAAATCAGAGGCAAGCGCCCACATGTACAGTACACTATAATAAGCTGATCCCCTACGGAAGAGGAAACATCAGAGAGAGCAGATGAACAATTATCCAAACTTTCCCCCCAGTGTTTATCTGTACATCTGTCTTTGTGTGATTACAGTTTCAAGAACAGAAGTCTCACTCTCTTTAGCCTCCCATCAGTGTGAGTCGTCGTTTACTATTTGGGAATGCAAACCCAATATCTGACTAATTAGCAATTCTCTCACGTTGCTATACATTTTTTCGCTCTACGTATTTCTGCCTTCCAGATAGTAATGCAATTAAGCACAACATTTTTTTTTCCCTTCAAGAAAATTGCTTAAGTAGATGTAATTAGAGAGTGACTGCTTTAATGAGTAGGACAGAACTTATGGAATATATCCATAAACCTTCACTCTGGCACATCGTATAGGAGCTGTAGGAAACATGCATTCTTTCCTTTGTGTAATCAAATTTAAAGGATATGGTTAATGTTTAAAAAATATTATACAAGCTTCATATGTATATAGAAGCATGTTTGGTAAATGAATAGAAGTAGTGACTAGCCGTTGGTGAAAATAGTCACATTAGCTCTGAAACTTCAGGTAGAAGAGTGTAAATTATGTCCCACTGTGTGAATCTTTAAATCCTGTGTGATGAGATCACAATGGTCAGCCTTGTTTTCGAAATCTACCTTTTTCTTGGAACTGCCTATTACAACTAACCCCCTTGCCTTTGTAAGGTGTCACTTAAACCATTATGAAATAGATGAACCAGCCTCTGCCTCTTTTCAACACCGTATCCTCAGCGAAGACTTTCAGAACTTGTGTTGGCATGCGCATCTGTGTGAAAACTGTTGGCAGCATGATGTGTCACAATCGCCTGATCGGTTACAATGGAAATAAATAATTCATGCAGGAGGAAATGAGTCTAATTAGCAGGCAGTTTGTGTCCTTTGATAAAGCTGAGGACTAATTCTATGAAGGGCAGGAAGCTCTGTCATCAGTCAGCCCTGAACAGATTAGCATCTATTATGAATGAGGGACGAGCACCCTGGTGAAACCAAGTGTGTCTGAGAGACAAACTTAATAACTCCTGCGATGGGACAGACTTCCCTGCACCCTTATACCCCTCCTCCTCCTCCTCTTCTTCTTCTTCTTCCTCCTCCTCCACTGCAACACACAAATCCTTTCTCCCATCAGTCTACATTCCCGTCCTGTGGGTCTATTGTGTTCAGGTAGGAGCACGCCGCTGCAAGGAGAGACTCGCCCCTCTGTCCATCACCCTGACAGCTGTGGAAATACATTTGCCATGCTGCATTAAGGAGCGTCCACAGTGTTTAATGCCACACTTAGACACAAAGGGAATCTGGGGCACCTTCTCCATGCTCATTTTCCACGTTCCTTGTACCACATGGCCATTAAAGGAAATGTCACTTCACTTCAGTAGATTATTTCCTCACAGGACTTGGCTTTGCGAACTTCTAGAGAAGGAACAGATGCCATCACACTCAGCCCAGCCACATCACCAATTTATTTTATTGAGGAAAAAGTAGTAATCTGTTGAAAATGTACTTTTTAGTTTGAAGTATTGGATGTATTTGACAGTTCAATAAATGTAAAATCAGTTTGGCTTGCAACATAGTCAGTGTCTTGAATTTCAGCCCCTTGTATGATTGAGTTTGACACCACCACATGGGACAAAAATTTTTGAACTGTGGGGTAAAATAAGGCCACATGTCCTGTCTTAAAACAACAAAATAAAGGACAATTAGAAGCGACTGCAGAGACAATGTGACAAGAAAGGTCCCGGCATCAGGGCAGATAGGCGAGGGAGGGGTGGGCCTTTTAGCACTACATAGAGGTTGATAACAATAAATAGCTAATAATGACATGGAGTAAGCTTGATTAAGTTGATTTGTTATGGAAAAAAGTACAACAGTTGTTGGATGTGGGCGATGTGACGAGAGATGGAATTTAATAGATAGGAGACTCTGTTGGGGCTTTGCTGCACAGAGAAGAAAAGGCACAAAGGAATACTGAATGGATTCTTATGAGACATATTTGAGATAATTAGATAAATTTCACACTAACATACATCATTCAGTCAAGGACATTATGAACACGTTACATTTCTCCGCATACAGAGGATTTCATATATTTTCAAGAAATAGCAGGCCTGATTATTTCCAACTTACATATTTCCAGCAAGTGCAATATGTTCATACAGTATATGAATGTCGTTAAATGCTATTATGGGAGTGGTAATGACTACCAGATAATTATCCCTCCCACTCAGACTTGGCGGCTGCTGAATTTCTCTCATTTCACCACATAATTGTCTAAGGTTGAATTGGAGATTTTATATACTTCTCTGTTCTTTCAGGCTGACTTGACTTTCCACGGTGGCAGTGAAGGTTATCATTGGCCCTACAAGTCTCCCGAATTGCTCTGTAAACAACAAGCAATAGTGAAGAAAAGTTTCTGTGGCTTTCAACGAGACCATCCCAATTTTCCCTCGAAAGCAACTTAAAGTCAGATGAAGGGAAGTTTAATTAAGTAAGAACCTGTTGAAGATTTCCAATCATGATCTTCAGAATGAGTGCATTCAGTGTATTCATCTCCAGGCAATATGCTCTCTCTTTATACAGGAGTGCGCTGGAGTTCTCTAGAGGGACCCCAGTTAATTGAATACATTAAAGTAGAGCGCCAGAGGCTTTATTTATTTTTCTACTTTACTCAGACTTGTTTAAAGGAGACCAACTGCTGATGTTTGGCCCCTTCTAGAGTTTAAATGGTCTCTACACTGGGAGTGTTGTGCAGAAGTTGGTGTTTGAGTGGAGATTTGATGTAATCTGCAGCCTTATTTATTCACCATGAACCCCTGAGTGAGCCTGGTTTATGTATTTGGCAGGCATTCAATGTGCATCTCGCCCTCAGTCTTGTGCCCCGTCACGTCTAAAGGACCTGGCACAGGGGAACCTCTGAAGGTTTCAATTTGTTCCCTTTTATGTTTTAAGGCCTGTCTCTCAAAAGGCTGCGCCACAACTCCCCTTGTTGCAATGACATCTTTAATTCTGGCCTCTTACGCATAAAGGAACTTCAGGTTTTAAAGATGTATTCCACAGTCAAGACTCAATTTTTATGTCTCTGGCATTGTACAATAAATTCCATGTTAGAACTGTGGATTCAAATCAAAATAAAATTTGAAATTTGAAATTTGACATGTAAAAACAGTGTCTCGTGTAAACTATAAGTGGAACCGCTGGAAATGTAATTTTATCAGAGGAAGTAGTTTTTTTATTGTAATATTATGAAATAGCATGTGCCATATATTCTCACCTGGAGCTAAAACCATAAGGTTTTTTGTCAAATGTGTTCCAGTTGTCCAATACTCGGACATAAAGAATTGTTAATAAAGATCTCTTTATGTGATAATATGCATACTGCTAATATGCATCAAATGACATTTTTTGGGATTATTTGTGCACAATAGATTTGTACATTTAAGTTAAAACTTAAATTGTGTCAATAAGAATTACTTACAGCCTGACTAGATTAAGGAGGACATTGATTCTTATGACATCAGTTAATGTTGTTTCAACACAAATAAGACAACACGAAGAGGCTGCATAATTTAAGATTATATACAATCTAAACTGAACCAGGGGATTATTTAGTCAGCAGCTTGACTGGTGGACCTTGGGGTATTCATATTGTGTCATGTGTAAAATCTAGTCAGTGGCTTTCTCCCTGGTGGGCACCAAGAACAGGTCCCTGGACAGCACTCATTAGTCAACATGCATCTCACCTTCATCGTCACATTTATCACAACGACACAAGAAACTTACTTGCACAATCACATTATATGCTCATTAATAACCTGGTACAACATTCATCTTGCTGGAAAGAAAATTAATTTCCTTGATGTGGTGCAGTGCTTGTCCATTAAAAGCAATTGTCAAAAAACCTTTTTCTTTGTTTTGCAGGGCAGGGATAGCTGTATCCCTTCAATCATAGTTTAAAAGGTAATGGGACAACAGTATTATTTGCATTATATTAAACTGGCTGGCTATCAGAAAATGCAATGAACTTTGAAAGGTTTTAACCTTCTTTTTTCCATTATGTCAATTTGCAATAGAAAATAAAATCAAAAGTGCTTTTTGAAGAGACATTTGCCTCGGAGAAAGTTCCATGTAAAGTTAATCTGAATGTGAAAAACACTGTCATTTGAATACTAGGATGCCTTTTAATAAAAGCGAATAAAGTGAATTTTAAAATGAGCAAGGTGATTAAGGGCGACTGTGCTGGACATTTATGTAGCAGGCCTGCGCATAATGAATAAAGATTCATGCTTTAGTTCCAAATTTAAATTTTTGCACAAAAAATGTGCCTGATGTAGTCAGCTTTTAATCACCTCACTGACAGGACTAACTGCTTTCATTTAACCTTGACTGAAGATCATGAATTCTAAAGCATTTAATTGGATACGTCATTTAACAGAATGAACAGAGCAAATTTTCGCCAATTCAAAGGCTGGGATTGACAGACAGTGGCAGTAAGACCACCACAATTAAAGCTGATCTGTATTCAGTGGCCCTGTCACCCATTGCCATTAGTGATGTAACTGTTTGATCATCTCTGCAGAGAAACTTTGCTGAACTTCACCTTGTTTTGAAAGGACTCTGTGTCGAATGAAAGACAAAGGTGGCACGTACACACACACATACACACACACACACACGCACACACACATTCCACCTCTGGAACTGAAGCTACCTCTGATTCAACAGCAGTAACCATCCTGAAAATGGACATGACAGCACAAAAGACAACAGTACAAGTCTCACATCATTATGTTTATTATCTCCATCAGTAGCTTAATTGAAATGTTTCAAAATCAGAAAATAACAATGCCATCTCTTTCAGACATTGGAAGTAATGGCTTTGTCTCCTCGCTCTCTGCAGACAATTGCCCCAGTGATGTGAGAAACTGTGTCAAGTGGTACACAGTGAAATCTGCAGCAGACACTTAATTGTTTTCCTGCCTTTGACTTCAGAGAGAACAAATTCAATCTGTGTGCCAGACATTTCCTCTGTGACTAAGCCAAACCAGCCAGAGCATGTTTGGTTAAGTAACCAGCCCCAGGGTTAAATTTTACAGTTTGCAATTAAAGAATTTTTTTTTATCCACAAATATATAATATGTTATTTAAATGAACATAGCTTTGGGATGTTTCTGTTAACCAGATCCAATATAGCGATTCGCAAAGTGAGGTCTGGGGACTCCTGTGGGCCCGTCGGAGTGCCCTGGAGATTCCCCAGAAAAATGAATTATAGATCAATTTCACTCTATTTTAACTCATAATTTTCATACGCAGAGAAGAGAATGTTTTTGGGTCACCAACAAGACAGCTATATATTTAAAGTCAGTATGTATAGTGTTTAGATCATTTCAAATCATAAAAATGAGTAGAAACTTGTTTTCTATGGGCATATTTAATGCAACATTAAATAGGCACTACATTCATGATAAGGTGGAAGTTTACTTCAAGAGGATTTTGACAAAAACAAAACACCAAAATCACCACAAAAATACCCAAACATTAAATCTGCATCACATATAGCGGCAAAAAGAAATGTGCCACAAAAACCAACTCTAAATTCTGTCCTATTTTAAATAATCTTCTGGATAAAACGTTCTGTCCTGTTTGGAACAATCTTTTGGAGAAAATGTGCAAATAGGATGACACTCTTGGCTCATTCCAGCTGTTCACCGTTGACATTTAGGAACAGAAGAAAGACATGCTAAAGGAAATGCAGATTAGGGAGACCAAATCAAACCCACTTAAGTGTTGTTCCCTCTGCCTCGGCACAATACAAAACATGTGTGCTGCTTTTAAGTGGTGAAAATAATCTTAAGATTACAGAGCGGTCTCTGGTGCTAATTGTCGTAGAGCTTTTCCTCGGCTCCTATTAATTCTTCCTCTCAGAGCTCTCCCCAAATGTTTTAACTGAATTTTGTCAATTGTTAGCTTTGGAGGAATTGTTTGACGCCAGAAGAAATGAGGGAATCATCATCTCAACATGTGCGGTGGGAGGCATCTCTCAAACATTCCCTGGGACAGCTGTCGTAGCGGATTTGAAATGTTAAGAAATTTACGCTGCCTCGGAAGAAACACTTAGTCCCTGCTCACTGATGTGTGTTGTTCTCATGCTCAGTGAGGGAATAGTCTGACAGCAAGTCTGAAACACAAACAGCTTCACAGTTTCCCTATTACATCTAACACAGATGCACTCACACATTTCCTGTGTTTAGAAATTTTACGTACAAGGTATCATTGGTTTATGAGAAAATATTTATAACTTATATAAAGGCTTCTTTTCCCCTCAGAAATACATTACGACTGACCTCCTTAATATATTATAGAGGTAACTAATGATTACGCAGCACACATAGACTGGGGCAATGCTTTATAATGGAACTTTTGCTGTCCAGAAATTTAAATTTTGAAATTAAATATGATGCTCTTCACAGATTTTCATAAAAAGTAGTTGCAATTCTAATAATTGTAAAGAAAACACATGCCAGAAACAAATCATTATTCAAAGAAAAGCATCTTCAAATAAAATGTATTGGAAGTCTGTAGAATAATCTCAAATAGTACACTAAAGCTGCTCAGTGTGGTGCTGGTTTTCACCTCAGTATCTGGTAAAAACACAAGTACAGTCTTGTTCCAATTTTACTCAATCCTCACAACAGCACAGACACATTCTCATTGGCGCTGAACAAGTCAATCACTTATATCCCTCTTTACCTCCCATCACCCTCCCTTCAACTGCCTTGTAAATCAGCATGGGCCATAAATTAATGGTGACACGAGGAAGAGCAGCTTGCACTGGAGCGTTCATGACTGATTGATAATTTTGGATTTAAGGTTATGATGTTAAACAAATGGTCAAACATAAAGAGACAATGGAGAAGTTTGAAAACTTATGTTGCAAAATGAAGCGGTAACCAGAGAAGTAAACAAACACATGTTAGGGAAATGTTAGAGTTTTGAATTTCTTTTTTCACATTTTAAAACATTAGTGACATTAACCATTATTCCAGAGTTAAAATAAACCTTTTCATTGTAAAAACAGAGTTTTATTGAACTCTCTCTGCTTAGCTTTGCTTTGGGGAGTTTATGTTCCCATGCTTTTTTCTTTCTTTGGCTGTAATGACTTTTGACAGCTAAATTGATAGAACACTCAGTTACTTAATGTGACTGCATGGAATGAACACTTTTATCCTTTATGAAAGTGGGGTTTTTTTTATGTAAAGCCACAAGTTCAAAAGGAGTGGCCTAACACATGAATACAATTTAATCAGAGGTTATGTATATTTCATGTCTTACTGATTTGTTTTGACAGCGTTACTCAGTGAATCCACTCTGTTGAAAATCGACTCAGGCTTGTCCGTTTGCCTGCAGCCTGGATTCATGGCCAGCGATGAATTGTGTGTTGAAGGGTCTGAAGGAGAGAGTTAATGAAGTAAAAATTAATGAAGCACGTGAGCACCACCATCTCAAAGCTGTAAGCTCCTCCATGCCCCATTTATAATGTATGATCTCAATAAAATCAATCCAATGTACCAGTTCTCACTTAAGGTAAGGATAGATTTACAGATTACGGCCCTGTGTTCCCCTGGTCATAATTACCCCCTCACCTTCCCCTCCCCCTCCTATATTCAAGTGTGCTATTGGACTCCTAGAGAATTCAATGTGAAGTATCACAACGCTGTTCTCAGACAATGTCATCATCCGTCTGTCACACTAGTGAACATTCAGGTACAAGACTTTCACCTCAAGAAATAAGGTGCTCCGAAAGACACTTGAGTTTTAGCACTTCCTGGTAAGTACAGCATATTTGTGCTCTTTGTATACTTTTATGTAATTACATGTATTTGATACATGACGTAAAGCTCTGAAAATCTCATAACTTTTTTCCTCCAGACTTGTTGAAAGTTTGAAGAAGATGAAAGGCTGCAAGTTTCCTGTATTAGAGCTCCCCCCTCAGGTGTCAAGGAGACTAAAGCGTCCATGAAATGAGCAGCAGCAGCTCCACACCACTACATGCTCACTTTATTTATCATCACAATCCATTCATTTACACCATTCATTCTAAAGGATGGTTTTTCAAAAATACTTTTGTCTATCCGATCTTGGTGACAACTGCAAAAAAAATGAAATAATGAAAAGTAAATCCCTGTGCCTGCAGAATATGCACCAATTGTGTGTGTGTGTGTGTGTGTGTGTGTGTGTGTGTGTGTGTGTGTGTGTGTGTGTGTGTGTGTGTGTGTGTGTGTGTGTGTGTGTGTGTGTGTAATAAGTATATGGTGACCTGAAAATAAATATGATTTGGTTTCATGAGTGCATCTACACACTTTGAGCAATGTGTGAAGACAAAAGTTAGTTCTCCATCCCTGTGGTAGTGAGGCTGTATCATATGTGAAGCTCACATGATTTAAACCATAAACCTCCACAATCTAGCAATTTGAAGCGTTTGAGCCATGTGTGAATCTCAACTGGATGAGGAGCTGATTTTGCTTTAGATTAACCTATGCAGGTATTTCAAACACATGACGCACAGAATTGTGAAGTTAAGCAACCCGATGTACATCCACTGACCACTTCCATGAACAATTCTGTATTTATAACGTCATCCTATCACACTCTCCTTGAAGGCAGTAGCAAGTGCACTTATGCCTTTCTTTGTTAGGGTGAGTTGGCAATTTCCTGTGAGATGGAGCAACTGCTGGCAGCCCTTTTCTTTGATAATGTCCCTGACACCTGGACCAAACTGCTATTTCCATCACTTTGGTGGTAACTGTATGGAGCAGAAAGGAAGGAACATGTCATAAGCCTCCTGCCACCCGAAGTCACTCTTTGTATTTAACAGGACTGTCCTCACTACACTTCCTGGGATATAGAGGTCAGTGAGATTCTAGTATAGAAGGATGCCTCACTGAGCTGCATCCAGAAGACACAGCAGTCAATAGTATTATTTTTTCATCACAGTTTTTATGCGTAAGAAGCACTTATCCAATTATCATGTATGTATTCACAGTACCAGCATAGCTTTACATGCTGCACCATGTCGCTACTTTTGTCCCATGAAAGGCTGGTTAATAAGCAGCATGCCTAAAAGTGTTTTTTTGCAAAGGCCTGCCAGATTGATTATAAATTATAATTAATCAGTTGATTTTGACCCCCAGATTGTGATTGGGCCCTTTGAGTTTCATTTATTCAGCTTTTCTTTTGGCTGTACTACAATCACAATCGTAGACCTGCAGGACTCCCAAGCAAATTAACAGTCTTCACGCTACCCTGCAGCCATAATGAAAATATCAGTCAATCAAAACCCATATTATGCTGTGAAATCCTACCACGTATCTCCAGACCTGCATACAAATAGAAACGACACAAAAGCCCTCCATCTGTTTCAGCTTTAGAACTGGTAATGTGTTGGTATACAGCTGACCATTTTCAACAGGAATACCTCTTTCATTTAGAATTCCTGCTCTGCAATATTTCTGCTACCAGTTTATGTGCAGATGAGCTGGATGTTAAAATGTTTTTGGGATAATCTAGCCCCTAATTCTTGGATGTGGGAGAGCAGGGCATGTAGGGATGTGGGGCCCATGTGCAACCTGTCTGCAGGTCTGCTGATGTATAGCTGTGGGCTGGGCGGTCATAGTCAGGGCTGTGTGTTGCTGCTCAGTGTGCCATGGCATCGGGGCACTTCAACCCCCAGTCCTTCTTACAGGTACCCCACAGCCCACCACCGTGCTCTACTCATTTACTGCTACACTGGTTTTCATAATTAGCACCGCAAGGCCTCATTAAATCTGCTCTAATGAATAAATATTGTATTTCATAGCCTGATTACCAGATCAGCTCAATGCTTGAGCGTTGTAAACAATTACTTCCCTAAATATTCATCACCCCAAAGTGGATGATCATTGGTATTTAATACAAGACTAGTATTTTCAAGTGCATCTTTATTATACTAATAATAATTTTGAGGGAAAAATGAGCAAAATGTAGGAGCTGGTATTTAGAAGTTGTGTTCTGACCGAAACCTTATAAAATACATATACTGTATAATATACAGATACAGTAAATGCAGCTCCTAATAGAGAAGCTAAATATTTATTTTATTTCAATCAGTGAATATTTATATTCAGAACCCATAAACAAACCCATATTATTGGTTTGTATTTACTAAAGATATTCTAAACATGTTATTTTCTTGCATACACTGAATCAAAATGATGCCGCACAGGCTTACACACAACACATGCTACTATTAAAATGATAATTTAAATGTTTTGTTGTTGAGTCACAATTGTAATATTGTTGTGTATTTTATTATTTTGGGTCTTTTTTTCTCCAATGTATATGTATTGTCAATGTGAAATGTTAAAATACTACAGAGTAAACTGCATTGGACTGGATTCCTGTAACATTGTGAAGTAGAATCTGCCCCAGCATTTGGTATTAATTGTGACAGATGACTTCATGCTTCCTGAGGAAGTTGACTGCATCACGTGACCAAAACAAAAACATCACTGCGATGATTCCTATCTGGTCAGACGTCAGAAGATGTTTTTTTTAATTATAGAACTCTTAATTGTTTTAGCTCTTTTTCATATTCATAAATATAATAAACATAAACCTGAATTCAGACATTTTTATAATGGTACATTGGGATATAATCAAGAGCTCATTGAACAAAAAAGGCTTAAAAAATTTTAAATATCCAAATCATTTATAAATTATTTGAATGTATGTAATATTTTTTCATGTTACCCCCTGGAAAATGTTGTTTGTTTATTGTACACTCTTTATGTTTTTCATTTTGAAATAAAGATAATTCAAAAAAAATACTAGTCAGGGGTCAGAGGTGAGCTGTAACCTACTGAGTTCCTGTGGCTCTGCTGGTTAAAGGATCTGAGCAGAGAGGCCATCAGAACCATGAATATATTGGTGACAGTGGTTCAGTTCCATTTTGCTTACTTATGCAGTGGTTCATTGGACATGTTTGCAGAGGCATGCAGTTTATAGCAAGAGTGATAGAAAGCAATAGATAGGATTAACGGCTCAAACAGAACCATGTTAGACCAGCAATGAAATATTATTATAGGCCGCAATTTCCTCTTTGATGTTATATTAAATATTCCTCCCCTTTTATGATGCCTTCTTTATTCAACCCAGTGTCTTAAAACAGAGTGGACTGACCGAAATCAGACACTTTATTTTATTTGATTTAAATAACGAAATCACTCCAAACATGTTTCTGTAGTCATTTACACTTTAATAAACATGTACAGTTAACCCAAGCCCAGAAACAACCACAAGAGGTTAAAGTTCATCACAATACAAGCAGCAGAATGATTGCCGCATCTGTTTCTATCTTTAAGGAGAAATCCTAACTGGATTATTTTGAAACAATATGGTATAGCCGGAGGGTATCCTGGTGCAGGTCGAACGGAGTACATCTCAAAGATAAACGACAGAAAGGTTAATTCCATGCCATTTCGTGCAGCGTATTACACTCCTGAGCAGAAAATGCAGGCCGTAATTCTATTGCCACTTCAGTGGCACCTTCAAACATTCCTACTTAGCAGTGTAAGGCAGAAAATGAGCAAGAGACCGGAGCACAGCGAGAATGTGCTTTAACAGGATAAAATGATTTACAGGTATGAGATTCCCATTAGAGTGTTCTAATTGTTTCCACACCATTAGTGACAGTTATCTAATGAAGGATATTTAACCAGGCGCTGTAGTATATCACACAGTTCCTCTCAGTTTAGAAGTGGGAGGCAGTGGACCCCGGTCAATGCCCTTTCTACCTGCACCACCTCTGCAGCGTGCAGATCCTTCCTTCGTTTTTACTCAACATCACAAATAAAGTAAACGTTTCATTTCGATGCTTTTTAACCCAACATTTACACTTTCAGCAGATGTACAAAAGCAACAAACTTCCAGCTAGAAAAAAAGTAAGAGTGACTGATCCCCATGAGGCCATGTGCAGTTGGGCTGCATAAAATATTTACATTTAAAATAATATACAATACAGTAGGTCATCTAAGGAGACTTACAGCAGGTTGGATGATGTGAAATACCCAACAGGAAAGTCGTCTTTAACTACATAAGATCACAGGGGCTGTAACCAGTTTCAGGTATCGTTCTATTTATTAGCTTCACCTTAACCAAAACTCAATCATTCAAAAATTAAAAGATTCAGCTATTTGGAACAGGTGAAACTTTAAAAACAGAAAAAAGGAACCAAACAACACTTCAATTGATTGTGCATGGAAAACAATCACCGAGCATATCGTTCAGGTCCAGGATCAACGTCCTCCATCTTCACTTGCCACCCTCTTCCAGCTCTTTCTTCAGACTGAAAGACACAAGAACTTCAGTGTTAACAGACAAACAGAGAGATGGAAACAAATCCACACCGTTATGACGGCGGCTCCACTCACCTTTTCAGGTAAGCGTGTACGTTATCATAGCCATGATATTTAGCGAGGTAAACCAACACTCCGGTGGCACAGCGGCCGTCTCGTGCCCGACAGAAGCTGCAGTTACAGATGCCTCTGCACGGTGGGCAGAGCCACTCCTGGACAAACATGGTGAAGCCGTCAGACACGGTCAACAACCACAGGCGTACAATCAAATACAAACGCCACTGACACTCACCGGATCTAACAGAGCATCCCGGACCTCCTCTCCGTATCGGTTACGAAGACAAGGGCCGCAGAACTGACCCCTCACGCCCACACACTCCAGGTTACGACAGTTGGTTTTAGTGTCGATTGTTTTCTGGCGGCACTGGTGGCAAGTGGTTCCCTGAACACAAAAGAGGAAAGGATCTTAACCCTGAGCTGGATGTGCAGAATGTAGAAATATTCTAAACCGAGTCCGGGTCCTACCGTGCTGCTGTTGTACACTTTCTCGCGCACGTTGTGACAGATGTTCCGTAGTTCTGACTCTGAGATGTCATCCACGGGCCGCACTACATGAGGGATAGCCTTGCAACCGTTAAAAGAACGCCGACGGGGCTGCGTATGAAAGAAACCATTAAGTGATCAATGCTCATACTTTGTATTATAAGAACTTGATGAAGGTTAAAGAGGTGACAGAGGTGATGCAGACTATTCTGCGACATGACTTACAGGCTCATCACATTCTTCATAGTAGCGGCTTTTGCGAACCAGGCTAAACTTGTCCTCTGGCTCCTCTTCTGGAGGCGGGCTGGGGGGTCCGTCCACCAGCGTACGGGACCTCGTGTGAGGTCGGGACGTTCGCTCTGGGTTTCTCCTAAGAGCCCTTGGAGTTCCCCCAGACTTCCTAGGCTGCCGGGGCTTAAAGAGTTCAAACGACACAGGTTATAACATTGAATAAGCACTATGTGTAGTGCAGTGCAAATGTATGGCAATGTATTTTTTTCTTAAATTACCGTAGTGGATGCCGACATTGCCATCCCTCTTGGGAAGAGTCCAGGTACTTTGTTCAGCTCTGCCATGAGTTTTGCAAGCTAAAAAAAAAAAAAAAAAACACATGATGAAAAAAAAAGATTAGCAAAAAGATTAGAAAAAAACAATCATAACAGACAAAGGTAAATGAAGAGTGGTGATGGTGACCATCTTTCTAATGACAGCTCTGACTCTGACCAAAAATAACTTCTTTTCCTTCATTTAAAGGTAAGCTAAATGCTACAGTGGTAAACATCACCAGCTGACTCTGTTGTCGCTGTTGGATGCCCTTAAAAAACTGGTTGAGAGTTCTTTTAAGTATTTTCTTCTTCTCAAGGATTAAATTATGAGGAGCAAAGTTTTACCGTCCATAATCTGTGTTCAAAAACAATCACATGGCTTAACGGTAGAGTTGGGAACTAATACGTACGTATTTTAATATATACACACCGACGTATAATCAATAATGATTTCACTCGACACAGCCTTTACCTGTATTTTATTTTATTATATGTGGTTTTCATATGTTATGTAAATCTTACTTTTGTATTTAGAGTAGTAATGGTATTTCAATGACCTCACATGATGATTATAGATTGAAATATAATAAATAACGACTTACGAACCATTCAATTTCCGAATAACCTCTCAGAACCAATTGTGTTTGTATGTTGAGGACTACCTGTATATGAAACACACAATCGTACCATTTCTTTGTTCTCCTTGATGTTTAGGGCTCTCTTGTCCAGGAAGTTCTCTTGCTCCTCAGAATCTGAGTCTTTTCCTGTCTGCTCTTTACTCTGAATGAGGGGCTCGGATGCAGCTCTCTTCTTGGTTATCCTCTTAGCAGGGAATGTCATGGCAACCTTCAGGACGTTGGACCTGCGGCCGCGTTTCAATGGTGCATTATCTACTTTCTGAAAGAAAAAACAACATTGTATTAGAATGGATTTTGATTAAGTTGTGCAATAACCTTAGTTGTGCAATAACCTTTTTCCCTAAACCCTACCATTGCTCTCATCCTACTGTTGATCACATTCTCCTCAAACCCACTGCATGCTCCCTCCTCTGACATGGTCTCCAACAGCTTTCGTTTCTCCGGAGTTCTCCTTGTCTTTGTCAGTCTTAAGCTGCTCCTCTAAACATAGACACAATATGTAGTTATAGGCGATGCTGCAAAAACCAACACCACCTTAGGATAGAATCAGTAAGACTTAGAATTTACCGTATTTGAAAAGCCTCCATCTGAACCAAAACTGTCGCAGCTGTCATCAGAGGAAGAGGAGGAGGTCTCCATGGGAATTAGAGGAGCGCTACGGAAGCTCCTCAGACCCATCCTTTTGGATGGAGGCTGTGCTGCCATTGTCTGGAAATACAACAAATAAATATGATATAAAAACATTTTAAGTGTAGAAAAATACCACACCAGACGTGTTATAAAGCATTGGATGCTTTTCTTCTTTACGTGGCTTCACACAATTTAATCTAGTGCTTCAACCGCTTGTTTGTAAAAGTTGAATAAAATTTTTGTTTGAATGAATTTTTAAATACCCTTCATGTGACTATGTGCAATTATTTTCTGTTTAAGTGTGAATGGATTACCAGACTACTTCAGCTTTTTACCCACAAAGGACACACCCTTTTCCGCAGCAAACCCTGATATGGTTATTTCATATTTCATGCATTTCTCGAATTGATTCATACTATTATTGGCTTACGCAGTAATAAATAACATTAACTTCCTGTTACTTCCATTTCAACTTTTCCCAAGATAACGTTAGTAAGTGAACGTTGTGTAAATAATAACAAATTAGTATAATTACGACTTGATTCTTAATGTTTAATATCACGGCCCTTTTTGTTAGTGTGTAGATTTAGAATTAACTTAAGGTAGTCATTAAAAAAGAGTGGTAATGTTGTTCAAATGGTAACCTCGCTGTTACAATGTGGTTATAAGAGTTATAAGCTAGCGAGAAGACTTAAACAGAGATACGGTTGTTGAAAATTAAGAGTTAAAACTAGTCGAGCTGTTTCTCTTACCATGGAGCGAGTAGATGGCATTTTTCTTGAGAAAGTTGTCTTCGATAAACACAAGAACCAACAACCTCTGCAGCAGCTCTGCAGTGAACAATGTAAACCCACAGCGGCAGATCACGCTGTTCATTTCCCGCGCCACCCGACGGTCCTGGAAGGACCATAAAATATCGTAAAGACTTTAATTGAAGAAAAGGCGCATTTAAAGTAAAAAAGTATAAATATGATGCAGAGACGCCATAATTCACATTATTAAGTGTGTTAGACATTTATTTGACAAATTAAACCTCAGAAATACATTAAATTTCTAACGCGCGTAGTTGCGGAAACTATGGTACTTTCACGTTCTTCTGTGTGGCGCGAAGTTTTGTAGGACAATTTGCATTGAAGGCGGGTAAAATTTTGAGCGCTCTCCAACAGAGGCAAAGAGTCACATTTAAAAGGACAAAGTCCGGCGGAGGTTCACGTGGTAGCTGCAGTGGGCCGTCTGTGATAGTATTACTTGAGTTTTTCAGGTAGTCTATGTCCTGTCCAAATGTCCATATACACTATCACAATTCCAACTCCATTTATGATGCACATGATTGTAGAACACAGTACATTACAGCACTACTGCATGGAATGGGGCCAATAAATTAATAATAATAATAATAATCCACACTTTATTGATCCCTCTTGGGGAAATTCTCTTTACACTTCTCACTCTCACACAGGGACAAATATGTGTTAATTACAGCACTTGGTTACAGGTTACAGGCCCCTGAAACAGACACAGCACACTAGGGGCCTGTAGGCATGCAATTAGTAATACAGAGAGGTACATATAGACGTACATGGGAGGCGGAGTGATGGGTCGCGGGAAGAAATCGCGCCCCAATGAGCATCTTGTAGGGGGGACGGCGCCTTGCCCAATTAGATTCTGATCAAGTTTACAGCTGATACAGGAATCAAAGGAAGGATGGTCGTGGATTGTAGCTGAAAAAAGAAATTACGCTGATGACAAAACTGATTCAAATAGTGAGGTCTTTATAAAAGCAGTAAGTGAATATATGTAAAGGATTAAGACGTGGCATTTACAAGTCTAGGGAACCTCAGATCAATAACACTTCCTATGTGCCCTATGTAAAATAACCAGTGTTAATAAAAAGAAATACGCCAAAGAAACACTTTATTTAACAATTAATTTATTCAGGAGTTAGCGTAATATACATAAATCACATAGTGGTGTTATAAAACAATTAGCGGGAACTCGTGGAAATTCCACGATAAAACAATAACGTCTTTTTTTTCTACGCCTACAAGAAAACAAACCGGTGTATCCGACAAAGCCGTAGCGGCTCAGTGTGTGTAGGACGGACGAACGTGAAGACGAAGGCCACTTCGGCGTTATGGTCCGGCCATCCGGGTAGACGCCGGCTTCGTGAGTTCGGTCCTGGTGAATGAAGCATCGGGGTTCCCCACATGACAACGTGAGGTCCGTCACAATCAAAGAATATAAACCGCTATGTTTGACGAAGCCAAAATGGTTCCGTAAGTGAAAGACATGGACAAATGTGAAAACCGGAACTAACTCGGCTAGCGGCCCGAACTTCCAGGTAGACGCCAGAAGTGTGACAGTGTGAGGTTTTCAGGTGAGCTTATTCAAATATATAGGTGGGGATAATATCAGACATCATAACAAAACATATGGAAACAAATGTATTGGTATTATAAACCAAGTGCACCCAACGTAGTCCAAAATCAACGCGGTGACATAACAACTTTGTGTTGGCAAACCATGGATTGCGTGGGGCGGGCATTGCAAAGCCAAAGATGAATGTTAGCAGACTAACTGGAGAAAGAAAGCTAAGTAATTGTGAGATTGGGAAAGGAGCTAACGTTAAAGGAAGAGACACCTGTCAAAAGAGCAAGTGGAAAAGACATTTTAGAGAAGTGATAGTCCCGTTAGCTGATTACATGAACAGAACAGTATGTAGTTACTTTAAGACCATTTTTGTCAAATGCCCGAGGAGCATTTTGGATACTACATCGATTGTCCCATTCCAAACAGAAACCATGGCTGGACAGACTGTTTGTGCTAGTCAGCTAGTTTCACTCAGAATTCGTTGCCATTTTCTGTCACTCCTGCTGTTTGGACTCAAAAACATGGAAATTTTTGGAACGGTTATGACACTCCAAAATTATGTTAACTGGGAAGTCCATGTGTAGTTATTTATTCTCCTAACATAGCAGATGCCTTATGCCATATTGTTCATGTGATTCTTTCTGGCAGATGCGCCATGATTGGTTGGGCTCCTTGATTGGTTGGGTGCTTGATTGACAGGTAGTGGGTGGAGTTGGTGACAGCGAGACTTTCACAAGTGAGCTTATGCAAATATATAGGTGGGGATTTATACACACACACACACACACACACACACACACACACACACACACACACACACACACACACACACAGTATGTATTTTTTTTTAATTCAACCGCACAAATGGCTGCTGCCATATATTGGTTTAATATTTTTGTTAATATTAATATATTGCCTATTAGTCTACACCAATGTCACTTTAAGCTCTTCAGATTTAGTGTCATGCAGCTCAGCACAATATTTAATCATGCACAATCACAACCAGAATGCATAAATGCAGGCATAACACATTATAAATATCTCATGTAGTCTCTTATAACAGAATACTTATTCAGAATAGAAACTGTTAATTGCATTTTTACTAGTTTTTATTAAATTGTATAATGGTCATAAAAGTCGCCAAACACAGAGCATTAGCAATAGTGATTAATATATCTATATATCTATATATAGAGAATATATATATATGTGTGTGTGTGTATATGTATATATATACTGTCTATATACATACATACATACACACATACACACTTGTATACATATTTACACAGAATATATAGTATATATACTGTGTATATATACTATATACACAGTATATATACTATATATATATACTGTGTATATAGTATAGTATATATACTGTATATATACCGTATATATACTGTATATATCTTACTATTGTTCTTAAATATATTTTACTGATCACAAGAGAGTCCATTACTGTTGCAATATGCTTGAATGGGCATATGACCTCTCTTGAAATATACCTGGGAAACAATCTTTTTGCATGCATGAGCCATCCCTGGCAATCTTCTGCAGATATGTCCAGACATTTGATCATGTGGCTGCGTGTCATAAATGTTCCACCTCCATTAGGAAGATAATTCCTCTATGGGGCAGAGAAGTGGAGTACATTGGAAGGGGAAGTTACTGTGTCCTGAGAATGGCTGTAAAACACTTTGTGTCAGGGAGGGAAAGGTGCAATACCATACTGTCCCATGTAATTGCAAAATGTTCTGGACTCTGCCTCACCTGCCCTCTTTCCTCCCTGAACAGATATTATCATGAAATAAAAATATGTTCTCAGCATTGAGTCCAAATGCACCCATGGTATTTTTTTAAAATGTTGATATTGTAAAATGTAGTTATTTTACAATTATTTTGTGCTTTGGTTTCTATGTTAGCTCACAATTTCTACAATAAATATGCAAAACAATGCGTTTTGGTAGTGAGAAAACTGTTCACAACACAGAAAAGATGTAGCGATGGAATACATTTTGTGTCATTAAAATGGATCCACCCTTTAGTCTTCAATGACTTCTGCTACGCTGCGAAAAGCTATTGAAAAAACCGCTGTGATGAGAAGATTGTGAAGAACATTTTTATATACTACTATTATTAGTAATATCAATAGTACTGCTACTTATAGCACTACTTCTACCATTAGTATTACTAGTAGCACTATTACTGACACTACCAGTAGAAGCAGTAGTAGTAGTAATATAATAATAGTAACAAACACATGCAAAGGTTCATTTTTATCAATCTAACAGGACTCTGTTTTTATAATAAAAAACTTTTATATATTTACATCACAGAAATTTGATTCTCTCACAATAACCAGCACACGTCTCAGCATGTAAGGGTTTTATATGTAAAACCATCTCATCAAGTTTAATAAACAAGTTGCTGTCAGTTCCGATGCGGCCCACATTAAGTCCTTCCACCAGCACCTCGTCCTCCCCGGCCCCCTCTTCTCTGCCAACCTCTGGCCTGTTTATTGTCCTGACGTGATGCTCTCTTAGGTCGCTCTACTTTAATCCACCCTCCCTCGCTGGCTTTGGCACCCTCTTTTGCCTCGTTGGGATTTCCAGTCACAGACAATATACCTGGTATCATGAAGTGGTGGTTCTGTGGTGGAGTACTGTAACTGTTGGAGCGTGGCCGTCCTGGCTGTCGCCAGGCGTTGCTAGTTTTATTCTGATGATAGTTACCTCTCGCACCAGTCCATGCATGACCCCTACCCTGCCCTGCACCCACAGTTAAAAGATTATTTTTCCGGTGGTCATGAACTACCCCAGCACTGAGTGGGCGCTCTCGTTCCCTCTCTGATGTGCTCTCTGACGTAGTGCTCGATGGACTGCTGCCCTTTGACCCAAGATGGAGAGTGGACAGCTTGGATGACAGGCTTGCAGTAGGCGAGGAGCTGCGTGAGTCCGTCCAGGGAGACATGTGGTTGCGGCTGGGAGAGCGACGCAAGGCTGCAGCATAAGTAAATTCTTGACTTTCATGTGCAGACAGGAACTGAGGCAGAGTACGGGCTTCAGCGCTGGTGAAGGCAGTCAGAGGAGCAGACTTTGGCTGGGATTTCTCATTTATGATCTGCTTCAGCCTTAAGTTGTACATCCATCTAGGATCAATATCTAAGAAAGAAGATACAAATCGATAAAAAACAATGCCATATTATGTGTTTTACACCATTGAATGTTTTGAGAAAAACAATAATGACTGGGGTTTTTTTATCCAGCAGAGATGATTGTTGCTTTTGTACTGTGAAGCAATAAATAAAATTAAGTGCTCACCAGATTTACACTTGTCTCGAGAGCTGCAGTTGATGTCAGCTGGTGCTGTTTCAATGACCAGGTCCACAATTTTAAATTCATCTTGTCCACCACTAGGGCTCCACGTCACCGGACAGCTGTGTCTGGTGTTCTTTGGTGACTTAACATCATTCTAATAAGTAAAGACAAAACAAACGGTCAATTAAAGAACATATTATGTTCTAGCCTGTTCACATTTCAGAAGGCTTCTGTGCCTCACCTCATAGTTGACGATGTAATCCACTTGCTGGTTTGGCTGTAATCCCACAATCCATTTGTCCATTACAAAAGGTGGCTGCAATGCAACATGGGACATCAGTTCACAATCATTATGACGAAGGCCAAACCAAAATTTCAACAGTTACAGAAGTAATATGTGTGTGTGTGTGTGTGTGTGTGTGTGTGTGTGTGTGTGTGTGTGTGTATATATATATATATATATATATATATATATAAAAAATAAGGCCATACTTAACATACACTTACCGGCCCAAAAAAAAGTCACACACTCTAATATTTTGTGGGACTGCCTGTAGCTGTGATTGCGGTGCATTTGCCGCGGCATTGTTTCGACAACCTCGTACAATGTCACCGCATTTATTTCTGTTCAGAATTAATTTTTGGTCGAGTTCTTGTATTGACGATAGGAGTCAAACCACTCTGCAAGGTATTCTCCAGCACATCCCATAGAGTTTGAATGGGGTTAAGCTCAGGACTGTGGGGGCCAATTGATGTGTCAAAATGATTCCTCACACTCCCTGGACCACTTTTTCACAATTAGAGTCTGATAAATTTTGGCATTGTTGTCCTGGAATATGATCGTGCCATCCAGGAGAAAAAATCCATTTATGGGATTGCCAGGTCATTCAGTACATTCAGATACTCAGCTGACTTAATTTTTTTGTTGAATAATATTGCTGAGCCTAGACTTGATCAACCGAAGCAACCCCTGATCATAACTATGTAATTTGCTTATTGAAACCCAAATGGTGACTTTTTTTTGGCCGGGCATTGTAAAAGAAATGTGTTTAGGGAAGCACCTTAGTCATACGCAGCACTTCCATATCCTGCCGGTTGGCATTAAAAACAACATCTTTGATGTAGGTTACTGCAACGTCGTCTCCATCAAGTTCAATGTACATTTTCCATTTGCAATCCTTTGGAAAGAAAGGGTTAATGGTAAGCAAATGTCAGTCAAGTGCACTCACAAGGCTGTATGGAAAGTTGATAATTGACTTAATCTATATGGACTTGATTACTTTTGTATATAAACCAACAGCACAACCTAGAGGCAGTTTAAAGCCAGTGGCCGCAAAGCCTCATGTGGAACAGGCCTGACATTCTGACATGAGAGTTTTATAAAGGACTGAGAAGCATTTAAAAAAATCACTAAGGAATATTTTTTATGAGGATTGTAAATTCCTTGTCAAACATTTAACAAAATTTCATAATATTATTCCCAATGGGATGCAGAATTGGTGTCTTGCAAGAGGAGCCTGGGTGATTTTAGGTGAAGGTTTTTCCTGCTTCATGCAGAACACATCAAATCCTGAATAGGAGGCACAAACCTAATCTAATTCCTCCACCCTCTTCTCCTGCATACTGAATGCTGACGAAGCAATAATGATAAATCCCCAAAGCTGGCCGCAGAACCGCAGGTCACTGCTTAACCACACAGGGTTCATGGCACAGGCCAATCCATTGTGTAGTGATCACAGAGAAAGACATCAGAGGAGTGGCACTAACACACTCATCTGAGGAGCCTTCACCCTCTCCTGCATCGTCCCCTGGGGCTAGAAAAGGCTCAAAGGGGAAGCTTCAGCAAGCCTCTGGCTCAGAAATACACCAGTGGCACCGTGCAGGCCTGATGTCGGCGCTGGACGGTCGCACCGGGGCTCCCAGGTCCATGCTAGTCTAATCACTCCAGCAGAAACAATGTCTGGTAATGATGCCTAGGACCCGAGTGCGTCTAATGACAACTCATACATAATTCAGCACCTTTCACTTGGCTGCACGGTGATATCCTCATTAGTAGGGGACCCTCAGTGGCTGTCAGATGGTGGCCGCACAATCGCAGGCCCTCATTTTGTCTTTGAGAAGTGCAGCTGCTTCCATGACATCGCCAGCAAAAAGGGGCAAAGAAAAAAATGCCGTGCGGGTTTGTTTTATTTAGTGCAAAAAACCTTCCAGTTTGTAAAAACAAGGCTGACACAGAACCTGACACCAGGCAGGGGAAAATAATTAGCTCTCATTTTCTCAGCCTCCTGTTTCCTTCTCCCTGCTGTGTTTTCTACCCACTAAACCACCACATGTCAGAAGAAATGGGAGGCAATTAGCGGGCTCGTTTCAGCCCTGCCGAACACACTGAAAGAGGACTATTTATGATGGGACAATGAACAGCTGAAAGATTAAATAACGTTTGCCTTTTAAAAAGAAAATGACTTCTGGCTAAATGGGCTATTTTTGATTAAATTCAAACAGCAAGTTAAGAGCCACCCTTTCTCCACAGTTTGAGACCCTAACAAAGGGCTGTGAGCGAGGAGAGGTGGATGTGGTACATGGCGGAGAATGAAATGTTTGTCTGCTTTTATGCACGTCTAGTGATGCCTTCAATGGTCACAGTAACAACCATCATCATGCATCCTCAGAACAAACAGCTTCAGCACAAGGAGGATGATTCAGTCAGGCAAAAAACATGATTCTGTACATCTTTTTACAATTCCCACAAAACATAATAAAAAAGCTAACAAGTAATAACATCGCTGATTAAAAAGGATTTAATCCAGAGGTGATGTTTTCATCTCCGTCTCTCTGAATGATAAGGGAATGTCTGATGAAGTTCACATTTCAATAATACTTTTAATAAGGATTTGGACTTGGAGGAAATGATTGGATTTGGTGCAAATCCTGAACAGGTTGTGGATCACTGATTTTTTTAATTTTTTTTTTTTAGCTTTGGTGAAGGTTTTGTCCCTCTAGTTTGTGATTTTGCTCCAGGATCAAAAAATGAATTACATCAGCTGCTCACAGTCGTAGAACATTGGTGTGTGTGTGTGTGTGTGTGTGTGTGTGTGTGTGTGTGTGTGTGTGTGTGTGTGTGTGTGTGTGTGTGTGTGTGTGTGTGTGTGTGTGTGTGTGTGTGCGCGTGTGCAGGTGCGGGTGCGAGTGCGTGTGCGTGTGTGTGTGTGCACATGTGTGTGTGTGTGTGTTTCACTCCAAATTACAGATTTTCCCGTTCCTGGTTTCCAGTGGTATCCAAACACCAGCTCAAGATGAACAATTTTACTTTTCTCCACCTCCTCTTCCAGCTCATCCTGGGAAGAAAATGCATTCAGGCCCAAAACAAATATACAAGATACACACAATAAAAAGCAAAAACATTATTGTGAGGATAAAGATGAAAGTGTATACCTTAAACAGAGGTGGGAAGTGGATAAAACCAAGATAATCATTAGTTAGCTTTTCAATTTCACACTGTCAAAGAGAAAACACATAAATCACATTAATCCCAAGTGTCTATAAGCATATGTCAAACCTTGTATATAGTGAGGTGTAAGGCTTGCCTTCAGGTGCATGACATGACCTTTGGACTTGACCCCCATGTCCCGCATGTCATTTTCTGTGAGCAACAGGAGCCTCTTTCCAGTGATGTGATTTTCTTTAAACAGATCCGCATACAGCAGCAACCCACACGCTCCACCGCCTGAGACACAAATACAGACGATTTAAAGAACAAATAAAACATGATGCAAGACTCACATTAAAGATCTACTAAATGTTAAGGACCAAACCTGTGCCAAATATCTGCTGCATCCAAAAATACTGAAGGAATAAAATGACACTATATTAGTTTACAACAATAATGTGTGAAAATAATCAAAATTAATGTATCAGCTATGAGGTCAACTGAGTCATACTGACCACATGCTCCTCTGTCCATGTGTAGATATCAAGGGTGGGCAGTAACTGCATGAAAACAGAAGACAAATAGAAGCAACGGTGACAGAACACGGATGAATATGGAGGAAATTCATAAGATTTAAGATAATGTTATTCAAATGGAAAATAGCCATGTTTTTGAATAGTCGAAGCCAATATTTTTCCGGTTACCGTGCTGTGCGATTATAAGACGAATTGCCTGTAACAGTCCATCAAACTGAAATGTCCATCTGACTGATCTAACATGATGTATTTCAATGATCAATCATTCATTGCTCATTAAATGTAATCAGGCAGAAACGTGGCAGCCAAAATAAAGATTTCATCATTGTGCTCATGAGCCTGGTGTGTAATGACAGAAATAATGCAATGGAAAATTGGAGGAAAGATGACTAAATGAACGAGTTATCTCCATTCACTGTCTCCTTCCTACAACATCTGATAACAGCTCAGATTATTAACTGAATGCCGGCCTCATTAGACAGTCTCTGCCATACATTTCAGTGCTGCCTGCAGCCTCATAAAGCCACTCAGCCCTGCAAAATGTTTCGCCTCCTCCAGCGCTGCCGTTCGGAAGTAAACAGATTCAGAAGCACTGTGCCACTGTCTTGCAGCAATGACTTGACATTACTTTTCAAGCAGCATTTTGTATTTCACAAATGTGCTGCCATGCTTCCTTTATTAAGATCATGCTTTTAACAAAGCTGCTTAGATCTGAGCTGCAAAATGCAGAGTAGAGTTTTTTTTTTTTTACTGTATGGCATGTCTTTGGAATTTGCAAAAAAAAAAGCACTGAGTTAGTTTTAGTTCACACAATTCTGCCCCCATGTGGACTAAATGGATGATAGTCAACCATGTATGCAGAGTAATGAAGCATCATAAGGTTGATATCCCAAAAAGCAGCTAAAAAAAGTTATTAGTCACATTCTCTATCAGAAAAGTTTGGGTAATAAAACAAAATTGTCATGAAAACGTTTGTTCTATTACCACAACTGGAAAGTAATAAAATCAACACATACAGATGGACAGAGAGGTTAAATATACTGATTTACTGTTAGTCCAGTGATGTTGGTAAGAGCTAGTCAGGACAAAGGATGTAAAACCTGTACATTTTAATACGTTCTACTTTTCTAAATTTCACACAGGGACATGTAAATATTTGTGAGAGACTGTGTTAATTGTTATGTGTAGTGCATTGAGGGACTACAAGCAACCACTGAATGGAAATCTTGGTTGTGGCAGGAAGCTAACAAGCTTCAACACAGGAATATAGAGAATTACATCCCCACGAGACGGACTGACGATAACACGCAAAAGGGACAATTTAATGGGCTACGCTCAAGTAAGCATGTCCTTCCCAGATGAAGCATAATACCTAACTGAGCACTAATACTAATACAATTTTCTCCACTGTAAAGTGCAGGTCTTGAGGCCAATATTTCAGTTAGACCATATAATGTGATACTGTGTGCAAAATTGTCTATTGAAGGGAAGTATGCCTGTAAGATGGAGATTGTGACAGGCTGGAGACATGTTGTTCTCGCTAATCTTAATATTATTTAATTTTCTTGGTTTTTTTTCTTGTTGTTTTTTTACTAATTAAAAGCTGAAGCAAAGAGAATAAAGTTGATTCACACTAAAGTCTCTCTCATGTTGCTTTGAACTTGTGTCAATCAGCAGGAAAACATGTTCTTTCTACATCCAGTAAGAGTCTGCATCTCAACAACTGCACTCAACAACATTCAGGACAAATTGTCCAATCTTAATGTCAGCAAAATGTCACTTCATCATAAAAGGCTGGCCTTCTCTAAGCAAGCGGTTCACATAGGGCTTTTTGTCACACCATGACACTATACGTTTGGTGCATTAGGCATACAGTAAATGACATCCATAATATTCATAAATGCATCAATTACAGTAATTATATATATATATATATATATAGCATGATGCATATAATCCATATGTTCTATAATATACTGAGCTTTTTCTGAAGCACACACTATGATTATTACTTGAACAAACTTGAAGACAGAATATGAGAGTACAAAAATTTCCAGGAAGGAAGTTAACAAATGAAGCAATAAAATAAGCAACAAAACCTTCAAAGTACTTCAGAAATCCTGCTTTAAATGACCACAATGTTTGGGAGCATTATTTACTGTCAGTGACTGCAAAGTAGTGGTAGGCGAGAGTGTAGCTAAACAGCATAGGATGGTGGTGTGTAGGATGACTCTGGTGGTGAGGAAGATGAAGAGGACAAAGGCAGAGCAGAAGACGAAACGGTGGAAGCTGAAAAAGGAAGAGTGTTGCATGACTTTTAGGAAGGAGTTAAGACAGGCTCTGGGTGGTCAGGAGGTGCTGCCAGATGACTGGACAACTACAGCTAATATGATCAGGGAGACAGGTAGGAGAGTATTTGGTGTGTCATCTGGGAGGAAAGTAGATAAGGAGACTTGGTGGTGGAATGAGGAGGTACAGGACTGTATACAGAGAAAGAGGTTAGCTAAAAAGAATTAGGACACTGAGAGGACTGAGGAGAGTAGACAGGAGTACGGGGAGATGCAGCGTTACGTGACGGTAGAGGTAGCAAAGGCCAAACAAGGACCTTATGATTACTTGTATACTAGGTTGGACAGTAAGGAGGGAGAGACTGATCTATACAGGTTGGCAAGACAGAGAGATAGAGATGGGAAGGACGTGCAGCAGGTTAGGGTGATTAAGGATAGGGATGGAAGTCTATTGACAGGGGCCAGTAGGGGTGTAAGGCTTGCCTTCAGGTGCATGACATGACCTTTGGACTTGACCCCCATGTCCCGCATGTCATTTTCTGTGAGCAACAGGAGCCTCTTTCCAGATCCGCATACAGAAGCAACCTGTATGGGTTGGGAAGATGGAAAGAGTACTTTGAAGAGTTGATGAACGTGGAAAATGAGAGAGAACAAAGACTAGAAGAGGTGACTGTTGTGGACCAGGAAGTAGCAAAGATTAGTCAGGATGAAGTGAGGAGGTCACTGAAGAGGATGAAGAGTGGAAAGGCAGTCGGTCCTAATGATATACCTGTAGAGGTTTGGAAGTGTCTAGGAGAGGTGGCAGTAGAGTTTCTGACTGGGTTGTTCAACAGTATCTTAGATAGTGAGAAGATGCCTGAGGAATGGAGGAGAAGTGTGCTGGTGCCCATTTTTAAAGAACAAGAGATGTGCAGAGTTGTGGCAACTACAGAGGAATAAAGCTGATGAGCCATACAATGAAGTTATGGGAAAGAGTAGTGGAAGCTAGACTAAGGGCAGAAGTGAGCATTTGTGAGCAGCAGTATGGTTTCATGCCAAAAAAGAGTACTACAGATGCAGTATTTGCTTTGAGGATGTTGACAGAGAAGTACAGAGAAGGCCAGACATAGCTGCATTGTGTTTTTGTAGATTTGGAGAAAGCTTATGACAGGGTGCCCAGAGAGGAACTGTGGTATTGTATGAGAAAGTCTGGAGTGGCAGGGAAGTATGTTAGAGCGGTGTAGGACATGTATGAGGACTGTAAGACAGTGGTGAGGTGTGCTGTAGGTGTGACAGAGGAGTTCAAGGTGGAGGTGGGACTAAATCAGGGATCAGCTCTGAGCCCCTTCTTGTTCGCTATGGTGATGGACAGGCTGACAGATGAGGTTAGACAGGAATCTCCATGGACTATGATGTTTGCAGATGACATTGTGATCAGTAGTGAGAGCAGGGAACAGGTGGAGGAGAAACTAGAGAGGTGGAGGTTTGTCCTGGAAAGGAGAGGAATGAAGGTTAGGCAGTAAGACAGAGTACATGTGTGTAAATGAGAGGGACCCAAGTGGAAGAGTGAGGTTACAGGGAGAAGAGATCAAGAAGGTGGAGGATTTTAAGTACTTGGGGTCAACAGTCCAGAGCAATGGAGAGTGTGGAAAAGAGGTGAAGAAGCGTGTTGAGGCAGGATGGAACAGGTGGAGGAAAGTGTCAGGTGTGATGTGTGATAAAAGAGTTTCAGCTAAAATGAAAGGAAAGGTGTACAAAACTGGTGAGACCAGCGATGTTGTTTGGTCTAGAGACAGTGTCACTGAGGAAAAGACAGGAGACAGAGCTGGAGGTAGCAGAGATGAAGATGCTGAGGTTCTCTTTGGGAGTGACCAGGAAGGATAGGATCAGGAATGAGTACATCAGAGGGACAGCACATGTTAGAGGTTTTGGAGATAAAGTCAGAGAGGCCAGACTGAGATGGTTTGGACATGTCCAGAGGAGATACAGTGAATATATTGGTAGAAGGATGCTGAGTTTTGAACTGCCAGGCAGGAGGCCTAGAGGAAGACCAAAGAGGAGGTTTATGGATGTAGTGAAAGAGGACATGAAGGTAGTTGGTGTGAGAGAAGAAGATGCAGAGGACAGGGTTAGATGGAGGCAACTGATTCGCTGTGGCGACCCCTGAAGGGAAAAGCCGAAAGGAGAAGAGGATTCACTGTCGCCAAATGAAGCATTCCCTGCCCAGTGATTTTGTGTCTCTGCTCTAACACACCTCTCAGACATGCTAGCCTGCAGGACACATGAGCCAAAGTCCAAGGAAATCACGTCTTCAAAGCATCTCATCATGGACGGCAGTTTTACCTCCTTCTTACTAGACGCTGCGATCTGATATGAGATCTTTCAGCTGTTTGATTTGTCCTTGTTATACTAATAGAACGACCTTGTTGTTTCTGCCACAAGAAAACAGCACAGACAGGTGGAGAGCAGGGAAACAGCACTAAAAGAAAAGAGGAGAGGATAGGAAAAAAAAAAAGAAGTGATCAGTTTCAAACCACATAATAAGCACAAAACAGAAAAGTGGACACTTTTAAAGCCAATATTTGATTTAGTGAACTGGATAGTAGAGGGAAACTAACGTCACATAAGATAGGAAACAAAAGGAAACAGGAAATTGTAGAATAGAAGTGATGCTTTGCGGACTGTCAGCCTCCAATATGTATACTGTACAGTATTGTGGTGTTCAGTCATACGCATTTTTGTGGAAATAAACCTATTTTATCAACTGAAATACAACCTGCAGAGGTTGGACGCTCACATGAATTCTAGCAAGCAATGCAGCATTCTCATTTTATCATGACATAAATACATTTACTGTGCAATCATGTGCTACACTGCAAAAAAACATGCATTGTTTCAAATAACACATGCTGACCCATAGCCCTCTAATAATGAGCTTTCTTCACTTTTCATTCCACATTTTCATTTCACTGCTTTACCATTTCCACTTCACAGGATTTCTGTCCCTCTTCTGAAGCAATCGAGGAAACATCCATGAAAACAGCAGTTTACCAGTGAAACGCTCCCACAGAAGCCACTTGAAATCCGGTGTCGTCTCTCCCAAAGCTGAAGGTGGGTCAAGGTGAAGAGGGGACAGAGGGGAACTCACCGGGCTGTTGGACTGCTCAATGAGTTTGCGCTCCCACATCTTTAGATGCCGTTCTCTCTCCTTCAGCTCCTGCTCTTTGGTACTCAGGTCTCTCTCCAGCTTCTTCAGGCGCTCAAGAGTGGCTTCAATCTCACACCTGCAGTAAACAGTAATAAATGTGAGGGATAATATGTTAAAGATGATGGTAACATTTTTCTTTTTGTCAAAAAAAAATCCACGTTATGAATTCTTTCTGAGTAAAATAACAATTGTTTTTAATGTGATTCAAAAGTGGATTGTTCGAAGATTATTTTCAGCTGCAGACTGATCCAGATTTGATGGAATATTAGAGACTGACAACAAAATATAGTGCTAGAGTCATGAAGGAAGGTGTTATCCAATGCAAAGCTGGGATTCAATGATGTGTTTTAACCCTTGAAATCCAGTTTTCCTTTTTTTAATGTTTGTGAATTAGAATTCAAGCTAACACACCTTTCACATTTATATATTCTGTGTCACCTTCAGTTAAGTATTTAAAGTCAGAACCCCATGTTCTTTATTGACCATCAGAAAATAATCAATTTTAAAAACACCTTGATGACTCTTCTAAAACCCACCAGTGATGTTACGGAGCTGGTTCCAGGCACCTGAAGCATTATTTGTTAAAGATAGTGATGAGGACAAACTTAAATTCGGGGTGTCTATTTTGCCCAGCAGGTGGCGCTGCACAGCCTGTTGTGAAAATCCCCTTTAGCTCAACAATGGCTTAGTGAAGATAAATAAACGTCTTCCAGACAGGAAATCCCAGTCCTCTGCTTCTTCCAACCTCCTGACAACAAAACTCCCAAACATTTTCAACTCTCACACGACCTTATGAATATGTTCACTTCTTATTTGTTTATTTTATTATCTGTTTTTGTTGCTTATTTGCAAGTTGCAGCATTAAAAATATAAAAGCCAGCCTCTTTTGATTATTCAAATGTACGTATTCAAGCCCCATAAATTTTAACAGAAATGACACAGGCCAAACAAAAACTGAGTAGGCTTCAAATAAACATTTATAAAACATGATCGATGTGATTTCAGGCAGTTGTCGTAACACTTTATGTTTCTCTGATAAGTTTGGTTTTATTTATTTTACGAAGCATGTAAAAGGGGGCTGTGATTGACAGGGTAGCTCTGTCTTTCATTGAGGGAACACATGTGCATCTTAAGTGTCTGGTCTCTTTTACACAGCCTCTCATTCTTAATGACATCACAGATATCAGCACTCATTTATTGGATATTTGGATTTGCTGGAGAACATAATTATTCAATGTTTTACACGTGCCAAGAGATCCCTGTACTCTGTCTGTCAGGTATAAAGTTCATCAGTGATGGAAGCTACTGGATAAAATAACTGACTTGCTGTTGATCTGTTGAAATATTTCTTGATGTTACGGGTGAATATTTGAGCATCTCTGTGCAGACGGGAGCGTGCGTGTGCAGAATGTGTCACAGCCAGTTTGTTTCTCATCTAAAACAAACATTGAAGATGGTCAGTGGTCAAAACCAATGTTCTGATACTCAAATCAATGTGGAAAAATCAAAATCAAATGTTAAGAAAAGACTTGTTGGTAAAGAAGGAGATATTTAATGTGAAATATACCTTTTGAATTGTGTCATTTGTAGATATATAATAAGTTACAGTATTTTATTTCCAACTGAAAGTGTCTCTTGTTGAGATATTAAAGCAGACTCTAAGTAGGAAGGAGATCATGTAATAGTAGGGTAGGGATCATCTAATAGTATTGATAGTACTTCATATATGACCACGGGTCATGTTTGAACAACGTGCACCAGAATAAATGGGCTATAATTTCCTTCAAGCACAAAGGTAAAACTTTTATCTGTTAAACTTAAACTGTTTACTTGAAAAATAATATACTTTTCATTAGACTGCAGTTCAACACACATTCAATACACTTTCATGTCCTACTGTACTGTATATGTTATGTCTGTTCTTGGTAAGGAAAATGAGAAGAAAAAAAACAGGAAAATGCCCAACAGAATTCAGTGACCTGAGGTCAACACCAGATTTCTCTTTTTTTATGCTGAAGCTTCCATCTGCTCGGATCACCCAAAAGCCTTCGTCCAGCAAAGCTTAAGGTATCAAACCTCTTGAGCTACAACACATGTGCCACACATTTTCAGTTTCTGTCTTCTAATTTAACCTGCTCAGATCACTACTTGGACACGACGCCATAAGAACGCCATGAGGAAAAAACCCCCGGCAACACACAGAAGCCCGGCAGAGAGGCAGACAGAGAATAAAGTAACAGCTGAGACTCAGGCTGTGCTGAACATCACCAAACCTCCAGCTGCTCATACAACCCAATTAAACACTTCTACATGAAAAAGATGGTGATTATTTTAGGGCCTTATGGGTAAAGAGAGGAAGTATATCCAGATGGATGATTCTTTGGAGGTTTTCATGCCTTTATGTAGCTATCAATGTAATTATTAAAGATCTATATGCATGATCTCGAGTCTTCATTTCTTGGCTCCATTAGCTACATTTCCACATCATTCTTTGAAAACAGTTGCACTTAAGCAGAGGCAGTATATTAGTGCAAAAAGAGAGTTATAAATACATTTACTGTGCTGACAGAATGGCTCGTCTCATTACCTCCATTCAGCCTTGTTGTGAAGGAAAGAGTTGCACTGTTGAGGAAGTTGGCTGTCTTTAGACATGGACTCCAAAGTTGAGAGGATCTGCTTGAAAATTGGCCTTTCCTATACAAACATGCAAACATTACATAAATCTATTTAATCCATTGAAAATATACATGTTGATTTGTAGGCAAAGTTTAGCAGAGAACTTACTTTTGGGATTGTTGCCCAGCACTTCCTCAACAGCTCAGCAAAGCTGGCAGGACAGCCACTGGGGATGGTTAACCTCTGAAACACAGTCAGTGTCACACTGAAATGGATCGAAGTCAAAGGATTACATTTTGGAGCAAGTGCCCATTCACTTCCTTTTCAAGTCTTTGTACTCTTTGACCTTTCTATTAGCTGTATATCTACACAGTTTAGCCAGCAATCGCTAGCCCAGCTAACTCTGTTGCACGTTCCAATTGGTTGCCTGCATGTCGTTCAACAGCATGAAACCAAAAAAGACCACTGCAAACCAATAAAACCACTGCAAAACATATTACAGTAAAATGTTTGCATTTCTCACTTTGTCTTCCTCCCTAATTTTATGAAGTTGAAACAAATTAAATGAGCACATCTGTATGTTTGACACTGGGTGCATTCGGTCCACGACTATTTCTACTGAAGGTACTCGATTGCTTTAAACTATGTAAAGGCACTAAATAGTATTTCTTTAGTTGAACAATAATTCTCTCTCATTTATTTTATAAAAGAAGAAGAAAAAAGAAGAAGAAATGTACTTGGGGATTAATAAAGTACATGCGAATATATACAGTATATACTGTATGTGTGTGTGTGTGTACACGCCCCTGAAACACACACACACACACACACACACGTACACAAGGGGCCTGTAATCAATATATATACAGTGGGAGGTAAAGCAATGGGCAGCTCAATCCTGATGCGCCCCAACTTGTAGGAGGGCGGTGCCTTGCTCAAGGTCCCTTCTGCATTTTTCAGGAGGTCAACTGGTACCTCCCACTGCCAGCTCACACTCCAAATGTTTTTGGTCCAAACAGGCCTTGAACCGGCCACCCTTTGGTCCCCAGCTGAAGACCTAGTGGACTGAGCTACTGCTGTACATCTAGAAAAATAATTCATTTGGATGTACTGACAGCTAATCACTGCAAGTGTTCTTCCATTAAATGCAAATTATTCTACAATCTGTAGGATGGTGAAGTTGAGCTGCATTGGCAGTTGAAAGAGCCAGCATGTCACCAGCAGCATTTGCACGTACATTAGATATATGTGCCGTGTGTCAGAAATAAATCAGATGTGGAAGAATTCTCTAACTAACTGTCTTCTGGCTACAGTTTCATGTTTACCACACAGATGTGACAGTGGTATTAATATATTTACCAAACCTGGGCAAACAGTTTCCTTCACAGCGTAGTTCACAGAAAGAGGGACAAGATATTTAAATACTACAATTCAGAATAATCTGTAAATTTCAGTTTGAAGGAAGGTTTATTTGTCTGAAATATGATGTATGAATGTACTGGATGTGTAACATGTAACACTAGAGTACCTCATTCTTTTCGACCACAAGCCAAGCCACTTGTAAACCCTCCAAGCCTTTGAAGGGAACCTCTCTGGTGAGCATTTCCCAAAGCACCTGTCATAGTAGTCAAAGACAAGGTCACTAAACAAACGGGTTATACGGTCTGTCAACATACAGGACATCATTCTCAGCCGACGACTGGCTTTCTCAGAAAAAAGAACAAATAAATACAGCTGATATTTATTTTTCTCAAATCATGTTTGTATCTCAAACTAATAAAAGCTTAGTTAATCACTTTTTGTTTGTTAGCTCCTTTGCCCGTTGTTGCATTCATCCATCCATCCATCCATCCATCCACCATCAACCGCTTATCTGGGGCCGGGTCACGGGGGCAACAGTCTCAGCAGGGATGCCCATACTTTCCTCTCCCCAGACACCTCCTCCAGCTCCTCCGGGGGGAGCCCGAGACGTTCCCAGGCCAGCCGAGAGACATAGTCCCTCCAGCGTATCCTAGGTCTTCCTCGAGGTCTCCTCCCGGTAGGACATGCCCGGAACACCTCCCCAGGGAGGCGTCCAGGAGGCATCCGGAACAGATGCCCGAGCTTCGCTCGAGGCCCCCCAGCGAGGTGACATTCCATGTCCCTAGAGCTAGACTCTTTGTCTGGGGATTGGGTCGTCGAGCCCCATGCTGACGACTGCCACCCAATCCACACTGCACCCGTCGGGTGGTGAATCCAGGTTGGGCCCACGTCGTCCTTTCGGGCTGAGTCCAGCCTGGCCCCGTGGGCAGAGGCCCAGCCACCAGGCACTCGCATACGAGCCCCAACCCCAGGCCTGGCTCCAGGGTGGGGCCCCGGTTGCGCCATACCAGGCAACGTCACGGTCCTTGATTTTGTGCTCATCATAGGGGTTTTCGTGCTGCTCTTCGTCTGGCCCGTCACCCAGGACCTGTTTGCCAAGGGAGACCCTAGCAGGAGCGTAAAGCCCCTGGCAACATAGCTCCTGGGATCATTCCGGTACTCAAACTCCCCCACCACAATAAGGTGGCAGCTCTCGGAGGAGTGCATTTATTGCATTCATTGTATTTCAAAGATAATGGACCCCTAGTTTTTCACATTCAGTGTAATAAAAAATATTTGAATCATTTAGATATAACACAATCAATAGATCAACTAATACAGAAGTTTAACATGAGAATTTTTGCTCATGCTGAATCATGTTATGAATTGGAAGACATTGTAGTGACTGGGAGAGACCACAGGCTTATTTGTTGTTTCTTCTGCCTATATACAGTTCTATATCGTACTCGTGAGTCAAGATAACTTTTTCAGAACACTTATTCTTATATTTAAGATCAAACTAAACTGTACAAGACACTATGTGTTGGTCTCAAAGAATGCAATATCCACCAAAGCAATAACTTGATAACGCATTTCCTCTTCCTGCCACTCACCACGCCGTAAGAGAAGGTGTCACAGGTCTCAGACACAGGTAGGCTCTGGATCACCTCCGGAGCCATCCAGGGAAACGTTCCCACCAGAGACATGTGTGTCGTGTGGGTCAGGAACTTAGATGCCCCAAAATCACAGATCTGAAGTGAAGACAACCGAGTGGAAATTACTGTCACAATTTTGGTACAACCATCATCCATTGATTACTGTTGATGCCGTTATGTTTGAAATGCACTCATAAAATCCGATTATCTGATTTGAATCTGTCAGTGCAGCTAGTGGTACTACTAACATGAATATCTATTTACGTGCATCTGGATTCAATAGTGATTTGTCAATGTTGTGTCGCAGGAAAATGTAGCCACAATGCTATAGCTTCATTTAAGAATATATGGCCATTTACTTCATCACATACATCTGTCTTTATCTGTACAAAAGAACATTAACCTCATATTATAAGGAGACATGTAGCAGGTTTCAGTAAGATACATGACATTAGAATAATAATAAGTTACTCACTGCCCTCTTGTGTTCATGTTCGGTAGATTAATAAAATGTCAATGTTTCATGCTCACACTCCTTTAAAATATGAAAAAAGAGGTAAAAGCAAATACAACCAATATAAAACTTAATAGGGTATAAGTCATAATAAAAACCTACCTTGAGAACCTTTTCTGCTGTCAAAACAACTGAAAAAGAAGTTAAATATTTAGTATTTTATATATATATATACACACACACACACACACACACACACACACACACACACACACACACACACACACACACACACACACACACACACACATATATATTGGAATTTCAACAAATTATGCTCAAAATCAATTAATTTATTGATTTATTACCATTTCTTGACTTCAGGTCTCTATGGATCACCTTAACGGGGGCTTCTGAATGCAGATAGTGCATTCCTGAAGTGGAAATAAACACATATCATTAGACAGTTGATCTCATACAGTACATAATCGCAGTATTTTCAAACTGATACAGTTTCAAGACAAATGTCATCCTGTTTAAATAGTGTCACAGAGCAGCAATGAGCTGAGCTTTACTAACACAAAGTACACAAGCCTTGGTGAAAGTCAAACCTTTTTTAGTCGTTGTTTAATAAAACTGTTAAATGCTTTGACAACAAATCATGTTTCTACTTAGTACATTTTGCTGATACTTAGAAAAACAACATCATTCCAGAATGGATTCATTTGAAACAAATCTGTATTTTTCTGCCAAATGCCGCCCTCCCACAATACAGTTACTGAATATGAATTAAATAAAGTTTAACATCAGGAAAGCAGGGAATTTACAGCTTTCAGTGTTTCACCATAATCTTACACAAAAGTACTCATTCATATAAATTCATTTAAAAGTTCATTTGACAGAAAATCGGATAGTTTCTCAGTAGACGTTAACGGAAAATTAAAAAAATTCTGTAAAATGTTGTCTCGAACTTCCTCGTTTTTGTCTTTTCCTTCTTCTTTTCCTCGAAGGCCTACTTCTCCTTCTTCTGTATTTAAAGTATTGATATCGGTAACGTCACACTTTCATTCCCTCTAATTTATGAAATAAATTCCTTGATACAATAATATTTTAATACAATGCAACAATATGTAAATTACTATTTTTAGCCTAACCAATTCAGCTCATCCAAACAATTTAGAAGAAGTAAAAGTTTTCAATGACTCAAAAAGCACAAAAGCACTTATCAAGAAAATACTGTATTTTCTGTAAGAACCTTTACACATTTACATTTACCTCTGGCGATCTCTGCTGCCCATCTCATGATGTGTCCCATGTCCATTTCTTCACTCTGCTCACTGGACAGGTAGTCGTACAGCGACCCACCACTCGCATACTCTGCAGCGAGAAGTTTGACTATGTATGTAACAATGGACATGGGTAACAGTGAAGTTCAAATGCCTTGTTGTTATCTTGAGGCGTTAATTGTTCACATATGAGTGAATTGTGTGGGCACAGAATTGAAAATTCTGTCGTGGGGAATGAAAACCAATGTCTTTTTTACAGCTTCCTCATGTCACTGATACTGTGTGTGGAATTTAATTTATTATAGTGTAACCAAACATCAGCCCATATGTTATCTAATATAGCAAAAAACACAACACAGTAGACCTTGAAAGTATCACACATTTACTGTTTATAAATTATTATTGCCTTATAGTCTATTCTTTTGCAAACTAACCTTTCAAAATGAAACTATAATTTTAATTTTAAAGGACATAAACAAGCACAACCAGATCAGCTAAAACAATAGGAAACAACCATTTGTGCATAAAAACCCAATTATGTTCCAACAGTCGTTTAAAACTGCTGCAGCACCAAGACTGGAAATGTCTGCTTTACAATCACTAAGGAAACCAATGGGTATTTTAAATACATTTGCATGAGTTTTGATTAAAGCCACATGCGTAAACGTGTCATTATATGTGTGTGATTAAATGGGCTTGCCTTACTTCACCTTTATGTGCAAGTGAGCACTCGTCTGCTTCTGTACTTTGCACCCCATTGCATTTGACAGCATTCCAAAGATAGCTGTGGTTCTGTTGTAAACTTTCCTTTCACTTTACTAGGAGTCTCATTTTCAGAGTCAGTCCTTCAATGCGGCAGTCCTTCAATTTGTGAGAAACAACAAATAGCCTGGTTCTGCATCTCACAGGCAAACGAATATGCACTCCGACAGTGAAAACGCTTAATAAATTCAGGTTTATGATGCTGCAGAGTGACAGCAGGTATTGTTAAATCCATGCAGGTTAATAGAGACAATAAAGTCTCATCAAAAGGTATTGGCTTTTGTGGACATTGGCTGACAGAAAAGCGAACTTCCTGACATGCTATGTCAACAGACAAAAGGAAATTTCTAACAGGACCGATGAGACACGACATGTCCATTTTTGATGAATCTGGGGCTAATTAGATTCTGCTTTGATAAATGGCGCCAACAGGTTCCTCAACAACAGTTCTCTCTCACAGCTGTAAAATACTACAGTCGCTGATAAGGTGTCACATGGCTGTTTTCATTCATTGGTTATAAAGTGAACGATGCACCATGAATGCTGTCTCACTGTCCAGCTCCCTTCATTTCTCACAAAGTTTTCAACAAGAAAGCTTTTTTGCATAACGACACAAGTGAAACCTTAAAGAACAGATTTTATCTAATAAGCTTCTGAAAGCCCTGTTTTGTCTGTTATTCACAGCGTAAAAATATTCAAGGATTGACCTCGTGGAATCTGGCAAAATTCAAGAGGTATTGTCTTATGGTTTTCTTCCTGACCATAAGACAGATGTCTTCTAGCCCTGTTGGTCCTAGATTTCCTGTCAACACATCTTCAGTTATCTGATAAAAATGTCCAAAACATAACTTTAAAGGTGAAAGCAGAGAAACACAGCTTTCATCTTTGCAGATGGTGAATCTGCAAAGAAAGTTTCCCCAACTTCAGACTCACTGAGGTTATAGATCTGACCTGAAAAGACTGCAGCCAGTACTGTTCTGGGTGTGTCATACAGGAATCACTTCATCATCCTCATGCAAATACTGGGACTTTTTTAATGCCAAATAAAAATTTGAAGCGTTTTAAGAAGGCTATGTTTTTGTTCCCTTGTTTGTTTCCTCATTTTGTTTTAGTCAGGTTTTTCTTGTTGCCGTTTGCTTTTAGCCACCAATTATATTTTATAAAGGATTTTTCACAGCACAGCGACAAGTACTTCATCCAAACAAAGGAGAAACACTGCGGTGGGGAAACATTGAAATTTTCATCAAACAAACACAATACTACAGCCGACTGAACATTTCCAAATTAATTCACACATTTATTTGGATCCCAGCCTGTTCATGCTGCATTATGATATTTTAACTGTTTTTATTGTTTATTATTGGGAGACAGTTTTACATTATTTCCCATTCTGACTTTCAGTCTTATTTGCCAGCAATATAATTTTAACTGCAGACAATCAAAGTTGAGCAACTTTGATTGATGAATCTAATTTATTCAGTTTTTTGTTGGTTACTATTTTCTGTTATAGTCTGATTTTATAATCGTGCAGTTAATTTCAAATAACTAAAAGAAAAACACTTGGAAATCCTGGGTACCAATGAACCCAGTGAACCACAAGTTTTGAAACCTTTAGTTTAACTCATGTAAATTACATTTCTGCTTTATTCTTCATTTTATTTTTTAGTTGTCTACTTTTAATACTTCACTGAACGCAGATTATTTACATGTAAATTACAGATGGAAGCAACTGGAACTGCCAAATAGAGACATCTTACTGCACTAGATAACCATCCTATTTAGCAAACATAACTGAACCATGAGCTTAAATTTGTTTCTTTATTGTTTGTATTCACCTATTTAAAAACAATGCACCTCACCAGTGGAACCAAGAACATCTTGTGTGTGTTATATTTAGCCGTGGAATGTTGGGAATTATGCATTCCATGTATTGTGATGAAAGGAGCTGAAATCCCTGGTTCAGGATGTAAGTTACCGCTATGCCTTTGGTTGTGAGTGTGTTCATTTTAGGGCTCAGACATTAAAAGTGCCTATATACGACATCTGGTGAATAGGTTGGTGCCCCAAATAATCCCTGAATGTCATTATTAGGCCTCACAGTGTTGCACCTGTATGAGGCAAACAAAACACCACCACAACTTCAACTACAGACACACCTTTACAAAAAGAGACATGGAATCCACTAAAATAAAGACAAGCAACCATAACATCAGGCAAAGACTAGTAAGGAGACACAAAACTAAAAACAATGTCATGGTTAAAATCCATTTAAACCCCAAAAGCCTTCTCCCATCCAGCCTCAAAGTTGTGATATTATAATTTCCGGAACTGCATGGGAGCTTAAGGGAAAGACAATCTAAACAGAATAAAACCAAACAATGTGTAATAACTGAGTTCGGTTTGCACAGTATTGACACAAGCTCAGGTGATCTGAGTCATCCCGAAGACCCAAGGCCACAAATGCTGCAGGTAAAATTTCCATCTAATCGTTTTTTGTTTTTTTTTTCATTGATGATCTACTGCTGATCTAAGAAGTGTTGTTGTTTTAATAAAAACATCCTATTTAATTAGGCTTTTCCATCTGTGCAACTGCAAATCTTAATTGTCTTAATTGCGTGTAACAATCAAATATCTACAAGACCAGCATGAATTTCACAGGATCTCCAACACAAATGTATTTTATTTATTTACGTTATTGAGGTCGTGTACTGCTACTTACAATTCATCTCTGATAAATAAATAAATGAATACAGTGCATGGCCTCTACAGTACATGTTTGCAGCGAGGCATTGAGGGCCCCTTGCTTCACATTCTTTGTTTTGCTAATCCTCTGATAGAGACAACCACAAACAGGGCATCAATGTGTGTTCTCTCTGACACCTCCAGCATTTACCACTGATCCCATAGAAACGTGTCCATGTGGGACACTGGTTAACTATTTGAGCTGCTGCTTCTTTCTATCACAGGTCAGCCCGGCTGCTCTGATGTATGATTGTCACTGTGCTCCTACTCTGTCGATGCCAATGTCAATACGGTGGATATGAATGCAAAAATCATCTTACCTGTGACAATCCCATAGTTTGGAGCCTCAACAATGGCGCCATAGAACTGGATGATGTTTCGGTGGCTGAGGACACTGAGGATTTGCGCCTGAGCAACAACAACAGAAGGAAAAGTAGAAGAAGGTAGACACAAAAATCAGTGTCTATATTCCATAGCTAGTAAGAAATGCTACCATAAGTGTGCAAACATGCCCAGATCAGTGCTGTTAAAGTTTTTAAAGCAGCCCTGATGTGGGTTTTGAAAAGATGTTCAGTGAGAAATCCAGACCAGTGTCAAATAAACAACAATTTTTCAACAAAAACGATTTTATTTTCTGTATTTATGACAAAATAAAAGATGATGATGTCAAAGAGCACGAGTCGCATCACACGATGCAGGACAGTGACGGAAAAATTACATTTCTGCTTAATCTGGCTATTTTTTTGCAGATAAATTTCACAATTACTGTATTGTGTAATTGCTGTGACGTGCCTCATCAGGACAGAAACAGAGTCAACATTATTCATCCTTTTAGTGCCATGTTTATCTCTATAAACAGCATGTTAATCAGTTAAAGAGCTGAAGAGATAGATCAGACCAAAAGTTAGCTGTCAAGCAGACACCAACATATGTACAGGCCGGAAGGGGGGATACTGTATAGGATAAGTATATAGAGAAGAAATGAATTAATATGATACTAGGCTGGGAAGTTCATTGTGAAAGTTATCTTAGAGATCAGAACCCTCAGAAAACAATTCATTTAACTCTATGATTAAAAGAGTAATTGTTTCAGTGTGAGAGGATGACATTAAGATGTTTAACAGAACCATCATCGCTCCATCACTTGAGTGAATCTGAATGGTTATCTCTGATTTTTCATAAAGGAGAAAAATGATGGTTAATTCTCTGAACATCTCAGGCCAACAAATGTAGTATAATTTCCCTGAAGTGATTTCAAGGATAACCTTTTTGTTTTTGAAACAATGAGCCTGAGCTTTCAAAGGGATTTCAAGAATCACTCGAATCATTCTTTTATTTGATAATAATGTTTCTTATGCAGCACAATTCTACGAGCGTGGGAGTATAATGAGTGACGTGTACAGAAGTCACCACATCCCCTAAAGGGGGTAGTTATTAAAATGATTACTACACTGACAATTAAAATGTATATGAAAACCAAAGGCAATTAATTCTCCTACCTCATTTTCAATCTTGAGCAGCTTTTTCACTGCCACCTCTTTGTCCTCGGAGATCCACTTGGCTCGGTACACACTTCCAAAACTGCCGCCGCCGCAGTTCTCATAGAAGAGGATATCATCGAACTCAATTTGCACGAAAGAGGAGGTGGGAGACAACATCTCATAATGACTCACGGCACACACTCGGCTTCTGAGGGGAATGACAAGGAAGTAGAACTCAACTAAATCTTCTGAGGAAAAACAAATGTCTTCCCGCTAAGCAAAACATTAAAAAAAAAAAAGCTTGACAGTGTGACATAGATGTGGCTCCAGCATGACCTGAAAGCGACCCCTGTGCCACTGGTTGGAGCCAGAGAAACCTTCACGCTTTCAGCCCTTGCTGTCTGCGTGGGGGCCGTACATCCAGAGAGTTTGTGTAAACCAGGGTTATAAACTGATACCTCCATCAATCTGTGTGCAGCAGTGCGCACAGATTGATTATTACATCCTTTTGTTCATCTGTAACAGCATAAAAGTGTCTTGTAAAGAAACAATCTCATCATTACAGGATATTGTAGCTCTGTTATTGTTCATAGGTTTACCATTTTACAGCTGAGCAATTATGGCTTTCAGGAGCTTGTTACCTCGGTTTTCACCACCGTCCATCCCAGCGGGAAATGCCTCTATTGTCAGGAGGTGAGTCGGCGCTTCTGCTAATTTACTTGTATTCATTCTATACGAAGCTTGTGAGCAATCTGCTCCAAGGATCAGCCCACACTATTGTCCATCCACTCTAGAGGCCAGGGTTACTGGGAGATGACAGCACACCCCTGCTCCGTTTCCTGCACGCTCGCTCTTAATGGCAAGTAGTGCATCATGAGGGCCACAGGGTCGCACATCACGCTACAGGTGGTTAGTGCAATAAAAAAATAATAATCGCACAAATATACCAAAGTCTGTGACCTTCTACTTCACCTCCATGCATTCAGAAGAATGAGGGCATTAAGGCCCGACGCACTGCATACGTTTATCAATACTAATACAAATGGTAGGCATGTCAGCCATTATAATAGAGAAAAATACTCCTGTCACTATTAGTGAGGTGTTATTATCCACCACAGTGAAGCAGGAAGTTTGTGGAACGAGATTCATCAGCTGTAAGAGTTTGAACATCAGTGTCAGTAAATATTTTGCAGTGGAGTTACAGACACAAGCATCACTCTACTCCAGTGTGTACTTGACCTGTCAAGTGACACACACACTGGCACACACACACTGACACACACACACCGACACACACACTGAGTTCTCCTACAGTTCCATAACTACTACAGTCTGACACAAACTGACTGTGGTGATGTTACTATGACAGCCTGCTCAACCACTGATGCTTTTTTAATTTTTTATGGTACTGTTATATAATGTAAGATTCTTTCCAAACTGTATCTAGAACTACTTCACACTACAAACTGAACGTTTGTCTACACAACTAAGAGAATAAACAAATCAGGAGTTTAATTGTATCTTACCGCATTAGAAATAATGTCCTTTCACTTCTACGTTAAACGCTGCCATGCTGAACTGACGTTCCACACATTTATTATCACCGCTTTCTTTCATTCATTACCCGCTAGAGACCTGCATGGAATTTGTTGGGACATCCATGAATGTCTTCCTGTTTTCATCCTTCTAGGTAGAGTAAATCTTTTAAATGAAATGTTTTCAAACCAGACCAGATCTAAAAAATAACAATAAGAATAAAAATACAGCCAGATCCCGTGTGTACGGTAGAGTATCATCATCATCCTCACGCTGACGGCCCAGCAGCAGCCCGGCCGTCCCGACAGCTGCCATGTGATCCGCACGGGCGGGACACTTCGGGCAGGCCGGGTCACGAACTCACAACATACCGGCATGAAGGGGAGGGCTGTGGTCCTCCGGCGGGTCGACGTCGGCGGACTTCACCAGGTTAAGATCTAGCGAGAAAACTGCTGAGGTCTGTCTGCAGAGTTCCGGGAACTCGGGTGACGTTTGTGGATTTCTCTACTCGGTGGTGGTTCCACTGGTTGCACAACTTCTTTTCCGCAGCGCGCACTGGAGAAAGCTGCACGTCAGTGTGGATCCGACCCACAACAACAACAACAGCTCCCTCCCCTGGAACACGGAGGGACGCACTCCAGCCGCGATGTGGACATGTCCGACGGAGCAGCGGTCCCCAACCTTAAAAAATAAATAACAATAATTTAAAAAATATACACAAAAAAAAAATACATATATATATATGTATATGTATATGTATATGTGTGTGTGTGTGTGTGTGTGTGTGTGTATATATATATATATATATATATGTGTGTGTGTGTGTGTGTGTGTGTGTGTGTGTGTATATATATATATATATATTAATGTATATGTGTGTATACATGTGTATACTGTATGTGTGTATATATATATATACAGTATGTGTGTATATTTGCAGTATGTATATATACATACACTGTATATATATATATATATATATATACAGTATGTGTTTATATATATGTATATATATACTGTATGTATATACAGTATATGCTGTATATATCCATCCATCCATCCATCCATCTAGTGGTCAAGGGTCCTCTTTTAGGTACTCAGACCACAATGGTGACACCTACTGGACTTTAAATTGTACTGCATACATTCACTGACAAAGTCATATAAATTCATACAAAACTATGTGATCGGAATCATACACAGATCTACTAAAAGACAAAGCAGTCACTCCTCAATATGTAGGAACAAAAAAGAGTAGCTAAATGAATAACGTTAACTAAATCTGAATCTATGGTGTGTTAATGTAACATTTGTCAGACTGTTGGCATTAAGCTAAATCTTCTTGCAATGTTGGTGTGATCAACCCGTATCCACGGTCATGTAGTCTAATCAGGTCATCTTCCACATCATGACAAAATTCAATTTAAAGAACAATTGAATTGAAAGTTGGATGTCTTTTTGTGTCTTATTAAATATGAACGTTCATCTATTCAGAAATTAAGCTCATAGGACCTCTCATTAACCTAATAAAGAGTTAGGCCCATTGATATCTTGTGTTTTCATGATTATTGGCTGAAGTTTATAGTCTTTCTGTTGTCCCTCTCTTGTGCACCTCTTCTCCCAAGTACTCTCTATTGAAGATATCCCACAAAAACATGGATTAAAATAGACTCTGACCTAAACAAATTAGTCTGGGGTGTCTGAAACTCCTGCAGTATAAACGACACTACAGTTTAATACAAAACCTTTTTATTGTATGGGAAATCGCTCAAAATCTGAAAAACATACAGTATGTTAGTTTAATGTTCCACGTAAATAATTAAAAATAATGCATTGATTAAATGAATAAGCAACACAATCATGACGATACATCGCACATTTACATCCAAAATATTGAGACTTTAAGCTCACAAATGTCAAGACATTAAATGTTTATCAGAGAAAAGTTTTCAGATTAATAAAGAGTCATACAATCATGCTGAGGTCAAAATAAACATCAATAACCAGTTTACACAGGACTCACAAACTTAAATATGTATAAATATAATTTGATACAAAAAATAGGTAACAACTGAATATCAGGAATTATCAAGACTTGGCATCCTTGAAGCATCAGCATTGAATGTTTACATCTGAAATGAGATGACGAATATGAGCTCCCAGAGTTTGTTCATTGCTTCAAATGTTGCTCTGTTCGACATAGAGACGATGGTGAGATAGGGAAGGAACATCAGTCACAAACTGTAAACATTATGTAATAACAGTCGGATTAAGAAATGGGAAAAAAATACATCTCAACTGACACAACCTTTGGATTTCATGGAGTTCTTCCCTCCCAGTGTAAAGTCATGCCATAAAGCAGCCTCATGTAATATTTCTATCTCATGGTTTCAAGACCTGCGGGGCTCAAGTCTATGAGAGAGTTGCGTTAGCGTCCTTTGGTTGTCTATTACGTTGAGCTGGCGTACATAAGTCCGAACCTCTGGATGGTTCTTGCTGACCAGAGGTGAATCTGGACCTGAATACATGTGAAAAAAAATGAAAATATGCAGTGTTTGTTAAGATAAATTCCTGAAAAACAATGGAGTCTAGTCAAATGTGTGATTTCTTATCAAACACATTCTTACTGAATGGTTGGCTCCTGCAGTATCTCAGTATCTTCACTGTGTTAGCTATCATCCGCTGAAAGACAAAGGGCTATAATCAGTAACAGACGTCCGAAGTGAATGGCTAAGCGAAGATTCATACCGATCGTGAGACAATAATCGACTCCCCCAGAAACTCACCATTTTCTCAAAATTGACCAAATTGTCGATAAATGTCTTGTTGCCCTCGTGAGTGAAGGTCATGTCTGGAGGAAAAACCAGATAAAGGGAAGACACGTTGTTTTAATGATTAAAGCTGTCGAAGAAGCAATTTGATAAAAGGACAGCTGTGACATATGGATCAAAAAAGGTTCAATTAAGAATAAATGGTCAGCAGGTAAACAACTCAGACCTTTGATCAGCAGTGGCATGAAAGGGATAATGGGAGGCTCCAGTTTGGCCACCATCAGTCGGTAGGCGCGGTGGTTCCTGGAGGGATCCTGGGGGAAATGATCACACAGTTATGCAATCTAATCCCAGACATGGATGACACCGCTGACAATGGAAGGGCTGAGTTTCAATCAATGTATGCCTGGACAGAATACACCACAACTCAATGATGGAGACAGGTTGTTCCTTCTTACCATTAAGTTTTCAAATTCTCCATAAAACTTCCTGAACTTGCTGGGGAGTTTCTGTAAAAGCAAGGTGACACTAAAGTTTAAAATGCTATTCTGATATTCTGAAGCTATTCTGCTGTGAAAACATACCCACCTCCCAGGTCTGGCTCAACCTGCACACTGCTTGATTACTCAGCCCCATGATGATAGCAAAGAAGGCATTTAGATTCCCGTACTCCTTACAGCTTTGACAGGACATATGAAAAGACAAGTCAGGACAGGAAAAAAATAAAAATGCAAAATGAGTGAAAGTTGAACGTAATCTGCTCACTGTGCAGCAATCTTGATGAACTTCTTGAGAAGCTGCACTCTCTTGCTGAGCTGGGAACACAGACACATCTCTGTGATCACCCAGAACTGGATATCATTAAACCTCCTCAGGAACAGATCCAGGTTCACAGTGGTTTTCTTTACATTTTGCCTCCCAAACGTGTGATAGATGAGTTCAAGCTGTTGGTCGACAATAAAAACACGACAATATAGCATCCAATACTCATTCAACTTTATGTTATAACACTAAAACAAGTGCGATGTTAAAACGGCAACCATCTAGTAGACATCATTATACATCATTATACACCTCCTATGTTTATGTTACCTCGTGAACACAGTGAAACAGCTCCCAGTCAAAGGAAGTCATGTGGTAAGCCACATCCTTAGAGCTCATCAACTCAAAGCTGGACAAGAGCCCTGCAGATGTCCCCTCCTGCTCAGGTAAAGGCGTCTGGGAAAGGAGAGAAAACACTCTTATACTGTATATTGTGTTAGGACCGAAAGAGAGACTTTTCATCTTATGGTATGGCACGTTATATGTTAAAATATCAAAAAGTGTAAACAAACAGCCCAATTATTATTAATTATTGGGCTGTTTCATTGTGTCTGTATATTCACATATACAGACACAACACAATGAATACACATAATTAATATAAAAGCAAACACCTCTAAGAGCATAGAAATGTGCATACGGTTGAAGACGACATTTGTCATGCGATGAAGGTGTGCTGTGGAATCTTTTAGTTTTGCTGGGAGAGCTCAACTCACCAGAGAATCCAGCTGATCCTTCCTGCAAGCAAAGAGCCGTCCATTTACGCTGAGCGTGGAGAAAACTGAAAAATCATTTGGCTTGAAGACAACTTTCTCTGGACAAAAAAATAGGGACAAAAAAAAGAAAAACCTTGCATACATTAATTTATTTTTTCATGTAAATATTAGGCAATACATAGTTCTTTAGGACGCTGCACTCCTCTCAACTAAGACAATGAAACACCCCCACAGTTAGGAGCTGCCACTAAATTCAGGTATTGATCAATGCTTACTTTGATGAAATGAACTGAGCTTAAGTGTTTCTTAATTCGCCTTATCCTATAGCCTGAACCATACACTAATTGCCAGAAAAATCAATTTTTTTGGAAAATAAGGTCTTGATGGAACCTTCTGAAAAATTTGGCTACATTTTTTAAACATTTTTGTAAAATATGGAATCTTTTCTCGTGCAAAATCCAGATGCATGCATCTGATTGTATACATCAGGGTTTCAGTAAAAATATCAACGTTTTGAGGTAGAAGTTTCAAAATCCTGAAAGGCCATGTGTATTAATTATGATGCACTTGGCTTTAAAGGGTTAAACACAGCAGTCATTCACAGTCATCATTCTCCCTGAAAGAGATTTGTCCCTGCTCATATAGGGATTCACTAGAATTAGAGAAAAAGAAACACCCTACTTGGGGCGTGGGCTGTTTGATTGGCTGGGAGTTGCTGCCGCTCTCACCTCCTGCCGAACTGAGGTTGACCAGAATGAGGTCATCCGCCGACCCCAGCTTATCCGCCACAGCGCTGATGACCTCCCTGACAGAGGCGGCCACAGAGACACGGATTGTTGTGTAGGTGTGGTCACAGCAGTAGACTTTGAACAGAACTGGAGGTGTTAATCAGAGCAGATGTGGACTGTCAGTAAGAACGGTTGCACATGATGAATATAAAATAAGTATGAAATAAGAATATTTATTAATAACAATATTTTTTGTTTCTTTTGACAAAACCAAGATGGTTTCATTTCATTTTAAGTTACCACAACACAAAGGAATTATTAATTATTGGATTAAAGCATCCTATCGTCAATACCATTATGTGTCTTGACTTTCTTTTTCACTCAGAAAGAACGACGACTTTGTGGATTTGTGGATTTACATGACAATCTGTAGTGAAAGGCAGGAAGCAAACAAAAAAACTAAACCTAAACTGATGATGTATTAAGCACCACACAAGTACATAAGTTCAGTATAATCATTACAAAGACGTAAAGAAAAAGATTTTCAGGAGGAACATCAAATTCATCATTGAGTTTCCAAGTTTTGCATGACAGTTTTAAAAAGCCTCTCTATTGAAATACACTCGACCTAGAAAAAGTAGGCCAGATACATTGGTGATATCATAAAATCTCTGAGAGTAGATGAAAACTATGGTTTTGACCTTGAACATGCCTAATATGGATAACCTGTGTAAAGCTGAGCTATTTGCAATGGTTCTTCTTATAGCACTTGAAAGTCCCATATTATGCTTTTTTGAATTCATGTCATTCAGCTGCCAGATGTCCAACTACACTGTATTTGAAATGTTTTGCCCCAAAGTGATTCGTGGTCCTCAATATCTTTGAATGAATATTGATAAAATCACTTCCGCCCCCAAACGCTCTTTGTTGATGGGGCGTCGCTCTCAGCTCCCCATCTCCACCCCCATCCCCTTCCCCCCTCTGAGCTGCCTCTATCAAAACCTCCCTCCCCTTTCGTCTCCACGTGCATTTTGTTTGCATGAGCTACTTGAACGAGCGCACACTAGCGTTTCGCTTGGAACTCTTTTAACTTTCAATAACTTTATTACTATTACTCAGTTCTTTACTCACTTTCATCATTACTCCTGATGGGCTGGCGCTTCTGAAGCTTCTCATCTCCCATACTAAACTGTCTCAGTAGAACTCTGTGCTGTGAAAATGGTTAACAGATTTAGGATCCATTATATTTTCCACCTAACATAAAATGTTAAGAATAAAGAGTGAATAACCCACCTTCTTCTGTGAGACCCTGGACTCCTCTGTGCTAAAACATGACAAGATAAGCACAGATTAAAAATCATGAGGTTGTCATCTATTAATACAATCTGAGGAGAACGTAGTCACTGTGGCATTGCTGTTGAATGATGAACAAGTACAAAAAGTGTGTGTGACATAAATGACCAGTTTTAACATGTATCTGTCTAAAAAAACGATGTAAAACCATTTGCTTACTTTTGCTTGACAATTCTGTCCAATTTTGTAAATTGATCCCTGAGGCCTGGGATTACTTTGGCGTCATTAGATAGTGCCTTGAGAAGCTCCTGCAAAACACAACAAGCTCTGAGTAAAAAAATCAAATCAAGCATTCAAAGTGAGTGAACCATAATAAGTAATCCGTGATGATGTCATGTAGCTGGGGTGGATGAATTCAAGATTTCTCCTACTCGTACTTAGCCTGAGGTGAATTTCATTGATCACTGAATCATTTATACTTCTTATTTGTATGAAATGAATTTATTTCATGTAACTGAAGTTATGCTCTTAGGTTATTTGGCAGGTATCCATTTATTTTGACTTACAGGATAACTCTGACACAGGTGTTGTTCTATGCTGTAAATTAATATGCTACTCATAAACTACAGGCAAAGACAGTTATTACGAGACCTGGAACTTGGTTAAGCGATGGCCAAAATAAAATTTGCCATCAGTTTTCGGCTTTGCTCCCCTCTCAATAGATAAACTACATACCCACCTGTTATTGTATAGTACGTATTAGGGTATCTGTTTGTTTTTGTTCGATTTAAATCTATCCATCCATCCATACACACATACATACATACATATAGTAATTATAATTACACTGTTTGTTTGTTTGTTTGTTTGTTCGTTTTTCCACTTGTATCAGTAATGTCAGTAATAATGTTTGCACAGGCTGACCTCCAGGAAGGCCACCGAGGTGTCCTCCTCCTGCAGGTGATCACCATGTACAGCTGCCCACTGCATCACCAGGCAGATCACCCGCCGCTTGTTGTTCAGTGTGTAGTCCATCTTCTCCTGTTCAGTGCCCTGGGAGGCCTGGGCATGGTAGATGCACAGCAGTTAAAGATTGAATCAATGCAAGTAGAGCAGAGAAAACATGTTCCTGTTTTTAATTGTCAGGACAGTTTCTCAAGGATGTTAAGGACATTCAACCACGTTATGCAGTACAGTGCATAAAGGATACTGGGCCATCAACACCGGACATAGCTGACTATTTGGGATGAAGACGCAGTGCATGAGCACAAAGTCATTTAAGGCTGAGTCTGTAATGAAAAAAATGCCAGAAAGTTATTTCAAACACTTGTAATGCTTGTGTTAGAGCAGAACATCAAGGTTGTCTTGACACTATGTCTCAAGTGACATAAATCGTAAATGCTTAAGCAGAATATATTTAGAGATTTATGTCTAATGTGAATCAGATATGTAATTTGTACCTTTCTTTTAAGAAGATATGTGGAATTTTTTTTTTATCAATACAAGTCATTTGTAAATCTGAAACATTAAAATGCATATGTCCAGGCTGCAATTACTTCACTGCTTTTAAAAATGCTTCAAAAAGCAATAGTTTGGATAATTTGCACTATGTTAGACTCAGATGCACACTTCATAAGTATTGGTGATTTTATTTATGTTTCAGCATGAACATTCAGGTCAAATCTGCATATGCATGTGCTTCCTGGATATTGCCCTAAATGTTAACCAGTTTAAACACAGATGCTGCTTATAGGTAATTTTTAAATGTACAGTGGTACCTCTACTTACGAATATCTCTACTTACGAAATTTTCTACTTACGAAACTTCTCGGATGGAAAATATTACCTCTAGTTCCAAAAGAAATTTCGACTTATGAAAGGTAAAAATACAGTATGGACTGATACACGCAGCTCCCACAGGTTCCGAACGTAACATATCATAGTTGCTCTGCCATTGGGTATTACCTAGTATCTTCCTGGCATCCCATTGGCTAAGAGGGACCTTTGTGTGGCCCTAGATCAGTGTTTATGCAGGGTCCTCCTCATTCGGCTCTTGACCCATGACGTGTTCTGATAGTTCTATGTAAATATATTCACTTTTAGAGTATTCGCTATGGACCCCAAGAAAGTGATGGAGAAAAGAGGAAAAGAAAAGACAAACAAAAGTTTTTTTGTCCATACAAACAAAGCAAGAGATCTCGCCAAAGAATATGGCCGTAATGCATCTATAATTGCCATGTTATTAAAACAAAAGGAAGTTTAAGGAGTTTAAGGCATCGTGTCAGTGGTTGGAGAAGTTCAAAAGGAGGACTGGAATTCACTCTGTTGTTCGGCATCGTTAGGCAAGAGCGCATGAACCAAAGAGGGCAAAAAACAATGAGGACAGCAGTTAAAAGGTAAATGACCATCATTTTTATTCTTTATTCTTTTTACATTATTTTTACATACGTTTTTTACATTATGCACAACTCTCATTTATTGTGTAATAATCTAATCGTAACATGTATTTGTTACATGTTTTGATGCATTTTTATGCTTTATAAAACATTTATGTCGGAATTTTGGGGGGCTTGGAACGGATTAGGGCATTTGCATGGAAAACGCGTCTCTACTTATGTAATTTTCTACTTGCGTAATTTCTTCCGGAACCAATTAATTTCGTAAGTAGAGGTACCACTGTAGATGTATGCAGGTGGACAAAATACTATATGTAAGCAACACATTAGAATTGGGCATGGAGAGCTGTAGTGTAAAGACAGCATGTGTCTGTCAGGCCCTGTGTACGTCCCCTATGCAGGCAAAAAAAACCCATATGTGTTCAAATAAGCAACGGTAATCAGATCAGCTCTTTCATGTGTGGTTTAATCATGCAAGTCTGTGCAGGGCAGCAGGCAGTGGACAGCGGGAGAAACAGGAGGAAGAGCAGAAGAGAATAAACACAAGGCAGAGAAGAAACCCCGTCACAATAAATGGTTGTTGCATAGATGGATTGCATTAGAGGCACTAATTCAACAGACTGAGCAGTACCTGACTCTGTGAATTGAGAATCCAGCCGCATCATTTCAAGGAGATGCTCCAAGATCTTCACTGGAGTCCCAGACATTACCTTGTATCTGGAGCGACACGAAGTAAAACACACCCTTCACTAATCAAGAGACACAGGCTATTAATACTTTATGTCCCAACTGGGGCCCTCCACTGATTTGGGTCACTTCAACGTGTGCCTGTGATTGCTTCATTTGATAAAAATGAAGGGTTCAATCACAGGGTTCACGGTCGGTTTGAGATTAAGGACTGTGAAAGAAGGAAAGAAGAAATAAGGGTATCTTCCTGAAGCAAGGTAAGATCAACACAATCCAGGATCAGATTCAAAAGTAATGGCATGGCGTTCATCAGTACAAGTTAAACAGAATAAATTCTTCATGTTGTAAAATATTTTATGTGATTGATTGCTTCAATTTCTTTATATTTATAATTATTTTATGTTTTCAGTGTGTGTGTTTTTTCCACACTCAGGGGAAAAACAATCCTATCAAGCTGAGTTGATTAGAGGTCAAACCCAAACAGGCAATTGTGATTTGCCAGGTTTTTTTTCTCCACCAAAGATAATGGGAAGGAGTCGCTGACATTGGGATGTGAAGTACAGAATGTGTGAAAACTTACACTGGCTGCACTGCAGGAAACGTTTTCAAGTGCAGGTAATGCCTTTAATGGATGTACTGTAATATTGTAATGTAATGAGTTACTTTTGAGATGAAACAAAAACTTCATTAATTTATCTTAAATTATTATTCAGTGTAATACATTCACAAACTATAACACAAACAACTTCACACAAAAAAGAGAGACTGCATCTAAACCACCAATGTGTAAATGAGTGGGTGTGCAGTGGCTTGTGGGTACATTTACTTGTAGTGGGAGGAGGAAGCTCCATGGCTGGAGGTACGGCTGCTGCTGAGACTTCTCTCTAACACCAGAACATCCTGACCATGCTCCTTCAGACGCACCGTGTTGGCCTCCACATCCTTCACACACAAACACTCAATTTATTAATGTGCAGAATGAATACTAAGTTGTTTGACTTCATAATAGAGTGACTTCCACGTAGTGAAACAGCTCAAGGTTGAGCCTGTTTGTGCTGAGTGAATATGAGCAACAAGCAACTTAGCATGACAGGAAATACACAGCAGTAAAGTGTTTACACTTAGTACATTTAGTAGCTTATTCACCCCTCAGCTAAAGAAGGTTTACATGGTATACAGTATATGGTGAATTAAGTTTTTATTGGTGAAATGTTTATGTATCATATTATGTTTATTTTCACTTACATATATGTTATTACAGTTGATTCCATCAACTTATAACAAATACATCGTCAACATCATGAACAAATGCAGTGTAGTGAATTGAACATTACTTTACAAGGATGTGCAATAGATATGCAGATGGTATAATTTATGGCACCAGAAGTGGAAGTAGTTTATATTCATGCATAAGTACAGAACGCATACTTAATTACATGCATTATCTGTATTGCAGAGAAAGTGGCATGCAGTGTACACTCAGTACATTCTACACTTAGAACGCTAGAGACGTCAACAAACTCTCTGATAATTTAGGAACGTGAAATAATAATTAGCCAGGGCATGATCTTCATGATAGCACCAGAGCTGCCACACAACAAGCCTGCATTAACAGCTTTGTAACCAGAAATGTGACTTTTAGCTCTGTCCTATAATTACAAAAGTCATGACCAATGTACAGTATTTCATATTGAACAGGATGACTAATGGTTGCAGAGAGCTGTCTAAAAGGTCACACGTAATATACTTTTAATTGCATTGTAGAGTTTTTGCCACCAGAGGGTAGTAGCACTTTTTCTGTTACTTCAAAAGTAGTAGACAACAAAAAAACTTGCCCTCAAAATCCTGTTGAAGTCCTCCTTATCCACCCTCAGAAAGTGGCAGTTGTCCTCCCGCAGGACTATGGAGGCAGCGCGGGGAGCGTCGTTCACAAGAGCAAGCTTTCCAAAGTCATCTCCTTCGTGAAGAGTGCACACAACACCCTGCAACACACAACTCACACATCAGTCTCAAGCCACTGACTCAGTCAGATAGTCTACTGTGATGATTTCAGGAGGATTTTGATCTCATTTGAAGGAAAGCCTACTTTTCCATAGATGACAACGTTGACTGAGCCCTTCAAGATAATGTACCAGGATGTGCCCTCCTCCCCCTGACTGAACACTGAGAGAGCAAACGAAAAAAGAGCAGGTGGTCTGACATGCTACCACACACACACATCATCTGTGATTTTTGGATGATTTCAGACACTGATGGATTCATAAATTTTGCATTAGTTTTTCTGAAAAAGTCATTGACCTTCTTAGCGGAAAATCATCTGAGTCACATCACTTCTTTAATCGTATTACTTACACACTGTTCCTGACTTTGTATGAGACTCAAAAATCAGCACTCCAGCCAATTCTCTTTTAACCTGTTCATGCAGGAGAGACAGATTGATAACTCAATAACATTAACGTTGACACAGGTTCTTCCACATAAATAGTGCAACAGAAAATCTACCAAGAAGCTGAGAAACACACAGTTTCCTTTTCTTGAGAGCAAAACATTTTTTAAAAAGCTCAAAGTGTATTCAAGTAATTAAAAAAAAACATTCCAGTCACAGCAATTATTGCAAATCTTGTTTTGAATTTGAGTGAATGCCGACACCCACACAAAATCAGAATTTACTTGCAGAATATGCTTTGTAATATTCGTAAGTATGTAAGTGTACTGACACAATTTATGTACAAAACTATAGGCAGTTTGTATCTTTTCCTTGACCGCTTCCCCCCCCCCTCTCTTCATCAACAGCCTTTTTGGAGAACCAGTTTGAAGACGAGCTGTACTCACAGTAGTAGATAGGTGAGACAGGGCCTTTATATGAAGTAGCTCTTCATAAATGATCTCCAAATCATCAGGTGTTCTTTCAGACGGACTAGAAAATGAGAAATATGCAAATGAAGGCCCCACCTCACTGATTCACTTAGAGATTATTGCTTAAGAGCCGTACTGTTTCCTGAGGATCATCCTCATTTGGGCGTCAGGTCCAATCTGCGAGAGGAGAAGCAAAGTGTCCTGCAACTCCTCTAGGCTCTCCTTCCTCTCCTCTTCACTGGGAAAAGGAGCATCCTCCTTCTCATCATCCAGGAAGCGGTAGAAAAGGTATTTGTCCTGAAAGCTTAGCTCCTGATCCACTAGGACGCAAAAAACACACGCAGCAGGGGTTGATTTTAAAATATCCACTTGGAACGTATGTGTGTACAAACACAGACATTTCAGTCTCACCATGGTTGAGAACACCCTCTTCCAGCAGCACCTGCCACATTCCTACAGCCTGCACACGGGAGTGGATGCTGGAGCTTTGCTGCATTTGCCAGTCGACCAACTCTGTGCCCACACAGCACTGCCTGGGAAAGAAAAAGCATTCTTAAGTTATCCTGCTCCTTGAAAAAAGACAACACAATAGATTCATGATCCAAAACAATAAGCTGAAAGACAGTAAAATGCTTTGCATCATTTGGATACCACAGGGAGGGATGCATTTGAGTTTTGTTGTAAAAATATTTTAGCCATAAAGAAGCCAAAAACAATTTTAAATGTGACTTTATTAAATACATCCCATTTTTTTCACAATAATGTCCTCATCTCCATTGTTTGCAAGCAATGGATTAACTCCCCCTTTGTCTATTTATCTATCTATCTATCTATCTATCTATCTATCTATCTATCTATCTATCTATCTATCTATCTATCTATCTATCTATCTATCTATCTATCTATCTATCTATCTATCTATCTATCTATCCATCCATCCATCCATCCATCCATCCATCCATCCATCCATCCATCCATCCATCCATCCATCCATCCATCCATCCATCCATCCATCCATCCATCCATCCATCCATCCATCCCTGTCTGTCTGTCTGTCTGTCTGTCTGTCTGTCTGTCTGTCTGTCTGTCTGTCTGTCTGTCTGTCTATCTATCTATCTATCTATATACATCTATCATTTTCTTTCTTTGTTTATAGGATTTGTAGCTTGCTTTTGTGTATAAATACTGTCCTTTGAGCTATAAATGTGGTATTTTCAAATGAACACAATAATGCAGCCTTCAGCTGAACGTATTTAGATGTCAGCCAACCTGTAGGTCTTCAAATGGTACTTCCTGTCTCTGATCATGTGAGGCGCCTTGGAGAGGATAGCGTTACGGATAATCTTCCCCGCCCACAGGATCTTCTCAGAAGGCACCTGTGCAGTAGCATTAATGTTACACCTCAGCACAGCAGAGTCCTGCTGAGTAGCCTCCAAGCAAACAGACAATGACTGGTTCCTACGCACAAACGGTGTTGAAGTTTACTACCTGAGAAATGCATTTAAGGTGAGGTTTGGCTGGAATTTCAATGAATGACCTCTGCAAAACAAAATAAAACAAAATATAAGATGAATTTAAATGAACTGAATTATAAAAGACAAAGAAATAGAGATGATGGTAAACTAAATATCACAGAAATCACGTCAAATGAAATTATTACATAATAGTCCAGCTATTGTCAAGACCAGGCACAACAACAAAGGAAGGAACAAAATGTCAGACAAGTCAAATAATGAATGTTTTTCCTCTTATGTGGTTTAACAGGAGGAATTCCTCACTGACACTGAATGACTCAGTTTATCAGGAGACCATTTTCATTGACTGCAGAGTTTTATATATTGTTTCTCAGTAATAATAATAGCGTGTTATCTTTCAGTGATGCATTCATTTCCTGAGGAGGACACAGATATCGTGATTTGCTGTAAGGATGTGTGTTTTTCTGTTTTTATCCCTGCTGGGGGTGGGTTGCCGGGCTGTGACATTTAAAATGCATTCTGCAAGCTTCAGAGAGCAGCACAACTAATGCATTTACACAAAAGCTTTAAAGTTCATCATTCATTTACAAGAAAATTGGCCTACACAGTACTCCTATATGTTACAATATAGTTATTATTGTTTGTCACATAATAGGGGAGGTATTTTACATTATAGAACAATCTAACATGACTATAGAAACAAAGCACAAGGCACCATAAATCTTCTGTGGTGCCACAATATCAATCCAGTGCTCAGGAAACAACAACCGGAGAAAGGCGGGACAGGAACTGATATGGAGAGAGACAAAAACTCCTCGTCTTGCTTACGTTACCACTTTTAAACAAACTTGACCTTTCACTTCTGTGCCTGTTCTCTATTGCAAAGGCACTTAAGAGCAAGGGACACTGTTACATCAGGACAAAACAGCACTGATGCTGCCAAACTGCTCAGTCAGTGTAAGACTAATGAGAAGGAACAGAGCCAATAAATCATTATCCTCCCTCTTTCATAACTTGTGGCAAAAACAAAATCATTACAAAAAGTCATATTTGTCTGGGGAAACTACCTTATTGTTATGTTTGGTGACTGAAGCAAATGAATTGCTGCTGATGTTTCCTTTGTCCATCATTCCTGCTGGCAGAAGAAAGAGTATATTTAGAAAGCGACTTGTGATCTGAAAAAAACACAAATTGCTGAGATCATATTTTCAGTTACACAAACCCCAGAGTAAATGCATCATTCAGGGCGCCTGAATGGTGCATTTAGTATTGAGTTACGTATGCCACCAGCAAAGATGCCTGCAGCAAACAAACAAACAAGAAGCTAGTGTACATCGACTAGCCACAAATAGCCTTCACATTGCTAGAAAATATGTTAAGAAGTACGTTAATGAAGAACAACAGAACTGTATTACATATTGCCAAAGCTAATTTAGCATTAGTAGAGTGTACTGCAATACATAGATGTTCTTTTTCAGGTTTTGTTTTCATTTTGTGCAATAGCACCCAGAATTATAAAAGAAATGTATATATTATAAAATTTGTAATTGTGGCCAACATTTAAAAGGAAGTCTTGTTTCTTTACATATACTGTATGTTTGCATAAGGCAATTACTTTTTGTTGATTGGATGGATATCTGCCTTGATTTAGCCTTGCTTTATAAAAAATAAAATAGATGCAAAACACTTCAAATGAATTTCAATGCAGTATTATAAAATATCTTCATACCACGTTTAATGAGCTTTTTTGCACAGTCCTGAAAATATTGTTGTCACTGAAAAAAACTGTCCCCAAGACTTTGCTGAATAACCTCTGATATTTTTAAACGTGTGCCTGCACTCCTATTTTATTTTGTCTCCCATCTTAAGAAACATTAAACTTATTTTTGTAACCATGACCTGACATGTTAGCATGGGTTTCAATTTGCAAGGAAGATTACGCAAGAATCAATATCAAAGAAGTTAATTTCCTCTTTTATTACACATGCTATTAAATTCTCTTATTCTGTGGTCATAGTTGTTGCACTACGAGGAGGCAACGTGATGCAGCCTGAGGTTATGTCTTCATGGCTGGAGCTTCACGCTCATCCAGATCCCCTCCAGGACAAATAATGCTGCTCAGTCACAACTGTACTGCATCTGCAGGGACAAACTTAGCTATTCTCAGTTGTGCTTCTTCGACTGCTGATAACACAGACACAAAACCCACACATGAATATACAAAGTGTAATATGGAATTGTGGCAGTATGCGTGTTACTATATCCAAAAATAAACCTAAAGAATTTGTGTTTGTACAACATCCTCTGTGCATTTCCTCCTATATATTCTTTTTGTTAATGTTTTTTGCTGAAAATTAATTTATATTTGTATTAGAATTGTTTAAAATACCCAAACCATGATCATGTCAATCAGGCTGATAATTAAAGTCGGTAAAAAGTAAACACCCTTCTCTGGAACATTTTTCGGGGACATATTTTCATGTTAGGTTCAGTTTGGTTCACAGCCCAGAAATCAACACTGCAACATACAAGATTATTTATATCAGAAACATTCATGAACATTAACCAGTACTTTATGTCGAGGGTTCCCAGAGTGGGGGTCGCAACCCAGAAAACAAATTATGGAGTCAGGAGACGGTTTCCAGGAATCGAATAATATGTTAGAAAGTCTTTTTTTAGTCATAAGTTAATAGCAGTTGTATTTAAAATTAAATCAAGCACATAAGATAATGGGGCCACAAATCTCTGGTGCTTTTATTTTAAATAAAGAGAATAAAGAAAAATAGCATCAAAAACAAGTTTGGACATTAACTTTGTTCAAAACGTTTTTGTCGGAGTTGAAATGGGCTTAATTACTGCATTGTGGGATATGTAGTTTTTGGTCAACGCACGCTTTTGACCTATTTATTTTTAGACACTCTGACCTTTTATGATCTGGCGGGCCACATACAAACACACACACAAGGGGCCTGTACGCATGCAGGGGAGGTAAAGTGGCGGGCAGGTCCTTCATGGTGCGCCCAAATGAGCAATTTGTAAGGGGGACGGCGCCTTGCTCAAGGGTGCCTCGGCAATGCTCTGGAGGTGAGCTGACACTTCCCACTGTCAGCTCACCTCTTGGTGTTTTTTGGGCAGGAGCGGGAATCGAACCGCCGATCTTGAAACATTGGACAACTCGCTCTACCCGTGCGCTCTACCACTGAACGACTGCCGCCCCACCATTCTTTAAAACCTAGCTGCTTTAAATAGAGTTATTCTGATATTTATTCACTTAGGTATCTACAGAATCTGGGCCTGGTTGCTGTTGTTGTTTTTGTTTTGTTTTTCGTGTCATGTGACATCATGTCACTCACTATAGTGTCACACAATACAGAACGCATGTGAGGAAAAAATTCAAGATTAGAAATACTTACATAATCCTATGTTCTGATTAAATCTCATATGAAGTAAGAATGGACCAGAGCAAACAGTTTAATTTCATTAAAAAGCTGGTGAAAAATTGATGCATTCATTCTTTGAAACCCTTGTTTAATGCATGACCGAAGAAAATGAAACAATGCTGACTTTAAAAGCTCCACTTCTACACAACAAAGTGCTGTAAAAGCACAATTCTGTAACTGAGAAAACAATTTAAAACATGTTTAATTCATTCAACTCAGCTACTGCTGTTAAGTTACTGTAGATGTGCTGCACAACAGAGTGCATCAGCTTCCATCTGCTTGACCTGTGTGATGTCTTTGTGTACTCATGCATGCAACTTACATACTGTAAACGTTATGAACTGTATATATTACTATTCAGAGCCCTGCTCTTACAGTGCTCCTCTATAACTCTCAACAGTGCTGAACACTTCCAAGATACACTGACTTTTAATTTAAATGCAGCGAAAAACATTAGTGAGTCAAATCAAAATTTCCTGTCAAATTTGTGAGTCAAAGTTCTCTAAAAAAGGTTTGTCTGATCAAAAAATGGATATTCTATTAATACTGCATATCCCATATTTATGAAGTCTTTAAAAATACATGACAACATAGGCAACCCATTGCCAGTAAAAAAAAAAAAAAAACTTTCCAGGGTATACTGCTATTCATCATTTTTATGGTTTCTGACTTTGAAAGAGGTTAAATGCTCCATTTGAGCAAATTAATTCCATGATAAATTACAACACAATTTTTCTAAAAAAATATGAACAACATAGTTAACTCTCTAACATGGAAAAATTACGAAAACTTTTGCAAACCCATTTCTGTGTCTAAATCAATGAAAGTTACTTACTGTCACTTTCCATCACACCATAGGTTGGGATGAGCAGTCCTGACATGCACTGATGATATTTCTATAGACGTGTAGCAAACACATGAACTGATTAGTAATAGCAATTATTAGAACACAAAAACGGACTTAGATGACATTTACAATACCATACAATGATAATATGGTTGTAGTATATTATGTATCAAAGAAGACCACTGTTTTACAACTGGTTGAAACTTCACCCTTATTTGTCATCAATTTATCACCTTGGCTGTGGTGATGTCCCTGCGAGTGTACGATATTAGATAATAAAAGATGACACAGTACTGTGTGACAGGCATTTTACTGTTGTAAATCCAGGGGGTCAGGCCCCTGGAAAAGATGTCGTTGAAATCTCAGGTAAAGCTACATGACCTGAAAGTTGTTTTTCAATACATAACTTGGGATATTTCAGTAAGGCATGAATGAAGTAAAGATTGAATGAAATGTTATTAGTTTGTCAGACATCTTTTGGGGGTTAGACTTCAAGCTGCTTGTGACGGAAGAACCTCAGCCCTGAGCAGCTACACCATAAATCCCCTCACTAGACACTGGGGTGGTGGTGGTGGCGGCTGATGAGTCTGTGGAGGCCAATGAGGTGGATGAAATGATTAACAAACTGCTTAACAGTTTGTTAATTATTTATTAAAAATGTAGTGACAGAAAGAAAAATAATCCCAACAAAATGCAGTGGAGTGGAAGTGTAAAATACAGTATATCAAAATGGAAATACAGTACTCAAATTGAAATCATAATATTGCCACTGATAATAAAATGATAATTTCATATTACATATTTAAATTTAAACAATCTATCAAGTAGTCTGATTCATGGTAAAAGAAAAAGTAATTGCATGTCAGAGAAACTAAATTCTAACTCAATGGAAAGCTGATTGAGGAGCACTTAGTCACCAGCCAATTCCATCTACCTTCCTATCTTCTGATCGGAGGAGACTGAATGAAAGCTAGAATAGTCTTTCCTGGATGCTAATATGTTCTCAGGGGTCATGCTTTAAATTCAATTCTACTCTCTGAAGTCAGTTAATCCCTTTAGCCAACCTTAAGGGGTGCACAGACAAACTCATTTTGAAAATGTTTCAACGAATCTTCTCCACAACAAAGAAGATGCCAAAAATTGTAGACAAATATCAACATGAACAATTGGTGGAAATACAGTACAGTACCTTGTCTGTGTCTGTGTGTTTGGGTGGGTGGGTGGTGGGGGGAGGGTTGTACAAATGGAACATCAATTATTCAAAGTTAATTGAAGCAAAATAACGTAATTGTTTGGAGGTACTCAGACAAACCTATCCATCTTTGGTGACAATTAAAGGATTTTAGGATTAGGGCATGGCACTTAAACTGAGAGACGCAGTAACAGATGAACTCATCCACTCTGAACCAATAACGCTCCACTCCCTGAGGAATTGCGTCTGGCTGGGGGTTTGTGACCACTGTCAAGTAAATGAAGTACTGAAAATGAAATCATAATATTGCCGCTGATAATATTGCAGGTGTGTATTTCTATTTCTATTTTTCCCATAATATTTGCCTTGTTTCTTCATTATGACGAAATCTTTGAAAAAAACATTTCCCACCAATTTTATTTAAAAGCATTTGTGTTAACTATCAAGTAAAAAGTGTAGAAATGTGTAGCTAAAATTAGAATAGTTTCAGTCAGTGTGGGCTCTTTACAATACAACTTTACTCCATCTCACCTTGCTAAATGTCAGACAACTTAAAATATTCCCTCTGATGGTCATACTCAGGCCCCGTCCACACGATAACGGAACTTTTTGATAACGCAACTTTTTTGTTGCGTTTACGCCTTCCGTCCACACGACAACGCAGATAGCCGGAACGAAAACGCAACTTTTTGAAAACGCTGGCCAAGGTGGATTTTTTTGAAAACACTGGGTCTGCGTTGTCGTGTGGACGGTGTATCCGCAACTTTTTTATCCGGGGGGGGCGTGTCCCTGGGACCAAAACCGCTGTGACGTCATGCGTGTGACCCGAATCTACATGTACAAACGGAGCTAAAACCAGCTATTTTCTGATGTATAACAGCTCCACGTCGAAGATGCGTTGATAAACCTGCTTTGCACTCAAATATTTGTTCGTCTGTTTCTTTATATATGTGTCATAAAGTTTATATGTGTATTTATTTATTCATTTATTCACGTTCCTCACCCAAGACGCTGACGCCAGTTCTGGGTCAGACCGGGATGCGCTGCCTGCTGCTGGGAGAACTCTGATGGAGGTCGTCCTCCAGGAGAAACACCGTGAATTTCCGCATGTTCCGGTCCTCTCTCCTGTCGTTCTCGGAGTTGTTCTGCTTATCCGCGTGTTGATCAACGCACTGATGCGTTTACGTGTGGACGGAGATTTTTTTGAAAACGCTGACGTGTGGACGTTCAAAAGTTGCGTTTTCAAAAAATTCCGGCATCGTGTGGACGTGTTTCTGCTGGTTCTTTGTGTTTATTACACTCACATGAGTTTGGTCTACTTTAAAAGTAAACAGTTTTTGTTTTTTGAATGATGATGAATGAATTGATGACTCTTATTATTTAAAACCAGAACTGCTTCACACATAACAGCCTCATTAAACTGCCAATATTCTGCAACTATGACAAAATGCTATAATAAAACTTTTACATGCTCTTTTTAACAAAAAGCCAACTGGGTCATATAATCTAATATTTATTTTTCTGCAGACAAGAACAATGTTTTAATCAGACAAGTTAAAACTTCGTCAACCCTGACACTGTATCATTTGACACCGTTTGATGAAAAATGATCAGAATGGTAGGGAGACATGTCAGAGCTAAAGTCCAGTCTCATGACACTACAAATAAAAAATGAACTGAGATCTGATTTTGGAAGCAACTCTCACCTCATTAAATCTGTGACTGACAGCAAAAGCACAATTGTTTGCTATTTGTTTCTAGCATGTCTCAAGTTACAAAATCTGTATTTACATATTTATATGTTTTTAACATGTTTAAATTCAGACATGGTGAGAAGCAGAAGGCTGTTGAAGGATTACTTGATTAGTGTTGATGTATCTTCATTGTCCCCGGACGTGGCAGCATGTCCAGTTTCTGATTTGTCCGACAACACTGTTTAGTTGACCACTCCAACAAATATGAATGTTTTACCACATTTTAATCCCGGATTGATATAAAATAGCAGACTAATAGCAGACTAACAGCATCCTCGTGTAGTATGTTAGCCAGATGTGAATCAGAGCTAGGGCTTATCGCCTGGAATGAGAAACAAGTTGCTGTATCATTGGACATCCACAAGGGACCCACAATCTAAAATGAAATTGAGTATACCAACAGACTATTTACAGGGTTGGGTTACAGGGGGCGGATGTTTCATAACAACTTATTATTAATCTTAACCACCTTTTATATAAAGGCAAGAAAATGTCATTGACACTTGGCCAGTTATCTTTTGGATTATGACTTTATACATAAAAATTGATCATGTTTAAAATATATATTTAAAGAACTGTTATTATGTGTACTTCACATAGTCATTCAAATAAGAAAAAAGATTTAAATATATTACTGTTGTCCTTAAAGAAGATTGTAAGAACAGCTAATTGTTCTTATGCCATTCTCAGCATCAGGAGAGCTCTCACATCACTTGATCCAGTCCTCTACTGATCTTGTGTCATGTCTCCCCATGACTCTTTAGTAGAGAAACAGTGGTAATCACTGAGCAGCTAATTACAGTCCATATCTCTACATGATCTACATCAGTTTGCTTCAAAAGGCCCACAGATAATTGTCATCTTATCTGTGTCACGACAACAGATCCGTGAAGATATTTCCCAAAATCATCTGGCTACATCCAAGCACCATGTCTGTCTTTCAAGCTTGAGTGCATTATTGCATTGTGAGCATCAATGCGCATGAATGCACGGCTATATTTTAAATAACTCACCCAGATTACATAACCTTTGGAGTGCAAACTGTTCTCAAAGGATTGAGCGATTCTGAACTCATACAGGAACACTTCATGTGGAGAAACCCCCCCATGAGTCCCATTTCACTTCTGCTCTGTCACCTTTGCTCCTGAGCAAGAGCAGTTACAATTCTCTGAATATTCTAGGAATTACTATGATGTGTATCGTACGAATAAATGTGCAAAAAGTTACTTCCGACAATTCTCAGTTTCAAAATTAAGTAACCATGAACAAATTAATGAACAGATGTAGCACACAGTGAATCTCATTCAACAAATGCAGTTTAAGAGTTTGGAAAAGATTACCAACAGATTTTTCCAGTCTCCCATGCAGTTCAGTAGTATTGTTCTTGACTGTAAGGTCCTCCACGCCTCCTTTGTCAAGGCCTTAAAGAAACATGTAGGTCCCAGAGCATGGTCCGGTAGCATCCACAGCTCAGTCCCTGCAGCCTGCAGCCTGCATGCCAGTCTGAGAGCAGTGGCAGTCAGATGATGGGCAGCAGTTGCTAGGTGATTCAGTCACTGAGCACACAGGAGAGCTCTCTCTCTCTCTCTGTCTGTCTGTCTCTCTCTCTCTCTCTCTCTCTCTCTCTCTCTCTCTCTCTCTCTCTCTCTCTCTCTCTCTCTCTCTCTCTCTCTCTCTCTTTCAAAGAAAGGGATAAAACTGAGCCACTTATTTTAAATGATTTGTAAAATTACACTAGACTAAGTTTATTGTCTTATTTATCAACCTGTAACACTTTATTTATATTTGCATATTTACATGATTTTTAGTTTATTGTACTTTTATTTCTATAATCATTTTACCTATTGATTTCATCAATGTGCCATTCAACAGGGATACATTTTCCTCTTGCAAAATTGTGTTAATAGTGTAGATTTACCTTTGAGTGCATTCAATCCAAACCCAACCCCTAAAGAAAGCTCCATACTGCATCCTGGTCATATCACTGAGCTCCCCCTCCAGAACAGAGACCAGATGGTTTTATCTCTGACATTATTGCTTATCAATGTCACAACACAACTCTATTAAACTCTGTGATTTATTGCAAAGCACCAAATGAATCATTTTATTAAGAAATAAACTAAGTCAAAGTGAAACTGAGTGCTGTCTGATGTTTACATGGCATACATGTCTTACTGTAAAGATGCTTTTATCTTTAGTTGATATGGTGTGTGTCTCAGGTGTGTGAATAAAGCCTTTCTTTAAAGGTAAGAATTTCTTTGTATTTTTTGGAGCATTGCTTTTTGGGAGCACATAAGTTTGAGAGGCAGGGTACACCCCGATTGAGACACCAGCTCATCACGGGGGACCCTGTATTATGTATATAAAATTTTGAAAACTGTTCACAACCCTCTTAAATTATTCTTACATTATTCTGACAGGTATCTTAGCAGCTAACATTTCAGTTAACAATGGGATTAAAATAAACTGGTTATCCGAATTGTCATTGTTCATCCTGAATTTGGTAGAATACATTTTTGCCTTGAACAGGCACAGATTTAAGATGAGGTAAATGTATAAAACTGTGTTATTGTATTTTGGATATCATCCTGATTGACAGAGGCATTAGCGAGTGAAAATCCCAGTAACAAATCTGGTTTGAAATTGATTTATTTCTTCTTGGTTTTTGTCTGTCACATGAGCGTCTGGATAGACAAAGCGGTGATTTGTAAGATGAGTCCAGTTTATGTGGCAGCATTTGAAGTATTATTTTGAATTTTTGCATTACTACAAAAACATTTCAGTGGTTTGTCTGTCATCCTGAATATTTTTGTCTCATTGAGCACTTTTAATCAGTATCTCATTCAATTTTTTTAGTAAAACCTTTAGAACAAAACACTTAGAAATTGTAACTCACAGTAACAATCTCCAAGACCAGACAACAGTTTTGTCTCTTAAACTCTTATCCTGTTCAGGTTCCTGTTGATGCTGGAATCTATTCCAGCTGACATTGGTTAGGAGGCGGGGTGCTCCCTGGACTAGTTTATCGCAGGGCCATATGAAAGAAAATCGGTCACACTCACTTTCATGCCTCTAGACATGTTTCTGGTAATGAGAGCAAGCTGGAGAACCAAGAGATAGCCCACACAGACATGGGGGGAACATGCATGAAAGTCCCAGGGAGTTTTGAACCCAGGACCTTCATGCTGTGAGGGAACAGCCCTACCCACTGCACCACTGTGTTGATTCTGGGCTTTTGAAGATGTAATAATGGTGCTGACAGAGATGAGGCTCTCATAAAAGTTATGATACAACCTTCCTGCTCTTCCAGTGGACATACCCCTACTCCTGGTGAGCTTTTGGATGTGGCAGTCCACCTCAGTGCTGAACTACTGGAGAATCCACGTGGTTCCTGATTTTTAACAAACCGCTCCACCCAATCCTCAGATGCCAGAGGCCGTGCTATGTTCCTGACTAACCACACACACACACACACACACACACACACACACACACACACACACACACACACACACACACACACACACACACACACACAGTGAGAGAGAGAGAGAGAGAGAGCTAAGCACACCACAGATACATCTATGTCCTGAAATACATGCAAAACAGAGAGTATTCATAGCAAAAGATCATTTTCATTACACTACATGTGCAGTACACGTGCTAATAAAACCTCTGAGGCGTATTTTGTCACAACTTCCTGATATGTAAGGCAGTCCACACACAAACTGACATGGCTGTAAGGGAGCTAGCTCACAACCCTTAAAGCAAAAGTCCCAATTGTGTTGTTTCATTCGCAGAGCCCATCGGAAGCAGGAAACAAAGCGTAGAGTAAATTGATGATCGGGCCATCTAAGCTTAGGTCAGCGTGCCTGTGAGCTCTGCGCTCAGCTCATGTCTGCTCTGCTAAACAAACAGCGTACAGCTGCTCATCCCCAGCATTTGCAGCAGTCAGCGTCGTGACGAGATAAATGTCAAACAGGTTTAATGCATGAGGGCACCTATAGACTTTCATGCAGGCAGAGAGATTGCCATGTGGACATGTTTATGCATTAAAATCACAACATGCAAAGGCGTACGAACGTTTCAACGAGCAATGTCTCTATAGGTGAAAGCATAGAAACTGTAGAAAGACATGAATAATTGACATGGACGGTCATGATTAAATTATTATATCATATATTGGTTCATTACAATAATTCTGTACATATTATGGCACGCTTTTATGAGAATTCTTGGTCACAGGCTGACAACAGTCCTACAGGAGGCGAATACATGTGAGAGGATGAGGAGGTTGGATTTCACTTTGTTTCAGGGATTCCTCAGTTGAATGGAGGCAGGAGGCGCCTTCCCTTCAACATCACTCCATTTTATCTCACCCCATCAGACAGCGGTGCTCAATGTGAGCAACATTTCTCTACTCATCCTCGTTTCCACACCCGTAAGGAACAAGGATCACCATTTTTCATGCTAGTATAAAGGAACATCATCTCATTTTTCAGATCCGCTAGGAAGATACCTAGATGTTGAAGTTGGTTTGTTACTACTGCAGATCCAAACAGGCAGGCAAGTGCAAGAAGGCAGGCAGAATAATTTAGTGAAACTGACTCAAATATTGGGAGAATGTGAAATAAGGAACTGCCAAGAAGATCGACTTGTGCAGTAAAGTTAGTGAATAATATTTAGCAGCAACGATCTAATTCTGTAAAAGACTGTTGAGATTTCTGGGTGAAGCAAATCTGGACATTGAGTACTGTACATACAGTATGCTCATGATTTAAGTCATGCAGCACAAAACACTCACATTATATCTTCGAATATTGTTTTTCTGTTTAATAGGTTTTGGTTAAAATATCTTAGAATTCCATGTTGGAACTTTAAATGCTTTGTGAGGAACAACTAAATTCGATTATGATATATGATCATCTTGACATAAATTCAGCAAAATTTTTAAGTGTTTGGCCTCATTAGCTTCATTATTTTTTGTAAATATATGCTTGTTGTGGATTTGATGTTAGAAACAGACTTTAAATAAGATGAGAAGAGACAACAAAAAACAAAAAAGCCTTCCAAAAAATCCAGTTTTAACATTCCACATCAGGGTAGGTTAATCGATAATAAATTGTGAATGGTGATATTAATATTTTTACCAATCTTGCCAAAGGAAAACATCATAAAACAGTTATGTAATGTTAACAGCCTGTTAGCAAAGAATGCTTTTAGTTATTTCATAAAGTCCTTTCTTTCTCTTCTTGACTGATAAATTAAAACAATCTTTTGGTGTCTGATCTCTGCACAGTCATAGTTAAAACATCTAGATGAATTAGGGGTAAATGCTGGTGCAGAAATTCATCTCCCACCATTTAGTTCAGCTAATATTGTGAAGCAAGAGCAGAAATTACTATCAGACAATCACTCAACAGAAATACAGCGTCACTAGATTGTAGTAACAAATCAGAAACCATGCTACATTTTTTCTCAAAGAAGTTAGATGGTATTTGTTGAAAATTCCATCTCAAAACTTTATCAAAAATTACAGTCACTTCTAAGAATGTAACTGTATGCTGAAATAACAAAAAACATTTACAGACAAACACGAGCTGTAAAAATTCACCAAAACAAACCTTTCAGAGGATGTTGCTTCTGGCAGAGAAAAATTTTGTAGCCTATCACAGCACTATCACGTGATCCTAAGCACAGATCCAGACCAGGTTCTAGTGTCCAGTCACACTGCTACAGGCTAATTCAGAGTCACACACACACACAACCCAAAATTTAAGTGCCTTTTGTGATGAAGGAAATGGGCTGTCACTTCTAAAACAACCAGCCCACTGTGGAAGCTCCAGCAGAGGAGTAGCTAAGAGAGGATGGGGGCATGACACCCGCTAACAGAAGATAGAGAAATGACTGATGGATTGGAATGAACCTACAAATCCAAAAAAGTACAGTCATTTTATTATCTTATAATTAATTAAATGTGATCGATGTAAAAGGTATAATGTTTGTCATATGGATAGTCCCTCTGGTTGTGTTGAACTTGTGCTTAGAATAAGAAGATTCAAACTGAACCAGAATGTTCCCTCACATAGCTACACTGCCATCTAGTGGTGAGAACATTCAACCCTGGCAAAACCAACAAAAAAGTCAAACTTCCAAACTGATCTGTTGAGTACTCACCTCTCTAAGATGTGTCACAAACTGTAATGCAGCCAGAGATTTTCTGTAAATGCACTACAGACACAGATGACACTCACCTCCCACAAAGAGCGGAACTCCCTCTGTTCAACACGCAGCAGCTCACTGAACTGCCGGGTGACAATGGTAGCATGGCGTGGGGTGTTGTCCAGGATCGACTCCCCAAAAGCTGTGCCAGCTCCCAGCGTGCATATAGTAACAGCATCCTGTAGCAGACAGACATGATGGCCCGTGTGGTTCATTCTTCCATTACATTTTTAAATGACGCATAAAGGAACATGTGAAAGTAGTTTTTATTTAATTTCAAAAATGCTTTTGTGTGAGGCTCAACGAAAATAATCATTCAAATCTTCACAATTGTTTACAAAATTTTAGGGGAAGATGTCACGAGGGAGTTGAGTCGGTTCTTTAGTGGCCAGAAAGAACTGGTTTTATGATGACAGCTTTGAGGAGTAGGAGACCCTCCTGAGCAAATATACCGACAATAGCTTATTGTCATAATGGAGGAAAGTAGAGCAGCTGGTATGAATAGATTGAACCTATTTCCAGTTGCACCTGGGCTTTGAAATACACACATGTCATACCTGATAACTTGACGTCTCTGACACTTTGACATCCAGAGAACCAGAGAGGACAGTATACCAGTTGGTACCAATGTCTCCTTGGCGATACACTAAAATAAAAAACAGCAAGATTTTAATAAATCAACGTAACTTGAAAAAAAGATTCATCCTATTGTTTTATTACATCCTTCATCAGACACATTGATCTATTAATATTCAGACTCACAGGTAATGCCTTTTTCCAAACACTCATAGAATCCGCACAGACAAATCTGCTGCAGCAAACTGGGGTGGAATCTCTCGAAGGCCTTCACGTTTTTCAGACGTGCCAAGATAATGTCAACATCTTCCCCAGAGCGCTCTGCTGGGCTGGAGGAATAGTAAGAAAAGAAATTGTACTTCATAAATAAATCTATAAACTAGCGCCCATGAATACATCTCTCTCTAAGTTCTGGAAACAACTGGAGGGAATTGGCTCTTCTGGTTTCATGTTGAAGCTCTTATGTCACAATTTCACCTACAGTTATACAACAGCATCACGCTGGACAGACGGTTAGCAGACTGCTGTTGCTACAGACGACAGGGGATCTGGAGGCTTTCATATTTCCTGATTGGCTGAACAGCTGGCTGTCATTCGCCATGCCATTGACTGAGGTAGATGACGCAAAAACAGATATTCAGAGAAGCACAGAATTACATGAAGTTTTGTAAGAAAGTATTCACATAAACTGTGTCTGTTAAGCGGCATAAACAGGAAATTGTGTATCATCACAGATAGCCAAGTGTTTCTTTGACTATTCCAACACCTCTCTTGGCTGCTTTATAATTCTCTAGATGTGTTATGCAGCATCTGGAGCCTCTATTGTAGAATGTGTTGTATAAACGTGTTTGTCAGCTGCTGATCGAGCTCCAATCTTTATTAACCAATACATCAATAATTAACTAAAGGAACTTGTGGTGGCTTCCACACAAGACTCCTCATCTTACTGTGGCTCTAAAGATGATTTACTGTGTGGAATCATCCACTGTGTCACAATATGGCTCATTTATTGTTTTCTGAGCAGCAGCAGCAGCAGCATTATGATGTTCCCTGACTTTCAACTAGCTGTGGCATTTCAATATTTTTGTGTGCTTTTCCTAGACTGTGTAATCACTCAGGAGCCATAGCTAATGTGAGACGGGTTCTGTGAGAACAACAAGGAAACATGAAGATGTGTAGGAAGTGGCACCTGAATTTTCAAGACCGGAGTCGTCTATTATGAACCGT